>OW052220.1:163870531-164470531 GCA_932526605.1 Nephrotoma flavescens | reverse complement strand
GCTCCAATCCGGAAGTCTGCCCTGGATCAAGAATTCATTTTTACATGTATATGTAGATACAATTATATAAATGTTCCGAAATAGCGCCTTAGCCGCAAATTTAGACACCAAAAAGGATGTCTAGCGTGCGATTGTTATACAAAAATCATACCTCTACATGCGTATGCCGTTTTTACACAATTCCACACTTTTCTTGTATGTGTTAGTTTCACACTGTTAAATCAAAACCTAATTAGAAAACATGGCCATTCCAATTGGAACTTTAGTTCTAAAAGATAATCTAATTGTAGTTTTGTACATGTTAAACTTAAATTTTCTTTGTACGATTTAAAATATTAAATTAAAGTTATATTTGGAGGAACGAAAAATATTGTACATATTTATAAAGAACATTTCTTTTTAAATAAAGTATAACAAGATTCATTTACGATTTATTATATTTTAGTTTATTCAAATATGTATTTGTAATACTTAACTGATACAATATTTAATATACTTTAAATTTATCGATAGATTGACGCCAAATTATAAATTTATTTCGGCTTGTAATATAATAAATAATTTTTATCATGATAATTGTCAATTGCCATTTAAATGGCCATTTACCATTTTCGTCCAAACTCAAATTAAAAATACAAAAATTCGTTTCAAATTTGCTGGTTAGGAAGTGGCAATGAGGCTGGCTGGACGAGCAATTTAGCCACCTAATAGAAGTGCACTCGCAAGCTGAGTCCAAATCTCTGGGAAGGGGTGATAATGGCCATTTACCATTTTCGTCCAAATTCAAATTAAAAATACAAAAATTCGTTACAATTTTGCTGATTTGGTTAGGAAGTGGCAATGAAGCTGACTGGACGAGCAATTTGGCCACCTAATAGAAGTGCCCTCGCAAGCTGAGTCCAAATCTCTGGGAAGGGGTGTTAATGGCCGTTTACCATTTTCGTCCAAATTCAAATTAAAAATACAAAAATTCGTTTCAAATTTGCTGATCTGGTTAGGAAGTGGCAATTAAGCTGGCTGGACGAGCAATTTAGCCACCTAATAGCAATGCACTCGCAAGCTGACTCCAAATCTCTGGGAAGGGGTGATAATGGCCATTTACCATTTTCGTCCAAATTCAAATTAAAAATACAAAAATTCGTTACAAATTTGCTGATCTGGTTAGGAAGTGGCAATGAAGCTGGCTGGACGAGCAATTTGGCCACCTAATAACAATGCACTCGCAAGCTGAGTCCAAATCTCTGGGAAGGGGTGTTAATGGCCGTTTACCATTTTCGTCCAAATTCAAATTAAAAATACAAAAATTCGTTACAAATTTGCTGATCTGGTTAGGAAGTGGCAATGAAGCTGGCTGGACGAGCAATTTAGCCACCTAATAGAAGTGCACTCGCAAGCTGAGTCCAAATCTCTGGGAAGGGGTGATAATGGCCATTTACCATTTTCGTCCAAATTCAAATTAAAAATACAAAAATTCGTTACAAATTTGCTGATCTGGTAAGGAAGTGGCAATGATGCTGGCTGGACGAGTAATTTGACCACCTAATAGAAGTGCACTCGCAAGCTGAGTCCAAATCTCTGGGAAGGGGTGTTAATCCTCTCTTAGAACATTTAAACTTCAACAAAATAATTCATAACAATCAGTACGGGTTCACTAAAAAATGCAGTACAGTTTCAGTTACCCTTAATCTAGTCAAAAATATCTATGAATCCATTGAAGCTAAAAATTACTCCTCTTGTCTGTTCCTGAATATTCAAAAAGCGTTCGATTGCGTCAGTCATCGTATTCTCTTAGAAAAATTATCCATTTACGGGGTCTCTGGTAAAGCAATTAAATTAATTGAAAGTTACCTTATGGACAGAGAACAAACTGTGAGACTAAATAATTTTGAATCTAAGAGCATGCGAGTTCTTTCTGGGGTTCCACAAGGATCAATTCTTGGTCCTACATTATTTTTGGTTTATATTAATGATGTTTTCAGCTTACCACTAAAAGGCAAAATACAACTATTTGCTGATGACGCGGCTTTACTGTACAAATCCTCTTCATACATTGAACTGAAATCGGATATGGAACAGGACATTATAAAGCTAAATGATTATTTCTTACACAACAATCTTAGATTGAACTTTTCCAAAACCAATTACTTGTTGTTCTATCTAAAACATCCATCGGCAAACATATTTAGGATATCTCCTACCACTGAATCTGCGTACCAGCTTATACTACGGTTATATTCATTCTAATTTAACATATTTGATTCAGATTTGGGGAGCTGCCAGTTCGGACCATGTTAAAGATTTACAAATAATACAAAATAAAGCTCTTAAAGCTATTAAATGTCTCCCTTTACTTACTCCGACTAAATTGCTCTATGATGAGCGTATTCTTCCAGTTACACACCTAATCGATTATGAATATTTAATCACAATTTATAAAATCAGGCAAAAACTATTGAAATTTAATCTAGATATTCCTACTAATTATTCCGTTACTGAAAGAATCACTCGTGGTTCTTTAAATTATCGTCTTCCACAATATAGGTTGTCGTGTACTCAAAATAGTATATTTTATAGAGGTCTGAACTTATTTAATCGCCTGGATGATCTTAAAAAAAAAACATTAAAATTTCAGAGTTTAAAGCTTATATCAAAAACAAGCTTTTCTTAAATTTTTTAAATAAGTATAATATTTCACATTTATAATAAAATATAATGTTATTCAAATTTTTCAGATTATTATTTTGTTTTTTGTACTCATATAATCGTATCTTCTCGTGTGACATGCTTTAGCTAATGTTTTTGTTACGTACCAGCATTACATATTATAATATTATATCGTTTACAGTTTTTTTTTTCCATATAAGTTATTGAAAATTTGTATCAAAATTAATATTTATAATATTGTATTATTATTATTATTATTATTATTATTTATAAAATTGTATAATATTTTCCTATATTTTTTTTTTCTTGGAATAATAAATAAAAAATTTAAAAAAAAAAATGGCCATTTACCATTTTCGTCCAAATTCAAATTAAAAATACAAAACTTCGTTACAAACTTACTGATCTGGCTAGGAAGTGGCAATGAAGCTGGCTGGACGAGCAATTTGGACACCTAATAGAAGTGCCCTCGCAAGCTGAGTCCAAATCTCTGGGAAGGGGTGTTAATGGCCATTTACCATTTTCGTTCAAATTCAAATTAAAAATACAAAAATTCGTTACAAATTTGCTGATCTGGTTAGGAAGTGGCAATGAGGCTGGCTGGACGAAAAATTTGGACACCTAATAGAAGTGCATTCGCAACCTGAGTCCAAATCTCTGGGAAGGGGTGTTAATGGCCGTTTACCATTTTCGTCCAAATTCAAATTAAAAATACAAAAATTCGTTACAAATTTGCTGATCTGGTTAGGAAGTGGCAATGAGGCTAACTGGACGAGCAATTTAGCCACCTAATAGAAGTGCACTCGCAACCTGACTCCAAATCTCTGGGAAGGAGTGATAATGGCCATTTACCATTTTCGTCCAAATTCAAATTAAAAATACAAAAATTCGTTACAAATTTGCTGATCTGGTTAGGAAGTGGCAATGAGGCTGGCTGGACGAGCAATTTAGCCACCTAAAAGCAATGCACTCGCAACCTGAGTCCAAATCTCTGGGAAGGGGTGTTAATGGACATTTACCATTTTCGTCCAAATTCAAATTAAAAATACAAAAATTCGTTACAAATTTGCTGATCTGGTTAGGAAGTGGCAATGAAGCTGGCTGGACGAGCAATTTGGCCACCTTATAGCAATGCACTCGCAACCTGAGTCCAAATCTCTGGGAAGGGGTGTTAATGGACATTTACCATTTTCGTCCAAATTCAAATTAAAAATACAAAAATTCGTTACAATTTTACTGATCTGGTTAGGAAGTGGCAATGAAGCTGACTGGAAAAGCAATTTAGCCACTTAATAGAAGTGTTCTCGCAACCTGAGTCCAAATCTCTGGGAAGGAGTGTTAATGGCCATTTACCATTTTCGTTCAAATTCAAATTTAAAATACAAAAATTCGTTACAAATTTGCTGATCTGGTTAGAAAGTGGCAATCCAGCTGACTGGAAGAGCAATTTAGCCACCTAATAGAAGTGCTCTTGCAACCTGAGTCCAAATCTCTGGGAAGGGGTGTTAATGGCCGTACCTCTACTATAATTGATTTAATTATTCAAATTAATTTTATTAATTTAAATTTAAGACAATCTTTCATCACTTTAACTGAAGACAAATCTCTGAACACTTATATTATCTATACTAATAATCCATTTTTACTGGTTTGACATGTACTGTTTAGTGATATCCTATTTATCATATCCTGTTTTGAAATGTACCATAGTCAGCGAGTTCTAATTTCCACATAACTTCAGAAATAATTAACATTCTATTTTAATCCACTATTACAACCGGCGGCTTTTAATGAAAATAGTAGTTTCATACTAAACGCCAATAGTTTATTACTTTATTTAGTTTATACTTAAATAATCAATGATTGTTTCATAAAATCAATTCTAGGAAAGGTACTAAAAAATATTGTACGTATAAACTGATTTACTTTGAAAAGTACTAGCGTTTTATATTTGAAAATAGCATCTTCTACAAGAAACATCCTTGGATTCAAATTATTGTACGTGTAAAATTGCCTTAGTTTGAAAAAACTTCTTTTGTTTTTCGAAATGTCATTTTCAACCACAGTTCGCGGTAAAACGTATCGAAGTTGACGTAGTTTTAATCGTTTTGAATAAATTAATATTAATTTGTGTTTCGGATGCCGTTGTTCTCGATTAGTTAGCTATATTGCAATAAAATAATTGTTGGTGATTATTTCCCAGGTATTAAATATTATTTCAAGTGAATATACCATTCTTATTAGATTTAAGTTTTCAGTTTATAAACGTGTTAATCTATGATTACTTTTAGATTGTAGATAACAATTGATTTTACTTAAAAAAAAATCCGTAAAGACATTTTTAAACACAGTTCGCGGTGAAACGTATCGAAGGGAACATTAAAATCGTTTTGATAAATTAATACTAATTTCTGTTTTGAATGCCCGTCATTCCTGATTAATTAGCTAGACGTTTAATTTTTGCTTAAAAATGCCACCAAAAAAAAGAACAATTGGGCAGATAACTGCAAAGTCGAAGAAGATTAGAGTCGCAAGGGTGGCTGAATCAAGCGAACAGCTTGAAGCACGACTTGCAAACGTTCGAAGCAGGATGTCTTCTTCAAGAGCTGATGAAACAACTGAACAGCGCGAAACACGACTTGCAAACGTTCGAAGCAAGATGTCTTCTTCAAGAGCTGATGAAACAACTGAACAGCGCGAAACACGACTTGCAAACGTTCGAAGCAGGATGTCTTCTTCAAGAGCTGATGAAACAACTGAACAGCGCGAAATACGAGTTGCAAACGTTCGAAGCAGGATGTCTTCTTCAAGAGCTGATGAAACAACTGAACAGCGTGAAACACGACTTGAAAATGTTCGAAGCAGGATGTCTTCTTCTAGAGCTACTGAAACCATTTAACATCGTGAGGCCCGGCTGGAAGTCGATCGGTTACGATATGGACGATTAATAGAAACTTTTAGAGTTGATTTAAAGTTAGCAGCATTCAATTACGAGAAAGACTATGATTACAATGTTTCAATTGGGCAAATGGAAAACTTTAATTTGTATTGTCATGCTTTAAAGTTTCACAATGAATCACCTGGAATGTGTTGTTCAAATGGAAAAGTGAACTTGCCTCCTCTGGATGATCCACCAGAACCTCTTCTAGCTTACGTCTCCGGAACTACTGAGTTATCCAGTCATTTTCTACAAAATATTCGAAAATACAACTCTTGCTTTCAAATGACAATTTTGAAGCAACCCAAATTGTTAAGGATGGAGGTTTTATGCCCACGTTTAAAGTACAAGGACAAATTTATCATAAAATTGGATCACTTCTTAATCTCTCTAACAACGACTCCAAGTTTATACAAATTTACTTCATGGGCAACGAGGAGGCGGAGACTGATCAACGTTGAGCTATTAGTCCCGGAACAAAACGTGAAATAATATCAAGTTTGCAGATTTTATTCCATGAACGCAATCATCTGGTAAATTTATTCAAAACTGCATTGGAGCAAATGCCATCAGATGACCACAGAGTAGTTATCGGGCAGACAAAACACCATCTGGTCAACATGAAAGACGATTCAATGCTCCAACAATCAACGAAGTTGCTATTGTTATGGTCGGAACGGATTTCAACCGACGTGATATTATTATCCATAGACAAAATGAAAGCCTACAGAGTGTTACTGAAACACACAGATCGTATAATGCTCTTCAGTATCCAATACTGTTTTGGCAAGGAGAAGATGGGTATCATTTCAACGTGATGCAAACTAACCCAACAACAAGTGCTGCGATGACGAAAAGGGTTTCCTGCATGGATTTTTATGCGTATCGTATTATGATTAGAGCACAACAATCAAACCACATCCTGAAGTGCCGTCAACTTTTTCACCAATTCATTGTTGATATGTATGCTAAAATCGAAAGTGAACGACTTCTTTTCATTCGCTTAAATCAGAAAAAATTTCGTTCCGAGGAATATATTCACTTGCGCGATGCAATTGCAAATGATGGATACGTTGCTGACATTGGGAAATTGGTCATATTACCAGCTACGTATACGGGAAGTCCAAGGCACATGCACAAATACGCTCAGGATGCTATGACGTATGTCCAAAGATTTGGACGTCCTGATCTATTTATAACGTTTACGTGTAATCCAACATGGGCTGAGATTATAGATTTACGTCTAATTGGGCAATCATCGACCCATCGGCATGATCTGACAGCTAGAGTTTTCAAACAGAAACTCATAAATCTCATGAACCTCATAACTAAAAATCATATTTATGGAGAAACTCGCTGCTGGATGTATTCTATAGAATGGCAGAAAAGAGGCCTACCACATGCTCACATTTTGATTTGGTTAAAGGACAAGATTACTCAGACTCAAATTGATAGTGTTATATCAGCTGAATTACCCAATCCCCAACAAGATTCGATACTTTTAGAAATCGTTAGCAAAAACATGATACATGGGCCATGTGGAGCCGTGAATGCCAATTCGCCTTGCATGAAAGACGGAAAAAATATCCCCGAAAGATGTACCAGGAAACACAAACTGGTTGTTCATCCTAACAATACGGAGTGTTATTTTCTGAGAATGCTGCTTCATGAAGAGGACCAACGTCTTTTCAAGCACTGAAAACTGTAAATGGCGAAGTATGTCAAACTTACAGAGATGCATGTCTTAAACTGGGCTTATTGGAAAATGATGAACACTGGGATAGAACACTGACCGAAGCATGTCTTATGTGTCGTCCAGCACAAATACGCAAGCTCTTTGCAATCATATTAACAATATACACCTCCCGAGCCTAAAGGTCCTTGGGAAAAGCACAAAGAAAGCCTTAGTGAAGATATACTTTGGCAAGCACGTAGAACAATTCCCGATATGGAAATACAGTTTTCAGCAGACATATTTAATGAAGCACTATTACTCGAGGATGCATGCTTATACATTAATAACAAAGTCATTTCCCAACTTGGGTTGCCAGCACCGACACGCCATGGAAACATTGTTCGTGATAGAGATCTATTACGAGAACAAAATTACGACGTTGGTCAGTTACGAGTTTTCACTGAGACTCAAAAAAGTCTCTTAGTGGATGATCAAAGACAGGCATACACTAAAGTGATGCAATACATAGCAAACGGTAACGGAGGAATTATTTTTCTTGATGCACCCGGAGGCACTGGAAAAACATTTCTTCTTAATTTGATACTTGCTGAAGTAAGACAGCAGAATACAATCGGCCTCGCTGTTGCATCATCTGGAATTGCATCCACTTTACTCGATGGAGGACGCACAGCACATTCAACGTTTAAACTACCATTGAATTTGAATCAAGCGGATAATTTTTCTTGCAATATAACACGAAATTCGGGAATTGCCACGTTATTAAAAACATGTAAAATCATTATTTGGGATGAATGTACCATGGCACACAAAAAAGCATTTGAACCGGTTGATCGTACTTTGCGCGATTTGCGACAAAATAACCGACCAATGGGAGGAGCCCTAACACTACTAGCAGGTGATTTTCGTTAAACTTTGCCAGTCATTCCACGATCAACACCCGCTGATGAACTTAATTCCTGCCTGAAGGCGTCTCATCTTTGGAAACACGTTACGAAAATCATACTTTTAACGGGAAATTGCCAAATGACCCTGTAACATGTGAGATATCGTTCCCGCCTAACTTTTGTCAAATGTTGCCATCAATAAAGGACGAGGTAATGAAAGTATTCTCAAATCTGCCAAATAACTTCAAAAATCATGATTGGCTGTGCGGACGTGCACTCCTAGCTCCCAAAAATGACGGCGTTAATAAATTAAATAATGAAATTCAATCGCAACTACCCGGGCCACTAATGAAATAGAAATCTATCGACACGGTTACTGATGTGGATCAATCCGTCAATTATCCAATAGATTCTTTGGAGCCACCTGGTATTCCACCACACATACTATTTTTAAAAGAGGGTTCACCAATAATACTACTCCGAAATTTAGATCCACCGAAATTGTGCAACGGAACACGGCTTTGTGTGAAGAAATTGATGCCGAATGTGATTGAAGCAACGATTGTTACCGGTAAAAGTAAAGGAGAAGATGTGCTAATTCCGCGCATTACTATGATTCCCACCGATTTGCCGTTTGAATTCAAGCGACTGCAATTCCCATTACGCCTTGCTTTTGCAATGACAATCAACAAAGCCCAGGGGCAATCATTGAAAATAGCTGGTGTTATTTTGGAAAATTCATGCTTTTCACATGGCCAACTGTATGTTGCTTGCTCCAGAGTGGGAACGGCAAAAAATTTATTTATTTACACACCAAATGGAAAAACCAAAAATATTGTTTATCAAAAGGCTTTATAATAAAAATTATTGACTAAAATATCTTTATATTTATTATTCACTTTGATCTGGTTGAAGGTTTGTAAAAATGGAGTATAATTATTTGGCAATTGGTAACAAATACCAAACCAAAATTAATTAATTATCCTCACAAACAGGATGTCCAATAATAGCATTAC
This sequence comes from Nephrotoma flavescens, assembly GCA_932526605.1. NCBI lineage: Eukaryota > Metazoa > Arthropoda > Insecta > Diptera > Tipulidae > Nephrotoma > Nephrotoma flavescens. Next base: position 164,461,333 of record OW052220.1, on the reverse strand, counting down.
AAAAGTTCGCCTAGATGCATTGACGGAGGCACCCGTTACTGAATACAGCTACTTATAATTTTCTTTTCATATGTGATTGCAACTAGCGATGTAAAGAGAGAATTCTTGCATAATAATCAAGGTATTTGAATTATATACCTCCCGTGCAACGCCGGGTAACTCAGCTAGTTAATTATAAATCTCTTTTAGGATGCTGATTGCTGAATATTTATTGCCAAAAAAAAAATCAAAAATAATTGTGCTGTCTTGTGCTAACCGCTTTACATTATATTTTTAACTAACTATTGACTACTTAGGTGTCTGTAACCGGATCGATTCGGTCATATTTAACATACCCTAATTTCCAGCGTATAACCCGCACATAGTGTATAACCCGCATCTTAAAAATATCAACTTTTAGCAATAAAAAAAAATATTCACGTATATAACCCGCACCCTTTGTATAACCGGCAATTATTCTAAACCACTACGTTAGAGCGAGTTTTGACTTTTTCCTATCGTTAATAGATATAGTGTTGTCTCTATTTTTCAAATCGCTAATATAACGAGTAAAAAAAATGAGAAAACACTATCTTTGGTTTCGAGTCTGCGGAAGATTTCTTGGGATTTCAAATGTAAAGAAAAATAAATTAATAAATTGAAAATTTATGAAAATAATTTATTTTTGATGTATAAACCGCACCACTAAATTTCCGAAAAAAAACACTTTTTTTTTCTTATACCCCGAGGGTTATACACAGGAAATTAGGGTACCTATCCTTTATCCTTCCATCTTGTTTAATGTAAAAAGGTGTATGGCGGGCCCGGCCTCATCCGGGAGTCTCGCTAAATTGCCTGGTCATACAATCAATTTATTGTTTTTAGAAGGTTTCTAGGTAAGAAATGGGCATATGCGAATTTGATTTAGATGAGCCAGATAGTACATTGAGAGAAATTATAGCCTACAGAGATATATTTTCATATATTTTTGTATATAAATATATCTCGTTTCGGGACAAGAATATTTTATATCTGTAAAAACGAAAATTATATCTAATTTTTTATAACGTTTAGAAACATAAACATATCCTCTTAACTCGGTATATACTCCTCAAAGTTAAAACAAATTCTATAGCATAAAAAAGGACCTTTTTTATGACTATAGCGTAAATATGCACTTATAAAACAGATATAAATATTTCTAAAGCAAGAATTTGAATACCTCACTGTAATAAAATTCACGAGATATGCGATTATGCTTGATTTGAGATATATTTTTTATTGAACTTGGTTAATTTTAATATTTACACATGCTTCTATATTTATTTCCAAATCGGTCAAATGTTGCAGATATGTCAATATATCTATATCGAAAATAATAATTTTTTTCAGTGTACTCAATATTATTTCAGGGATCTCAGAAATGAGCCAAATTTTGATGGTGCTAGTTTAATAGAATGTGGGAATTTCTCTTCAGCCGACATCCTCGCCCTTTCATCCACTTAAATGAATAGCGAGTAATACACAACTACTACTACTAGACCTATAAAACCACCTTTTACTTTTTTGGTCATAAATTACGAAGAAATCTGGATTTTTCAGGAAGATAACGCTCCAGTACACGCGAACCGAACAATACCAAAACCTAATTTAAAATTTTTGGCGACTTACTTAAAATTTACGAGATTAACGGGCAATTCGAGACAATAAATGATGTAAAAATTGCCATTCTACATGTCTGGGAGGAAATATCAACCAAAACCATCCTTTCATTGGATTTTGGCAGTAGTAGAAAAAAGGAGAATCAGTGGGCATATTATTTTTATTTTTATCCAATCCATTATTTTTACGTTTATTTCGGGGCTTTATTTAACATGGCTGCAACCATTCGAATTGACTCAAGTATGCGCCGTTTTTTTCGGTAACTCGTTGCCATTTAGAAAGCAATTTCATTATGCCGCTTATTCAAAACGCTTTCTCCCTATAAACAAAAACTGAAATAGCCAGTTTTTACAAATCTCTCTCGAGCCCAATTTTATACCACCAAGAGCGTTTGCCACGGGAAAAAAAGAGGTGATAATCGTTTGATGATAGGTCCGGACTATAAGGTGGATGCATAATAACCAGGCTCCTTGGACTTCTAGTGGGCCGCTTCTGGTCGATTGCTGCTTTCAGTCGGTTTAATTGCTTGCAATAGACGTCCGAATTGAGCGTTAGATTATCCCCTTCCAATCACATCAAAAACACAACAAAACTTTCCTGGCCGTCAATCCTGATTTGGCGACCGTTTGGGCTGCTTCGCCGGTCTTCGATCGTATGTGACCCATTTCTGGTCCAAAGCTCACCATCCGCTTCAGAAATGGTTCGATTTCATTCCGTTTAGCTAAGGATTCGCAGATGAAAACACGGTTCAAGTTTTTTTGCGTCAACTCATGTGGCACCCAAACATCGAGGTTCTTTCTAAAGCCTGCCTTATACAAATGATTTAAAACTATTTTGTAATTCGATAACTTCCAGGATTTTATCGACATTTTCAACGATATGCAGTACGTAGTGAATCTTTGATATTAAATTGCCGGAACGGAATCGACCAAAGCAAAATTGCACGTGATTGGCTCTGACAGTAGCCACTTGGCTTGCACTTTCGCCTTTATCGAAGCAATAAAATTAGAACATACAATATATAATATTTTCTCCTTCTTTACCTCCATCCTTGACACGCTATAACTTACTACTGAATCGATCAATCAAAACAATGTCAATATATATTTTTTAGGATTGGAATCCCCCTTTCAAACGAGTATGAGTATGGCTTACTACTAGTACATCGCGAGATATAAGTCACTAAAGCCATCTAGCGAAAAAATAAAGGATTTATTTTTCTCCAACCCATTATTTTGCTGAATTTTGTACTTATCTAATTTTTGGCATTCAAATTTCTAATTTTTATGAATCAATTGTTTTTTTTTTGTTTTTGTTTTAATCCATGCTATCTGTTTTGGACCGAAGTACTCAATGCTCTTTCGCGGTTCATTTTTCCCGTGTCAACCTTGACGCAGTTATGCCAAATCGAAGACGTGTCGCTATAGGACGGATTTTAAGTTACCATTGCATAACTCCATGTCAGCCTATAGTACTGGACATGGAAGATGTGTCGGTCGTAGTTGTGTTATTTTTAATCACAGGTCGTAAGTTGTTGATGAAAATTTCCTTTTGCATCCTGCCCTATCATATAGGCATCGAATAATTTTCCATTGAAAACCACGACTGTTTTCATGTTACTGTCAAAATAAGTGCTACGATTTTGCTTACAAATTTAAAATGGCGGTAATTAAGTGAATAAGTTGGAAATATGTATCCATTACGAAAACGGCCTACGCCTGAATGACACGTTTTTTGTTCTAAAATTAGGTTTTCTGTTTTAAAACGCTACTTTGAGCACGCAAGTATATTTTTAGTCTCTTCTTTTTTGGATTTTATCCGAGTATTTATGACCAGTTGGTAAATGTGCCCCCATGTTATTTAATTATTTCATAAAAAATTGTGTCTTTTAATTAATTAAACAAAATTATCCCTTCTCAGGACCTCTATATTACCCTATTAAAGTCAGCCGAAAGTTGGTAATGCAGAGTGCATTTGCTATCCCAAAGAAGGTACCCCTCCCCTCCAACACTGCAAGTCTGAAGGGGATGAAGGGGGAAGGGTGTAATTTATTATAATGTACGAGAAAAATCGAAATTTTTCATTCATTAATTTTTCAAGTTAATCAACTTAATAAAATGTTCTGTAACTTTTGAATTACTCACTTGCCCATCGACCCTTTTATGGCTATTAGATCATATTGCTAGATAAACCCAGCGGGATTTGCGGCTTGAAGTCTGAAGTGGATAGGAGGGTGAAATGTGGTATAATTTACCAGAAAATCCGAAATTTTCGAAACTAATTTAATAAAATATTCGGTAACTTTTGATAGGTTATAATCTTACATCCACACCGGCGGAGTTTGGGGTAATTCAAAAGGGGATAGGGGGTGTAATATACTAGAAAATCCAAGATTCTCGAAACGAAATTAATGAAATGTTCTGTGCCTTTTGAGTATCCAACTTGTCCATCAACCCTACTATGACCATTAGATAGGTTATAATTCTAGATAAGCACAAGCAAAATTAGAGGCTGAAGGGGATAGGGTGGGTTGTATTATTTTGTAATATACTTGAAAAACAGAAAATTTGGAATCTAAATTAACAAAATGTTATTAGATTTGTCCCAATCATCGTACGAATTTTACTAGAATTAGGACCTGTTCAAACGTTACAGCAAATTTTATAGAACATTGTGATCAAATGATTGTGTTTGTAAGATTATAAACTATCATGCTGGCCCTAGTATTATCGATGGTAGGCTGGAAAGTTGCAGAATATTTTATCATTTTAAATACCGGAGTTTTTGGGGGTCGCCGCCCCCCTTCTCGTATCCTCTGCAGACTCATCTCAAACTCTGCCTATGGGCTTTATAGGTTTATAACCTGTCTTATGGCCATAGTAGGATCGATGGGTAATTGGGTAACTCAAAAGTTACAGAACGTTCTAGTAATTTAGTTTCGAGAACTTCGGATATTATAGTATATTACAGCAAATTACACCTTCCTCTCCCCTTTTGACTTGACACAAACCCGAGGCTAGATTATAACCTATTTGATGGCTATTGTAGGATCGATAGACATCGATAGTGAAGGGGTACACTATCGATGTCTTAAAGGACATTAAATCCACTGGGGAATTGATGCTCATTAAATAGCAAATTATATGTAATTTATATATAGTTTTATTACTGTAATTAAAATTTGATGTATTATGTATACGTGAATCTGTATGAATGAAATAAAGAAAGATAATAATAAAAAAATAAAAATAACACAAAGGCGATAAAAAAAAGTGGGTATCTCAAAAGTTACAAAACATTTTATTATTTTAGTTTCCAAAATTTCGAATTTTCAAGAAATGAATACAACATTACACTTGCCTATGCCCTTCACCTTGCTCCAAGTTCTGCCTAGACTTAACTACGAATATGAGCTATCTTATGGCCATAGAAGAATCGATGGGCAAGTGGGTAACTCAAAAGTTACAGAAGATTTTATTAATTTAGTTTTGAGAATTTCGGAATTTATTGTAATTTACGCATCATAGGATTAGGTCCAATCTGTTAAAATTATAAAGCTCCTCGCCGAGTTTTGGGCTAGTCTTACTATTTGGAGGTGATATTGGAGGTATATTCAGTTTTCGGCTATACATTTTTTTCGGCTAAAACTGCAGAATATATACACTATGTGCATTACCATTTTTCGCCTGAAAATTTTCGGCTAACTTTAACAGCATATAATTCAGAATTTTGAAAACTGTGGAAGTAGGTTTAAAAGAAGGTTTCTAATAGAATTGCAACACTTTATGCGCAACATACTAACTGTAGCAATAGAAATAAAATAGTTGCCAACTTATCTAGGTTAAACATATATTTAGAAGCTTGCCGATGAAAGTAACCGGCACCATCTGCTGTTGAGTACGTAGACGCAAGAGAACAAAATATTTTTGAATGTGTGCATTTAGTATCCATAGAAATAATCATAGACGAAAATAATATTAAATATAATTGTCTATAAATCGGTGTCCCTATTTGGAGCGAACAATAATTGTATTAAAGATAATTTTCTTACTTATAATAAATTACAAAGATTTTTTTTTTTGAAAGTATATTATGTTAATTATTATTTAAGAAATATTGAATAAAAATGTAAATAACAATCATTTTTCAATCGTATAATAGCGTTATTGCAAAAATAAAAATGCTAAGAAAACGTTCCGAGCAGTACATAATTTATAAACTGAAGAATTCAGTAATATTGTTCAAACGTTAATCGAATTAATAAAATTTTATCGTATACTTGCACATGGGGTATCCGCTCCTTTGAAGTTGACTTAAATTCAACACTATTCCTACAATATAAATTTTTATATTTAAAAATCAAAATCAACAAAAGGAATGATGAATTAGTAATTTAAATTTATTACAATTTATTAAAAGAAATAATTTCTTCGTTTTTAAACGCCGCTTTGTATGTATAAATTAACTACTTAAGTTATGCCGGTAATAAGCAATTATGGTAATTTATACTCGTAATATAATATATCAAAAGGAGCTAGTATTTCATCCCAACAAAAAATTAATTATAATTATGTACGAGTATATCGACTGATTGTATATAGTTTCGATAATTTAATGCATTTCTATTTGTTTTGTACTGCGCTATACGTAATCATATGTAACCATGAGTAACCATAACGATATCATGCTTGCTTAATCAATTTCAAATATTATAAAGGGTTGGCCCCTTTGTATAAAATGTATCGTGAACAAACCATTACGAAATTCTAATAAACGCCTAATACTCGACTCGCACATGATCATTAATTTTCAAGTGAGACCACATTTTTCGAATAACCAAAGTTTTGCTTTTATTTTGTTATTTTGCAAATTTTTAGTTATTAGGCGTAATTAATAGAAAATTTAAATTTCTACATAATAATTTTCCAGATTAAGCACGATACAGAAATTATTGCTAACCTAAATCAAGTTAGAAAGTTTTCACACCAAACTCATCAAGCCGTAAAAATGGTCATGTCATGTCTAATTAATTTTCCTAATCAATTAAATCATTTACAATAAATTAACACTAAACTTATTCTTAATTACCGATTAAGGTCGCAAATAATGTTCGATCAGTTACTTTATTTTCTTCTTAGGTGTAACATAAATCTCCACCGAAAACAAACAAGCCGCTTGCAACCATGCCTATATGTATTTCCATCACCATCAATCATCTACCTTGATAGTGTAAAGTAACATAAACAATTTAAACTTAGATTTTATGTCCAATTAAATTCAAATTAAACAAAAAAAAAATCGATGAATTTTAGGTCACTATCAAATGCAGCCTCTATTCGCCGTACTTTGATAAACGTGTAATAAAAATTACTCCAATAAAACTTAGTTCCAATTTGATGGAATAATAGGTCAATGGAATGTCGAAAAAGAAAGTAAAAATTCTTATCGCGCAACAATTCATTCATACATAGATTCAAAATAAAAAATCGTGATTCACGAATAAATTATTTTTTAATAATTTTTTTACATTATTATCTATCTACTTTATAATATCGTTTCACAAAAATCGGGTGCCTGGGATGCGGTCAACAGTAAAGTTATCGAGTTCCCACATACATATATGTATAATACCAACTATTAGTTCACACCTCCTGTCCAATAATTTATGCTACATACATATATTATAAATTAAATTGATTTGTTACCAAATGTACATACAGTCTGTCTAATGCTAATATTTATAGGTTAGTTTATACAGGGCTATATTGTATATGGCTGAAAATTGTTTTCGGCTTTTCTAATAAGTAGTTTATTTATTATAATTTTTAATTATATTTTTGTAAGTTGTCTTTATCTACAGAGAAAATGAAAGTTCATACTTAGTTGCAAGACAGCTATAGTTATGAATGAAACACACAATTTATTTTCAATTACAAAATTTCAAATAGTATTATTAAATTATTAACAAATGTCTATGTTTTTCCCGCTACATGTGCCGATCCTAATAATTTTTTTTACTTGAATTAACTGATTTTTGATCAAATGGATACGTAACTTAAATATATTTAAGAACAACAAAACATATTACTCACACTTCTAAATAAATATACTGTATGTTGATATTCCAGCGTGTATGCATATGTTAACTTACCTGAAATAAGAAAAAAATTTTGATTATTTATATTAAATATCCGTTACAGACGCCACCAATATATTATTATTATTATTATTATTATTAAGACAGTTCAAATAATATTTTCATGGAACAATAATATCACATACCAAACAAGTGCAAGTGAACGAACCCTTGAAAATAAATTCTAAGTTTATGAAAATAAACAATTGAAAGTGAAATTAACAATTAAGAATAATATTTAGAAATTATAATTTATTTTACTATAATAATTCTTAATTTATTTCTTCTGAATGTCTACTTTATATTGTCTTGTCGTAACAAAATTGATAATAGAAAAATACTTGAATATGTAAACGGAGCAAGAATATGTTTTTTTTGTTAGAGTGTTAGCCTTTTAATTCCCATATGACAGATGTATCAACAATTTTTTAAATTTGTTCAATTGTTTTTCAGTAACGAACGTATGTGTGCACAGTAATATACATACATGTCAGTGTTGTAAAATGAAGTAATTTTATAACTAAATATTTTAATTAAAGGTCACGTTTTATATAGATTATACGCAATTGTAGTAAAATGTTATTTTAATTACTTATTAAATATTTTGATTATCACAACACTATAATATTATTAAATCTGTAAATTTATGGCCAAAAATAAAAAATCAAAAGATATTAATTTAAATTTTACTACCATATAGTTTAAAAAAGACATCAACATTATAAAGTTACAAATAGTTGACATAAATATGTCAAAATATTTATAAATACAACAACAAATCGTTTTATGTGTATGAGACATACTTATGCCTGTCTGTCAAAACTATTAAAGAATGACATAAATATTTAAGAAATTGAACAAACTTAATATTTTCAACATTAAACGTTATTATAATATTATAATTTTATATCTATTGTTCCAGTTGTTTGTTACCTACACTTCCCGAAAACTGGGTTATTCGATTCTGTCTATATTCGTAGCCTTTCATCCTGATTTAAAGCTGGACCAAATAGATTTTTCTTTGGACATTTTTTTGGGTTGCTTGGGTACCATTTTAAGTAAAAATAAGAAAAAAAGTTAAAAACTAAGTCAGGGTAGGTTTTACCTAATGTACACGCACATGCACAAATCGAGCCACGAGTAATTATTTTGGTATTAAGGAAAAAGTTTATAAACTTATTATTTTAACCCTCGTTTTTGTGAATTGGTGAAAGAATTCATCAGAAAGAGTGACATATGCCACCAAAATTCCAACAAATCCTCTAATCTTTGGCCGGTATGTTTTGTTTTTGCATACGAAGTTTATTATACTAAATCCAAATTGCGCTGATCGCAAAATCTAACAAATGCGTCGTTACTCGCGATGGCTATTTTTTGGATCTGATGAACGCCCTATAATATTGAACTAGTTGATCTAAAAAATCAACTCCTCACATACCTGTTATATAAATTTACAATTTCCCGTTGTGAATGGTCAACATATCTCTTTAGGGATGCGCTCCATCTTTTCATTGTATTTACATCACTCTTTCTCATAAAATTGGATGCTAGATAAACAGGTTTGTTATCAAGCCATTTGTCCACAATAATTTTGTCATCCTTGCTGGCACATTACTCTAAATAACCGCGGTCTTTTTTAAATTGGCGGTCTTTCAAAAAATGTGGCTTGTGAAATCGATTAATTCAAGCGGTCCCAATTGCATTAATCCCTCTATTTTTTAATATTTCCAATAAATTGTAAGTTGTAACAAAATTATCGAACTACAGTTTGTGTCCCGGTACTTCAATTCTTTGAATTAAATGGAGGACGATTGCTGCATAAAACCCAAATTTTTGTGGAAATCAGAAATTTCAGGCCTTGAGCCTTGATAAATAATAAAATCAAACGATTGGATGGAATCCTTTAAATGGAATCATTTGTTCGTCGAAGCAAAGTAACTTTGTCTAACAGAATTATGTATAGTACGAACCTTATAAAAAACGTGTTTATTATCTTTTGGATTAGTTCGCAATTGAAAAATTCGGACCCTGGTCATAGTTCGCATAACGTGTTCGATCCCTATAAGATTGCTCCAGTACATTATGATTTGGGGAAATTGTGTACATCCGATAAATCTTTTAATTTCATGTAAATCCGTCAATTTAAAAGTTTGGCCATTTTGGAGCCCATTTGTAAAGTTTTCCATATTTGTAAAGTTTTCCATAGTTTCGAATAATTTCTCAGTAAAATATTTCATGAAATACTGACCTGGAGTTTCTTCAACAGGTCCTGTCCTGTTTCCTCAGGTCTTTGGTATTTGATTTCGGTTTCAACAAATTCACTTTATTCCATTTTATTGGATTTCGATCAATTATATTTGTAAAATCATCTGGAGCATTTTGCATCTATAATTTCGAAATCAATATTTTCTAAAACTGTTAAAGTTCCTTACTTTGATACTCCTGCAATAACAGTTCAACCGCTGTATTCGGATCGGTGTTTGTGTTTTTCGTCATATTCACCAACCACCTGTTCTACTTCGATTCTTTTTGGACATCTTTTATTGGTACTTGTATTGCTACAAATTTCCGGAATATTATCGTAATCCCAAAAACAGATTGGACCACCTTGCCCTGCAAGTTAAAGCAGTATTTCAGCTTTTTATTTTTTTTTTATTTTTATGCTTTATTGTATAACTTATTGCATTTGTTTAAAACTTTAATGTTTTAATATTTTAATTTTCAAGTCAATTTTGTAGACTTTTCTTAATAAATAAATAAATTAATTAATTAATGGTGGGTGTTATGCAATTATAATATGTATGTAATTATAATATGTATTATTGTTTGATTAACAATTTTTAGTGATTGACAAAAAAAAGTCGCTGATTCGATATACACTAGCAGGAAAAAGCTGCTTACAACAAATCAAGATATAAATAGTTTATTTATTTAACAGCTTCAAAAAGTAAATTAATAACTGGTAGGGTATCCTTTTTCTCTCAAAAACTTCTTTTAATCTTTTACTTATCGAACGTACGAGGTTTTAGGTTTCCGCCTCACTGATTTTGGACCATTCTTTTTGTAGTACATCCCTCAACATATTTTTGGACGTTATGTTATGTTGGCGAACTCTACATTCTAATAAATTCCATAGATATTCTATGGGATTTAAATAGGGTGATTGTGGTTTTGGTAAGTTATATAACAACCACCACGACTTTACAATCCAAGCGGTGTGCTTTTGGTCATTGTCATGTTGAAATATGTATTTGCTATGCAAGCCCAACTTTTCAGCATTTCGTTTTAAATTCTGTTTTAGAATATTTAAATAGCTCTCTTTAGTAATAGTAGATTCAATAAATTGTAAATGTCTCGCCAAAACCATGTTTTAGAGTTGGTATTAAATTTTCTATATTTATTGCTGAACCTGTTTTTCTCCATATAATATTCCATCCTTTTATACCGAAAATGCAAAATTTGCTCTCACGAGAAAATGACTTTCTCCCAAAACAGGTTTGGCTTATTAATATGCTTATTGCAAATCTAATTCTTTTTAACCGATTGATTTCTGATATAAATGTTTTTTTTCGCGCCACACGACTATGAACCCCTCCTTTTTAAGAATTTTTTCCACGGTATCAGGACAAATTTTTTTATTGAACTTTATTTCAATATTCTTTGCAATTAAGGAAGTTGTTGTTCGTGGATTTTTCTTAACCGTTCTTATTATATCACATTTTTCGCGACAAGATAATTTTGGTGAGTGGCCACACCGTGATTTAGATGGAATAACTCCTGTTTTTTTTTTAATTATTCACTACTCTCTAAATCGTAATTATTTTAAGTTCACTTAAGAAATTTTCTTTCCTTTTGGCTCCATAATGAAAAACTTTCACTGGAAATAACTAACTTGCTTCCGTCAGCCTTTAAATCGAGACTTTAAGCATATTTAATAACAAAAGAGAATAAAACAAGATCTTACGAGTCAAACTGTGATGGAAATTTCCTAATTGTACAATCATGCGCAAACTTTTTCCGCTCAAATTTAGTAGTTTTTTTCAATTTTATTAAATTTTTTTTGTGTTTCTATTGAGCCAAGCTATACACTGTTTCAGCTTCTGACTTCAAACTAAGTCGTAATAGATTTTTATTGTTAATTTAAACCCTTATTTTATATTAAAACACCAAATTTTTTTGTATTATCTTGTTCTGTTTCCTCGAAAATAAAATTTAAACAAAAATCTACATCTCAAAAATGGCATCTCTTGTTTAATTTAGAATCTTGGTATTTTCTTACTTGATTACTGCAAAAAGTGAGTGAAATTTGAGTTACCAAGATGTTGATACGTAGTTTTGTTTAATTTAACCAAAAAAAATTTGTGTGAACAATATTCTTGTTATAACTAACCAAGTATTTTGGTTTATCTTAACTAGTTATTTTGATCTATAAGTTTTGTTATATAAACTAAGACTTAAATTCTAGCAAATCAATAAAATTCGCTAAAGTATTGCGATTATACTTTGAATGTAAGTTCAAAGTATTTTCAATATGTTTGTAGTTTGATCACTGCAGTCTGATGAGACGACCGAATTTTTTAATATAAAGAATTCAATGTTTCATTAGTTCGAAATCTAACTTCCAACGTGTTCGTTTGGTAACCCCACCTTGATGTAATGTATTCAACTAAAAACGTTTGTAACATTTAAAGCCATTTTTTACATTTACTAAAAAAATTTGGTAAATTAACTAGTAAAATAATAATAACTAATTATTAGTAAAATAATTTTTTCCCTTGGTTAATTTAACAAAATAGTTAGTCACTGTTACCAATTATTTTCCATTTCTACTCATTAAATTAACCATATGTTTTTAGTTATAATAACTAAGTTAAAAATTAAATAACCACAATTTGGTTATTTTAAATTAAAATTTTATTCAACTAAGATCTTGTTCGTTTTTTTAGCCAAGAGTTTCCGTTGATCGAAAATCACCAAGATTTTGGCAAAATAAACTCAGATTTTTGAATAAACACTACTATAATTTTATGTTTTATTTTATTTTATTAATAAAATCTGTAGAATTATCCACACGTTATAATAAAAGCGTTTATTTGCTATAATATGCTTTTGTTACTTAAATATTTAGAATTGGTTTGGTGTTCTAATACTTAATTGACCTACTGTATGTATGCAGACTTTTTATTGTGAGCGTATGTACGAGAATGGGAAAAATACTAGCAATTCAATGAAATGTGTACTTGTGCTCTGTGTAAAGTACATAATTAAAATTATTTCTAAATATCTTAAAATGCCGTATGCGTGATGAAAACGAAATATAGTGTGTTGAAAAGTGAGTTTACAATTATAATATTTTCAATAATCTTAACAATAAAATCAATGATTGCAACAAAAACAGTGACATGATGCCAGCTCCTACTGTGAATTATGTATTTTAAAATATGTTTTATCTCTAATTTTATCACCACTTTGGTGTTCCAAAGAAATCACATTTTATAATATCAAATGACAACACGCCAACACAACATATAAAACACCGATGATGAAACCTTATCCGCCGTCAGAAAACCTTTCATAGCTTTCTACCGTGATTCTTAATACCTATGTAGTACGGATTAAGACACCTACAGTAATGATTCTATTATAAGCTATAAATCAGTTTTATTCAATTTCATTTCAAGTAATAATATGTAAGTATAAAATGAACTTGTACAATATACAAAAATGGTTTATGGCTTTTTAAAGCGAATCTATATAAAAATTTTAAGAATATGGTAATTAAAATTTTGAATAAAATATGTATATAAGTTTAATTGAAACAGATTACACAATATATACGAACGCATTTTAATCGCTTTTAATTGATTTAATTGAATCATATAATTTGCGTTTTACAAGTAATTTAAATTTTGTTGTTTGCGATATTGCAAATACGGACCATCAAAATTATGCATTGGCCTTTAATTTTTGGGTGGAAATGCAAGATGGTTTTAATAATTCGATTATATTTAAATTGTCAAAATAAACAATCAAATTCTTTGTTATTTACAGTTTCTGGATTTTTATACAAATTTGCGTTTGATCCGTCATAAAAACAAACCGCAAGATGAAAGTGAATGCAACAACAGCACATATGTATGTATAATTGCAACGAACCATTTTTATTATTCAAGTTTTACGACCTGGATAAAATATGCATTTTATACGAACAAATTTTAATTACTTATAATACAAATTTATGTGAGGATTTAATAGTCAAACCTTATTTCTAGCTTAGATCTTTTTGATTAACTCGTTTAAATTGTAATAACCGCATTAGTGGATGGCTTTGTGGTCTAATAAATTATAAATTTAGGAATTCTAAAAATTTAAGGTGTGCATATTTTTCAAATGACTGTTGTACATACAAACAGTAAAATATGGGATTAGTGAATTTGTATAAAATGTATTGTTTAATTTCTTGCCGAATATAATTATTTCGTGAAGACATTTCAATAAATTCTGCAAATTAGGCTTAATCATTAAAATTTTAGAGGTAGAACAGTAAGATTAGATCTACAAAGCAACGTATGATCACATTTGAAGAAAATGAGTGGGGAACCGAAAATGAGTCAGAGTTAACCCGCCCGAGGAATCAAGCCTAATGTTCCTATTTTTTAATAATTAATTGAGATGGTGGTAATATAGTAACTGGGGTACAACTATTGAGGGTCGTTTATAGTTAGTGGTCGTTAACGGAGTGCCAAAGTAATATAATTACAGCTATAAAGTTCGTGTGCTGTATATTGTATAAACCAATACTTAAAATAAAAAGCTTTTTATGTTCAATTATATTAATTTAACTAGGGCTGCGTAAATTCCATATTAAGATAAAAAATGTTATTTTATGTGTTCAATTTATTTGAGCAGAAAATATTTCAAAACATTTTCTTCAGGTATTTAATTAAACAACTAAAAATTTAATTTAGTTTAAAACGAAACAAAATAAGAGAAACATTTTCTTAAAATGCATCCTAAAAGTTGTTTGTGTCATATTCACACCCGAGAATGATTGTGAAATACATACCAAAAATAATACCAAAAATTTACACTGTTAAATTTAAAAATATTCCAATTGGATTTGTTTTGTGGTGAAATTGAAACATTTTTATATAATCTTTAACATTTAAATTAGATAAGTCCCTAAGTTCCTAATAGTGTCGCTGTAAAGATCAAATAATTTTCTAACGATTTGAAATAAACAGGAGAAAATCGTAAAACGATTTACTAAACTTTTTTTAATTCTAAAAAAGGCTATTTTAGACGATGTTTCTACTTTTATATATCCGATCCTAGAAATGTTCACGGGGTCCCACCTATATGACCGAATAGCTAAATCAAAACCCCACATGTGTAGTTAACAGGATTTAATTATGATGGTTTTTACAAAGTCCAGCGCATTTTTAATAAACTATGGTTTTTGATTTCAATCTATTTTATAACTTTCCTGTCAACGCTCCTACAGACATACACAGTTTTTAAAATATAATTTAGAATAGCGTAGACAAAGTTGTAACACTGAAATAGAAAAAGATAGTTTAAAATGATATGTACAGTGCCATACAGGCCATTTAGAAATTCCATAAATTTTAATAAATGTTCAAATTTTATTTCACCGAACCTAGAGATGTTCACGGGGTCTCACCTACATGACCAGATAGATCAGTCGAAACTCTATCAGTGAGGTGAATGGGATCTAATTATGGTGATTTTTAACTTGCCCAGAGACATTTTTACGTTTACGGTTATATCCCATATACCAGAAATGTTCACGGGATCTCTTTCATATATTCGAATAGGTCAGAAAAGTATCTATAAATATTTTGAAAAAGGGACACGAATAATGATTTTCACTTTGTATTTCGAAATTTAAAACTTCTTCATTTTCAATTTCTTTCTCAATTGGAAATTTTGGTATTTTCTCCAATAGGATTTTGACCCAATTGACATTCCCAAATAAGCTACGAACCCGATTTATTGTGATAATAATCAAATAACAGAAATCCTAGAGATGTTCACGGGCTCACGTTTACACTTTTGAATAGTTCAAAGATGCGACTTTCGATAGTTCCGGACAGGGTTCGGTTATGGCGATATTTACAGTGCCATACACGACTTAGAAGTTTCATGAAATAATTTGAATACATTATCAAATTTTATTTCACCGAACCTAGAGATGTTCACGGGGTCTCACCTACATGGCCAGATAGATCAGTCGAAACCCTATCAGTGTGGTGAATGGGATCTAATTATGGTGATTTTTAACTTGCCCAGAGACATTTTTACGTTTACGGTTATATCCCATATACCAGAAATGTTCACGGGATCTCTTTCATATATTCGAATAGGTCAGAAAATTATCTATCAATATTGTGAAAAAGGGACACGAATAATTATTTTCACTTTGTATTTCGAAATTTAAAACTTCTTCATTTTAAATTTCTTTCTCAATTGGAAATTTTGGTATTTTCTCCAATAGGATTTTGACCCAATTGACATTCCCAAATAAGCTACGAACCCGATTTATTGTGATAATAATCAAATAACAGAAATCCTAGAGATGTTCACGGGCTCACGTTTACACTTTTGAATAGTTCAAAGATGCGACTTTCGATAGTTCCGGACAGGGTTCGGTTATGGCGATATTTACAGTGCCATACACGACTTAGAAGTTTCATGAAATAATTTGAATACATTATCAAATTTTATTTCACCGAACCTAGAGATGTTCACGGGGTCTCACCTACATGACCAGATAGATCAGTCGAAACTCTATCAGTGAGGTGAATGGGATCTAATTATGGTGATTTTTAACTTGCCCAGAGACATTTTTACGTTTACGGTTATATCCCATATACCAGAAATGTTCACGGGATCTCTTTCATATATTCGAATAGGTCAGAAAAGTATCTATCAATATTTTGAAAAAGGGACACGAATAATGATTTTCACTTTGTATTTCGAAATTTAAAACTTCTTCATTTTAAATTTCTTTCTCAATTGGAAATTTTGGTATTTTCTCCAATAGGATTTTGACCCAATTGACATTCCCAAATAAGCTACGAACCCGATTTATTGTGATAATAATCAAATAACAGAAATCCTAGAGATGTTCACGGGCTCACGTTTACACTTTTGAATAGTTCAAAGATGCGACTTTCGATAGTTCCGGACAGGGTTCGGTTATGGCGATATTTACAGTGCCATACACGACTTAGAAGTTTCATGAAATAATTTGAATACATTATCAAATTTTATTTCACCGAACCTAGAGATGTTCACGGGGTCTCACCTACATGGCCAGATAGATCAGTCGAAACCCTATCAGTGTGGTGAATGGGATCTAATTATGGTGATTTTTAACTTGCCCAGAGACATTTTTACGTTTACGGTTATATCCCATATACCAGAAATGTTCACGGGATCTCTTTCATATATTCGAATAGGTCAGAAAATTATCTATCAATATTGTGAAAAAGGGACACGAATAATTATTTTCACTTTGTATTTCGAAATTTAAAACTTCTTCATTTTAAATTTCTTTCTCAATTGGAAATTTTGGTATTTTCTCCAATAGGATTTTGACCCAATTGACATTCCCAAATAAGCTACGAACCCGATTTATTGTGATAATAATCAAATAACAGAAATCCTAGAGATGTTCACGGGCTCACGTTTACACTTTTGAATAGTTCAAAGATGCGACTTTCGATAGTTCCGGACAGGGTTCGGTTATGGCGATATTTACAGTGCCATACACGACTTAGAAGTTTCATGAAATAATTTGAATACATTATCAAATTTTATTTCACCGAACCTAGAGATGTTCACGGGGTCTCACCTACATGACCAGATAGATCAGTCGAAACTCTATCAGTGAGGTGAATGGGATCTAATTATGGTGATTTTTAACTTGCCCAGAGACATTTTTACGTTTACGGTTATATCCCATATACCAGAAATGTTCACGGGATCTCTTTCATATATTCGAATAGGTCAGAAAAGTATCTATCAATATTTTGAAAAAGGGACACGAATAATGATTTTCACTTTGTATTTCGAAATTTAAAACTTCTTCATTTTAAATTTCTTTCTCAATTGGAAATTTTGGTATTTTCTCCAATAGGATTTTGACCCAATTGACATTCCCAAATAAGCTACGAACCCGATTTATTGTGATAATAATCAAATAACAGAAATCCTAGAGATGTTCACGGGCTCACGTTTACACTTTTGAATAGTTCAAAGATGCGACTTTCGATAGTTCCGGACAGGGTTCGGTTATGGCGATATTTACAGTGCCATACACGACTTAGAAGTTTCATGAAATAATTTGAATACATTATCAAATTTTATTTCACCGAACCTAGAGATGTTCACGGGGTCTCACCTACATGGCCAGATATATCAGTCGAAACCCTATCAGTGTGGTGAATGGGATCTAATTATGGTGATTTTTAACTTGCCCAGAGACATTTTTACGTTTACGGTTATATCCCATATACCAGAAATGTTCACGGGATCTCTTTCATATATTCGAATAGGTCAGAAAATTATCTATCAATATTGTGAAAAAGGGACACGAATAATTATTTTCACTTTGTATTTCGAAATTTAAAACTTCTTCATTTTAAATTTCTTTCTCAATTGGAAATTTTGGTATTTTCTCCAATAGGATTTTGACCCAATTGACATTCCCAAATAAGCTACGAACCCGATTTATTGTGATAATAATCAAATAACAGAAATCCTAGAGATGTTCACGGGCTCACGTTTACACTTTTGAATAGTTCAAAGATGCGACTTTCGATAGTTCCGGACAGGGTTCGGTTATGGCGATATTTACAGTGCCATACACGACTTAGAAGTTTCATGAAATAATTTGAATACATTATCAAATTTTATTTCACCGAACCTAGAGATGTTCACGGGGTCTCACCTACATGGCCAGATAGATCAGTCGAAACCCTATCAGTGTGGTGAATGGGATCTAATTATGGTGATTTTTAACTTGCCCAGAGACATTTTTACGTTTACGGTTATATCCCATATACCAGAAATGTTCACGGGATCTCTTTCATATATTCGAATAGGTCAGAAAATTATCTATCAATATTGTGAAAAAGGGACACGAATAATTATTTTCACTTTGTATTTCGAAATTTAAAACTTCTTCATTTTAAATTTCTTTCTCAATTGGAAATTTTGGTATTTTCTCCAATAGGATTTTGACCCAATTGACATTCCCAAATAAGCTACGAACCCGATTTATTGTGATAATAATCAAATAACAGAAATCCTAGAGATGTTCACGGGCTCACGTTTACACTTTTGAATAGTTCAAAGATGCGACTTTCGATAGTTCCGGACAGGGTTCGGTTATGGCGATATTTACAGTGCCATACACGACTTAGAAGTTTCATGAAATAATTTGAATACATTATCAAATTTTATTTCACCGAACCTAGAGATGTTCACGGGGTCTCACCTACATGGCCAGATAGATCAGTCGAAACCCTATCAGTATGGTGAATGGGATCTAATTATGGTGATTTTTAACTTGCCCAGAGACATTTTTACGTTTACGGTTATATCCCATATACCAGAAATGTTCACGGGATCTCTTTCATATATTCGAGTAGGTCAGAAAAGTATCTATCAATATTTTGAAAAAGGGACACGAATAATGATTTTCACTTTGTATTTCGAAATTTAAAACTTTTTCATTTTAAATTTCTTTCTCAATTGGAAATTTTGGTATTTTCTCCAATAGGATTTTGACCCAATTGACATTCCCAAATAAGCTACGAACCCGATTTATTGTGATAATAATCAAATAACAGAAATCCTAGAGATGTTCACGGGCTCACGTTTACACTTTTGAATAGTTCAAAGATGCGACTTTCGATAGTTCCGGACAAGGATCCGGTTATGGCGATATTTACAGTGCCATACACGACTTAGAAGTTTCATGAAATAATTTGAATACATTATCAAATTTTATTTCACCGAACCTAGAGATGTTCACGGGGTCTCACCTACATGACCAGATAGATCAGTCGAAACTCTATCAGTGAGGTGAATGGGATCTAATTATGGTGATTTTTAACTTGCCCAGAGACATTTTTACGTTTACGGTTATATCCCATATACCAGAAATGTTCACGGGATCTCTTTCATATATTCGAATAGGTCAGAAAAGTATCTATCAATATTTTGAAAAAGGGACACGAATAATGATTTTCACTTTGTATTTCGAAATTTAAAACTTCTTCATTTTAAATTTCTTTCTCAATTGGAAATTTTGGTATTTTCTCCAATAGGATTTTGACCCAATTGACATTCCCAAATAAGCTACGAACCCGATTTATTGTGATAATAATCAAATAACAGAAATCCTAGAGATGTTCACGGGCTCACGTTTACACTTTTGAATAGTTCAAAGATGCGACTTTCGATAGTTCCGGACAGGGTTCGGTTATGGCGATATTTACAGTGCCATACACGACTTAGAAGTTTCATGAAATAATTTGAATACATTATCAAATTTTATTTCACCGAACCTAGAGATGTTCACGGGGTCTCACCTACATGGCCAGATATATCAGTCGAAACCCTATCAGTGTGGTGAATGGGATCTAATTATGGTGATTTTTAACTTGCCCAGAGACATTTTTACGTTTACGGTTATATCCCATATACCAGAAATGTTCACGGGATCTCTTTCATATATTCGAATAGGTCAGAAAATTATCTATCAATATTGTGAAAAAGGGACACGAATAATTATTTTCACTTTGTATTTCGAAATTTAAAACTTCTTCATTTTAAATTTCTTTCTCAATTGGAAATTTTGGTATTTTCTCCAATAGGATTTTGACCCAATTGACATTCCCAAATAAGCTACGAACCCGATTTATTGTGATAATAATCAAATAACAGAAATCCTAGAGATGTTCACGGGCTCACGTTTACACTTTTGAATAGTTCAAAGATGCGACTTTCGATAGTTCCGGACAGGGTTCGGTTATGGCGATATTTACAGTGCCATACACGACTTAGAAGTTTCATGAAATAATTTGAATACATTATCAAATTTTATTTCACCGAACCTAGAGATGTTCACGGGGTCTCACCTACATGACCAGATAGATCAGTCGAAACTCTATCAGTGAGGTGAATGGGATCTAATTATGGTGATTTTTAACTTGCCCAGAGACATTTTTACGTTTACGGTTATATCCCATATACCAGAAATGTTCACGGGATCTCTTTCATATATTCGAATAGGTCAGAAAATTATCTATCAATATTGTGAAAAAGGGACACGAATAATTATTTTCACTTTGTATTTCGAAATTTAAAACTTCTTCATTTTAAATTTCTTTCTCAATTGGAAATTTTGGTATTTTCTCCAATAGGATTTTGACCCAATTGACATTCCCAAATAAGCTACGAACCCGATTTATTGTGATAATAATCAAATAACAGAAATCCTAGAGATGTTCACGGGCTCACGTTTACACTTTTGAATAGTTCAAAGATGCGACTTTCGATAGTTCCGGACAGGGTTCGGTTATGGCGATATTTACAGTGCCATACACGACTTAGAAGTTTCATGAAATAATTTGAATACATTATCAAATTTTATTTCACCGAACCTAGAGATGTTCACGGGGTCTCACCTACATGGCCAGATAGATCAGTCGAAACCCTATCAGTGTGGTGAATGGGATCTAATTATGGTGATTTTTAACTTGCCCAGAGACATTTTTACGTTTACGGTTATATCCCATATACCAGAAATGTTCACGGGATCTCTTTCATATATTCGAATAGGTCAGAAAATTATCTATCAATATTGTGAAAAAGGGACACGAATAATTATTTTCACTTTGTATTTCGAAATTTAAAACTTTTTCATTTTAAATTTCTTTCTCAATTGGAAATTTTGGTATTTTCTCCAATAGGATTTTGACCCAATTGACATTCCCAAATAAGCTACGAACCCGATTTATTGTGATAATAATCAAATAACAGAAATCCTAGAGATGTTCACGGGCTCACGTTTACACTTTTGAATAGTTCAAAGATGCGACTTTCGATAGTTCCGGACAAGGATCCGGTTATGGCGATATTTACAGTGCCATACACGACTTAGAAGTTTCATGAAATAATTTGAATACATTATCAAATTTTATTTCACCGAACCTAGAGATGTTCACGGGGTCTCACCTACATGGCCAGATAGATCAGTCGAAACCCTATCAGTGTGGTGAATGGGATCTAATTATGGTGATTTTTAACTTGCCCAGAGACATTTTTACGTTTACGGTTATATCCCATATACCAGAAATGTTCACGGGATCTCTTTCATATATTCGAATAGGTCAGAAAATTATCTATCAATATTGTGAAAAAGGGACACGAATAATTATTTTCACTTTGTATTTCGAAATTTAAAACTTCTTCATTTTAAATTTCTTTCTCAATTGGAAATTTTGGTATTTTCTCCAATAGGATTTTGACCCAATTGACATTCCCAAATAAGCTACGAACCCGATTTATTGTGATAATAATCAAATAACAGAAATCCTAGAGATGTTCACGGGCTCACGTTTACACTTTTGAATAGTTCAAAGATGCGACTTTCGATAGTTCCGGACAGGGTTCGGTTATGGCGATATTTACAGTGCCATACACGACTTAGAAGTTTCATGAAATAATTTGAATACATTATCAAATTTTATTTCACCGAACCTAGAGATGTTCACGGGGTCTCACCTACATGACCAGATAGATCAGTCGAAACTCTATCAGTGAGGTGAATGGGATCTAATTATGGTGATTTTTAACTTGCCCAGAGACATTTTTACGTTTACGGTTATATCCCATATACCAGAAATGTTCACGGGATCTCTTTCATATATTCGAATAGGTCAGAAAAGTATCTATCAATATTTTGAAAAAGGGACACGAATAATGATTTTCACTTTGTATTTCGAAATTTAAAACTTCTTCATTTTAAATTTCTTTCTCAATTGGAAATTTTGGTATTTTCTCCAATAGGATTTTGACCCAATTGACATTCCCAAATAAGCTACGAACCCGATTTATTGTGATAATAATCAAATAACAGAAATCCTAGAGATGTTCACGGGCTCACGTTTACACTTTTGAATAGTTCAAAGATGCGACTTTCGATAGTTCCGGACAGGGTTCGGTATGGCGATATTTACAGTGCCATACACGACTTAGAAGTTTCATGAAATAATTTGAATACATTATCAAATTTTATTTCACCGAACCTAGAGATGTTCACGGGGTCTCACCTACATGGCCAGATAGATCAGTCGAAACCCTATCAGTGTGGTGAATGGGATCTAATTATGGTGATTTTTAACTTGCCCAGAGACATTTTTACGTTTACGGTTATATCCCATATACCAGAAATGTTCACGGGATCTCTTTCATATATTGGAATAGGTCAGAAAATTATCTATCAATATTGTGAAAAAGGGACACGAATAATGATTTTCACTTTGTATTTCGAAATTTAAAACTTCTTCATTTTAAATTTCTTTCTCAATTGGAAATTTTGGTATTTTCTCCAATAGGATTTTGACCCAATTGACATTCCCAAATAAGCTACGAACCCGATTTATTGTGATAATAATCAAATAACAGAAATCCTAGAGATGTTCACGGGCTCACGTTTACACTTTTGAATAGTTCAAAGATGCGACTTTCGATAGTTCCGGACAGGGTTCGGTTATGGCGATATTTACAGTGCCATACACGACTTAGAAGTTTCATGAAATAATTTGAATACATTATCAAATTTTATTTCACCGAACCTAGAGATGTTCACGGGGTCTCACCTACATGGCCAGATAGATCAGTCGAAACCCTATCAGTGTGGTGAATGGGATCTAATTCTGGTGATTTTTAACTTGCCCAGAGACATTTTTACGTTTACGGTTATATCCCATATACCAGAAATGTTCACGGGATCTCTTTCATATATTGGAATAGGTCAGAAAATTATCTATCAATATTGTGAAAAAGGGACACGAATAATGATTTTCACTTTGTATTTCGAAATTTAAAACTTCTTCATTTTCAATTTCTTTCTCAATTGGAAATTTTGGTATTTTCTCCAATAGGATTTTGACCCAATTGACATTCCCAAATAAGCTACGAACCCGATTTATTGTGATAATAATCAAATAACAGAAATCCTAGAGATGTTCACGGGCTCACGTTTACACTTTTGAATAGTTCAAAGATGCGACTTTCGATAGTTCCGGACAGGGTTCGGTTATGGCGATATTTACAGTGCCATACACGACTTAGAAGTTTCATGAAATAATTTGAATACATTATCAAATTTTATTTCACCGAACCTAGAGATGTTCACGGGGTCTCATCTACATGGCCAGTTAGATCAGTCGAAACCCTATCAGTGAGGTGAATGGGATCTAATTATTGGAGTGAGGTGAATGGGATCTACGATTAACCACCACACAAAAAGCAGAAACACGTCACGCTAGTTCAAGCATGAAATTAAGAGCTTACTAAATTATCCGGTTACGAAATATTCTGGGACACAAATCAACCGCATATCGGGACGAAACTTCCCACTTAACCTTTTCGCATAAATTAAGAGATCCAATGACTTTTGCCTGAAATCGGAGGAAAATGATTATTCCAAACTTTCCATATATATTATGTTTGTGTAAGTACTATGGTCAATCTTCACTCGCAAAATTTTGTCATGACGATAGAGTGCCATGACAAAATTGTATTTTTACACTGACAGAACACCAAAATGTTTGTATGTATGTAAAATCATTTTATGTTTTCTGGTTTGGTCTGTATTGTCACGGTGTAATGACGGTTCAATACAAACATATTTTGTCATGGCATTCTGGCGTCGTGATTAATATATAAGATGTACAGTATAGGAAAAACGTTTTTTAACGGAAAAACGGAAAAACGGATTTTACACCTATTTCTTGTGCACGTACCTTAATGAAACATATATTCTGCACATCTATGAAAAAATACCTTTCACCTGATATATGTTTCATTAAGAAACGCGCACGGGAAATAGGTTAAAAAGGGAGTACAAACTAAAAATTAAGCATATTAAAATATAAGATGCTCTTATAGTTTCAATTTTATTTGCTACATAAATTTCAAAATTTTCCATAAATAATAAGTGTTGGGTTCACTCTTGTATTGTTTGGAATCTTTCGGACTGTTGTGCGCAGATCATCGTGCTCTTCCCATAGGCCGCTTGGTCGTACGATGTAGCTTTTATAATGTTTAATTGTATTTTCATAGTGGATGATGCCTTTTAAAAATATAGTTTCTTCTGATAAGCGAAGATTCGCTTGTATTTTGCTGATTTCGATGTTATAAACGTCTTCAAAATTTAGCGGTTGGACATCGACAACCAAAAACCCATTTATAGTATTGATATTTTTGCAATTTTTGTTACACATAGGACATTTTATAAATCCAATGTCGATTTTTTTCCCAATATCCTGCAAATCGTTTTCGAAAAAATTCCCTAAATTTATGGGTAAAGTGCGAAACTCTTTTGTGGATGAGTTACAATTTAATGTAACTTTGACAGTTTCGCTAATTAGGTATGTCCAAAGGTGCATTACGTTGGTCGTAGCATCGACTTCAACTTCATTTTGTAAATGGACGTTAATTCGAAAGTAATCCAAGATTATATAACTTCGTTCTACATAAATTATAGCGTTTATATAATATTGTTTAATGTAATTATTAATAAAACGAAAAAACCTATTTGACGCTAATTGGGACGAATATGCGAGTTTAATATAGTTTGAATCAATCCCAAAAATGTAAAATATTTGTGCAATTGCATCAAATGCGCATAAATTAAACACCGTAATAAGTTTATCATCCCCTCCTCTGAACGAATATCGATTTTGTAATATACTAACAGGTAATTTTGAAATTGAAGATAAAATTGCTGGCTCTTTGGGTTTTTTGGTGCCTCGTTTTTCCAAAACATTTCTCTGAATATACCTTTTCAGAACTCTCTGACCCATATGCCGCGGTGTACTAGGCAACTTCGGTTTCTTCCTCCACATTTCCTCGTTGGTTATGTCATCTGGATCGGATTCTGCGTTGGCACGTTTTCGATTTAATTTTTTTCTTTTCCAAATTTTTCGCAGTTTTATTTTTTTTAATATTTTGGAGGTTTTGTCCTCCATTAAAGTCACAAATCGACCGATTTTTAGAATTTTTTGGTCAATGTATTGATGTTTAACTAACCGGAACCAGTTTTCGACGTTCGCGTTGGAAACACGACCTTCGAACGCTGCGTGAGGGATTGCCAAATGTACCCAAATAGGAAGGTAAGCGAAATACCTTTTAATGCAAAAACTGGCAAATTCTGGATTGAAATACTTGTTTTTTGATTTTCTTATTTTTCCTTTTTCTTTTTCAATTTCCACCATTTGTTCCAAATACATTTTGTTGAATCTCTCATAAAATGTGCTAGATTTTGAGTTTTTTTCGTAAAAATCATCATTTTCGCATATTACATCTTTTTCAATTGGATGTTCCTCAACTAATTGGTTTGAATTATAAATTTGAGGTATTTGCAATTTAAATAATTCAAATGAATTAGTTAAATGTTTATTCTTGAATTTTGAACAAAATAAATTAACAAAAGTTTTGAAAAATACATCTACTTCTTCCAAGGTCTTACAATTTATGATTGCAGCAAGCAAATCAAGTATAAAACACCGTTGTTCTTGGGTTGTTCCTTGTATTTTCTGTTTAATTTGCATTTTAAAAATATTTATTACATGTGCACAGCAAATTAAGATATTAATTTTATCTGGTGATGGTTTGATTTTTTTAATAACGATATTATACATATAATTTAAATAATTGTCTACTGTCATTAAATTAAAAATATTCAACAAGGCCGTAATTAAAGCCCAGCTCCAATCAACAACAAAATATTTCGGTATTTTTACTCCTCTCAAACACTTCATTGTAGTTTTGAAATTTAGCAAAAATTCGGAAATTGCTTTGACATCATGTTGCGACGAAACCATTTCAGCGATTGGGATAATTATATCGTCAATTTTAATTACACAGGCGTAGTATAAAATGCGATGATACATGTGTGAATGGCAATTTGGGTTCTTTACTACACCTCCAGTTGCATCAAAATAAATAATATTTACATCATATGAGGATAAAAGCTCCAGTTGTGTGTTGCGAATCATAATCACTTGCAATGGGTGTGAAAACTTATATATATATTTATTAGGTTTGTTTTCTAAACTTTTATAAAAAATATCACCAACATCACAATCACGAACTACATCATTTAGTTTAAGCGATTCCGAACGAATTTTTCTAAATACTGCATCAGTACTTAAACGTTGAGTATTACCTTTTAATGCAAGCTCTATGTTGGTTTTACCAATTAAATCTAATTTAAAGTTGTGAGTGCTTTTATGGTTCAACATTTGCTTGTACTTTTCTCTCAAACTGCCTCGAATTTGTTTAAAAGTTGAGTCACCATCATGATTTGCTTTTTCTTGTCCGCAAACGTAAACGTGCATTATGCTTTTTGTTAATACAAATTTAAATTTTTGATTGTGCTCAACGTATTTACAAGATGCGTAAACCACACAATCTTGTTTTGAATTATACGAAAAATTGATGTTGGCAAATACAAGCACGCAAGTACTCCCAACTGTAGTCATTTCACGATCAATATCAATTCTAAGCAACTCTTTCGAATTTTTTCTCATATTTTGAGAAGTAATAGATATTGAATATTTCAATGTCCATTCTGGTTTAATGCGATTAATTTTAATCGATTCGACAAAACCACTTTTTAAATTTTCGTTGTTTGGGAGTTCGACCGTGCTTTTGGCAATCTCAACCAAATTATTATTATTTTCATTTTTATTATTAACATCGACGCTTAATCTTTTACGTTGCTCCCAAATATAATTAATTTTACAGCGGTTTCTTTTATTGTCAACTACTTTTAAAATATTGCACAATTCAGTCATGTATTCATTGGACGTCCGAGAAATACAAATACTGCTAATTGACATATCTCTCACAGCTTTCAACACAGTTGCTTCATTAAGCATACTTCTATTTCGTTTATAGTTATAATTTGCCGCCATTTTTAAAAAATTATAAAAAGTAACACAACAAATGGCACAGAACTGAATAATTTCACTTTATCTTTCACAAAACAAACTTTTCTGCAAATCACAACTTACAAATTGTTACAAAAATTTCACCAAAATTTACAACAAATTACTACTCAACAGCTTGCATTTATCCACATTTTCATAAATATTTAAGCTGTAATTAGTTTATAACACCAAAATATTTTTGCACAAGCTACAAATACACGATTATATTTATCAAAAATTTACACGGATCACAACTATGCGTGCGCAGTTTTTCACACTGTATTTCACACGTATACGTAAACGAATCATATTGGAAGTCCAATTAAATTCTAATTGATTTATTAATGTATTCCCAGATGAAATTTTTCCACGTTTGGAAAAATAGTTCTAATTCCAATTGGAATTCAGAACTACAAAATACCAAAGAACAAAAAACCAGATTATGAGTAACAATAATTTTCCTCATCTGCAAATTTTTAGATATTTAATTTCTATATCGTGTCGAATTCGGATAAGTTGTTAATTAGCGTATTGCATTGGTTATTCACAACACAATCGCATTAAAAGTTAAACTTAATGGGTTCATCTAAATCCAAAATGATTTTTGATTCACATAAATCCAATAGATCATGTTTAGTACATAAACTTCACCCTTTATCCCACCAGACGTCAGCTAAATACGGGGTACATTTTCAATGTTTACATTTTTTTTATATGGAGTTTAGGCGAAAATAGACTTGATAAAATTTAGAATCTTTGTATGAAAAGTGCCAAATTTCGATATTCAAAATAAAATTATTTAATTAAAACACAATTAGACATATATTTTTTGAAAAATATTAATTAGTAACCATTAGAGTATGTGTGGAAATAATGTTTAAATAGCAACAAGTTTTGTAAATTTGTGAGGTTATATCGAAATGTTTATTGACATTTAGTTATGTTGAATTGTAGCTAAAGAAAATGTATAATGGTGAAATATTGCTGTGTGCCCCAATGTACAAACAAGTTTGTGAAAAATTCTGGAATACGTTTTCATGTCTTTCCGAAAAATAAAACAAATTGTAGGAAACGGTTGTCATTGGAAGGCGCTGGGATTGTTTTTGTTGTATACAATTTCTGATCAAGTTGGTTTTGTTGCCACAATTGCAATCTATAATTAATTAATATATGTACATACATAAGTCATAAATATAAATGCAATACAAATTCATTTAGAGTATATGTACCTCTCATTTAAAACAGTTTTATTGCCGCTCAGTTAATGTATGAAAATATTACTTCAATTATAATTAATTAATCTATTAACTGTATTGTATGTAGGTAATAAATCTACATAGATTCAATGTTAAACTTACCAATATTTTCTTTATTTGCCATCTTAAAATTAGAATTTGTGTTGCCTGTTCTTGAAGGCTTCTTGAATCTTAACGTCGACCAACCAAAATAAACAATTTGACATAACCTCACAAAACTTCAATAATTGTTAAAGTTTGTACATCATTTTCTTAAATATCCAAGTAATATTATTTATACATTTTTTTAAAAAATCATCTATGCATATATTATAAATAAAAAGCATTAGTTTTAGCATCGAATCATAGTACATTTCATTAATTTTTTTCCAATTTTGTAATAGCCGTTTATGCCTAAACTCCATATAAAAAAAATGTAAACATTAAAAATGTACCCCGTATGATATTGACATCTGGTAGTACTAAATTGAACAATTATCACGATCTATACAATTTTTAGTACTAAAGCTTTATACTAATACAATATTTCAAATTACAAAATCAACATGAATATTATTATGTTTATAAAATAAAATTAAAATATTAATAAAATCTCGAAATATGCATATATACATAGGAAAAAACATTTTTATTTACCAACTTTGAAGCCAAAAACTAAATCCAAAAATGGCTGTTAGTTTAGAAAATTGTAAAATCCAAAACTAAATCCTAATCCACTTTTACCAGGCATACGCCTAATGTTATGTAAAGTTTGTGTACTATCGTAAACCAAAGGTCCAAACCTTAAAAGCCGAGTAATTTGGTTAGTACTAAAACCATATAACTGTAAATAGATTTCTATATTAAACGATTTAAATAATAAATGATAGAAACCTGCGAACAAAATGCATTTTTGATACAAAACTAACCTTTATTGTTGCGTACGTTCGTTCATGCAAATAATTATTTTCGATCAAATCAATTATCTCGGGTGTAAAATGCTGAAGAAAAATAATCGTCATTAAGGAGCAATATGATTGATCGACAAAAATTGTTGATAGAACGAACGAGCGCAACCATAAAGGCGTCTAAAATCAAATTCTTTAGAAGAAAAATGAACAAAAAAAATTGATTATGATCAAAAAAATTTGATCACAAATACCTTTTCATGTTCTTTAGAAGAAAATAATTGATTTTTTTTTATCTCTGAACAAATTTCAAAATCACAAATTTTTGGAGGATTTGTTTTAAGATATAAAAATAAGGAATACGTCAATGCCAAAAACAAAAAAACAAAAGACGTGCCATTTTCATTATCGGCATTATAATTTGGTGTTTATATTTTAACGTGCGTTACTAAGAGTTTATTTAAATTAAATAATATAAATAATATTAATTGTTGTGTAATTTAAAGTGAATTTGGTGTAATTAAAAGTGTTTTTTCTTTTACGTGTAAAACATTTTTGTTGTTGTTTGTTTTGATTTCCCTTTAAACTAATATAAACAAACCATTTTTTTCTTTTCGTGTTCTTTGGAACACAAAATAATTGATCTCATTTCATTTCTTCTAAAGAATTTGCCATTACTCTCCATATCGTCAACAGAAAATCATGCGAAGAAAAATTTGAAATTTTTATGTTTCAAATTTTTCTTCGCATGATTTTCTGTTGACGATATGGAGAGTAATGGCAAATTCTTTAGAAGAAATGAAATGAGATCAATTATTTTGTGTTCCAAAGAACACGAAAAGAAAAAAAAATGGTTTGTTAAAAATATAAAAATATGTATTTTTTCTGTAGTCGTTCTCGCTCTTATTAATTTTTTTTTTTTTTTTCATTTCTATTTGCGTTAGTTCGGCTTCACCGAAAAATTTTATGTCGGAGTTAACATCGATTTTATAAGTAAAAGGAGCAAAAGACGAAGGTGAAGCCGGTCTTTTGAAGCCGTGTATAGATCGGGCCGATCGATTCGATGATGTTTGTTACTGTTATTTGTTTAGTAGAAATATGGAAATGGGTATGGAAACCGAAGGAAGACGAACAAATATGAATATCCCTTTTCCCGCCTGCGATCATAATTGTGTGCGTTACGATAGAGAATCATGAGAAACACAAAAGCTATTACAAACTTTGGTTATTTACATACACATTGAGTAAGGTGGACTTAAATTGAAAAAAAAGAGTGAGTCCATTAGTACTCTCAAGTAGATGTGTAAACATGGCGTGTGTATAGTGCGTGTGTACAGTTTACTTTGAAGGAAGAAGGAATGCAATTTTACTAACCAGAGTTTTTCATTTGTTTATTATCGTAAAATTGGCCTATTACTCTTTCGGTATAATCGACACAATTGGATTATGGTAGCTAAAATAAGATACATATACTGCCGACTCTAAGTTTCCTAATTTTCAGTGAAAAACTGCATAATAGCCGACCCATATCTCGTAGTAGATATATTTCGATCTGAGTTCATGTGCAAATCGAATTCGTCTCGCAGGAAGTTTATAAGTGGTTCAGCTTGAGGAACAGCAAAATAATTATTGAAATCCCCGCTCATAGTCATCGGCAAAAAATGATAGTCTCCTTGGAAAAATGTTGATATTCTTTTAGAATATGGAACAAGGACTAAATGTATGAACTTCATTATGTCTTCGACAAATTTATTCGGCAAAGTGGTAGATTTATTCGGCAATACAACTACAGAAAGCAGCTTATTCCCATTGAGAAGATGAAGCTTAGCCGTGTATATATCATCAATGGTTTGTGTTGTTACGCACATAGCAGTTGGTTGTCCAACGATGATTTCCTTATGCGAGGTAACTGTATAAGTTCTACTTGTATTTTTATATTTTGCGGCAGCCCACTGACCATTTCTCTTAAACTGAACGCAGCATTCAAAATTAGTAATATTAACATGCCTTAGCATTAGCCAGATCTCGGAAAGCAAGAAAATTGAGCATCCCTGCGTGACTGTATCAGTTACGTTGAGATGATGCTATGCCTCCTAAACTACAGGCCGCTTACACCAAAATGATGACGACACGCTATGTTGACGTTTTTGTTGCTTTCTCTAGTTGTTTTGTTAGTGTAAATATCATAAAATTATTATTGCGCAGTCTCGGTTTAGACATAAATAGACGTCATGTGTGAAAAATGAGAGTAGTAAGAGGCCTGCAGTTTAGGAGGCATTGGATGATGTGACCTGAGACTGGCAGTTCAATGTTAAAAACCAGACGTCATTAAATTCGCCATTACAACCTGAGCTATACTTAGCGGGTTTGTAGTGAGGCGCAATAGCTCATTTTGAAGAAGACCCATTGAGATCCCATTTTTGATGTGTAAACATCTTTGCTCGCGCCTACCAAAAATTTTTGTATTAGAGTAAACTTGTAAATGAAACGAACGGAAATGACGTATGTGTACCTACTTCGTTTGAAAAAAAAGCAACAAATTCAATAAAACAATTTTGTACTATACATGGCTTGCTTGTATGTATATATGTATAATAGTATAGGGAAAACAAAAAAACTAATTTAAAAAATTAAATAGAAACCATCGACATCTCCTTCGATCAGAAAAATCAAAAATAAAATTACGATACGAAATACGAATTACAATTACGAAATTACATACTCTTACGATTAAAAACACAGTCAACATTTGTGTATGTTGCTTTATCACGAGTAACGAGTCTCTAGGAGCTGTTCATCACGTCGGCTATCAATGATCATGTCTTCTACTAAATGGGGTTATAATGACGTCTCGTTTTTAACATTGAACTGCAGAGTCTCAGGTGACAGTCACGCAGATAAGCTCAATTCATTTGCTTTCCGAGCCCTGTCTACGCAATGACGAGTACGTTAATATTCCTACGTTTGAATGCCGCGTTTAGTTCAAGAGAGATAATGAGTGGGCTGCCGGAGAAGGAATTCCGTCAAAAGATCGATAAAATATGCATAGTGGACACAAATATTTTTCCGTACGAACTTCCACTTGTCATAGGTCGGCCTTACTTTCTCAAAACCAATATTGACGTAACTATGGGCTGTCTGAGGTATATCGAATGCAGCCATCCTGACCGAAAAACGACAACGATGAACAAGTCAAAAGTAAAAATGTCAAACTACTCTGGATGGATTTCGGTACAAATTCTCAAGGCAAGAAAGTTAGGCTGCTTAAAGCTGGATGGGCGCAGAAAACGAATATCGACCGATGTTTGGTGCCCATTTCTTGAAAGAGCTCAACTGTTAATCGAAACAACAATCTGACAATTAATGTTAAGCGTAATCATTTTCCAGTCGTACTTGCATGTGCCACCACAATTCATGCATCACAGCGTTCGACCTATAACGAGATAGTCAGTATATACTCTTACGATAAAAGACACAGTCCACAATTTGTGTATATTGCTTTATTACGAGTAACGAGTCTCGAAGGACTGTTCATCACGTCGGCTATCAATGATCATGTCTTCTACCATGGACGTAAAAATGGGACCTCAATGGGTCTTCTTCAAAATGAGCTATCGCGCTTCACTACAAATCCGCTAACTATAGAGCAGGTTGTAATGGCGAATTTTGTACGAGATACTAATGACGTCTGGTTTTTAACATTGAAGTTCCAGAGTCTCAGGTCACTTCACCTCGACCTAACTGATACAGTCACGCAGGGATGCTCAATTTTCTTGCTTTCCGAGATCTGGATACGCATTGACGAACATGTTAATATTATTAATTTTGAATGATGCGTTCAGTTTAAGAGAAATGGTCAGTGAGCTGCCGGAGTAGCAATATATAAAAATATAAGTTGAACTTATACAGTTAACTGACATAAGGTAATCATCGTTGGACGAACAAATGATATGAGGGTAACAACACAACCCATGGATAATATATACACGGCTGAACTTCAGCTTCTGAATGGGAACAAGATGCTTTCTGTAGTTGTGTACACCTCGCCGAAAAAATCTTTCGAAGACATAATGAAGTTCATACATTTCGTCCTTGCTCCATATTCTAAAAGGATTTCAAAAATTCTCCAAGGAGACTATCATCTTTTGCCGATGATTATTAGCGGGGATTTCAATATTAATTTTGCTGTTCCTCAAGCTGAACCACTTATAAACTTCCTGCGAGACGAATTCGATTTGCACATGAACTTAGATCGAAATATATCTACTACGAGATATGAAACGACCGTTGTGCAGTTTTTCAATGAAAATTAGAAAAGTTAGAGTCGACAGTATATGTATGTATCTTATTTTAGCTACCATAATCCAATTGCGTCGATTATACCGAAAGAGTAATAGACCAATTTAACGATAATAAACAAATGAAAAACTATGGTTAGTAAAATTACATTCCTTCTTCCTTCAAAGTAAACTGTACGTGTACGGACGCACTATACATACGTCATGTTTACACATTTCTTGAGAGTACTAATGGACTCACTCTTTTTTTTTACGACCATGGAAGACATGATCATCGATAGCCGACGTGATGAACAGTCCATTGAGACTCGTTACTCGTGATAAAACAATATACAAAAGTTGTTGACTGTGTCTTTTATCGTAAGAGTATATACTGACTATCTCGTTACAGGTACCACCGTGTGATACATGAATTGCGGTGGCACATGCAGGTATGACTGCAAAATGATTACGTTTAACATTAATTGTCCGATTGTTGTTTTGATTAGTAGTTGAGCTTTTTCTAGAAATGGGCACCAAACATCGGTCGATATTCGTTTTCTGCGCCCATCCTGTTTTAAGCCGCCTGACCTTCTTCCCTACTTGTGAATTTGTACCGAAATCCATCCAGAGTCGTTTGACATTTTTTACTGTTGACGTTTTCATCGTTCTCGTTGTCTCGGTCAGGATGGCTGCATTCGATATACCTCAGAAATCTCACAGTTCCATTCGACAGTCCATCTGTTATGTCAATATTGGTTTTGAGAAAGTAAGAGCGACCTATGACAAGTGGAAGTCCGTGCGTCAAATTATTTGTGTCCACTATGTTCATTTTATGGATCTTTTGACGGAATTGCTACTCCAGCAGCCCGGTCGCCATCTCTCTTGAACTGAACGCAGCATTCATACGTAGGAATATTAACGTGCTCCTGATTGCGCAGCCAAGTATCGGAAAGCAAATGAATTGAGCATACCTGCGTGACTGTGACCTGAGACTCTGGCAGTTCAATGTTAAAAACGAGACGTCATTATAACCCTATTTAGTAGAAGACAAGACCATTGATAGCCGACGTGATGAACAGCTCCTATAGAGACTCGTTACTCGTGATAAAGCAACATACACAAATGTTGACTGTGTTTTTAATCGTAAGAGTATGTAATTTCGTAATTGTAATTCGTATTTCGTATCGTAATTTTATTTTTGATTTTTCTGATCGAAGGAGATGTCGATGGTTTCTATTTAATTTTTTAAATTAGTTTTTTTGTTTTCCCTACTATGATATATATAAATACAACTATAAAAGCATGCCAAGTATAGTAAAAAATTGTTTTTATTGAGTTTGTTGCATTTTTTCCAAACGAAGTTGGTACGTCATTTCCGTTCGTTTCATTTACAAGTTTACTCTAATACAAAAATTTTGGTAGGCGCGAGTAAAGATATTTACACATCAAGAAAAAAAAATTGTCTTGCCGGAAAAGGGATAAACAAAATAATTTCTAGTTATTTTATGTTATTAACATAATTTATATTATTTATATTGAGAAAGAAATTGAAAATGAAGAAATTATAAATTTCGAAATACAAAGTGAAAATCATTATTCGTGTCCCTTTTTCACAATATTGATAGATAATTTTCTGACCTATTCGAATATATGAAAGAGATCCCGTGAACATTTCTGGTATATGGGATATAACCGTAAACGTAAAAATGTCTCTGGGCAAGTTAAAAATCACCAGAATTAGATCCCATTTACCACACTGATAGGGTTTCGACTGATCTATTTGGCCATGTAGGTGAGACCCCGTGAACATCTCTAGGTTCGGTGAAATAAAATTTGATAATGTATTCAAATTATTTCATGAAACTTCTAAGTCGTGTATGGCACTGTAAATATCGCCATAACCGAACCCTGTCCGGAACTATCGAAAGTCGCATCTTTGAACTATTCAAAAGTGTAAACGTGAGCCCGTGAACATCTCTAGGATTTCTGTTATTTGATTATTATCACAATAAATCGGGTTCGTAGCTTATTTGGGAATGTCAATTGGGTCAAAATCCTATTGGAGAAAATACCAAAATTTCCAATTGAGAAAGAAATTTAAAATGAAGAAGTTTTAAATTTCGAAATACAAAGTGAAAATAATTATTCGTGTCCCTTTTTCACAATATTGATAGATACTTTTCTGACCTATTTGAATATATGAAAGAGATCCCGTGAACATTTCTGGTATATGGGATATAACCGTAAACGTAAAAATGTCTCTGGGCAAGTTAAAAATCACCATAATTAGATCCCATTCACCACACTGATAGGGTTTCGACTGATCTATCTGGCCATGTAGGTGAGACCCCGTGAACATCTCTAGGTTCGGTGAAATAAAATTTGATAATGTATTCAAATTATTTCATGAAACTTCTAAGTCGTGTATGGCACTGTAAATATCGCCATAACCGAACCCTGTCCGGAACTATCGAAAGTCGCATCTTTGAACTATTCAAAAGTGTAAACGTGAGCCCGTTAACATCTCTAGGATTTCTGTTATTTGATTATTATCACAATAAATCGGGTTCGTAGCTTATTTGGGAATGTC
Organism: Nephrotoma flavescens; assembly: GCA_932526605.1. Taxonomy (NCBI): domain Eukaryota; kingdom Metazoa; phylum Arthropoda; class Insecta; order Diptera; family Tipulidae; genus Nephrotoma; species Nephrotoma flavescens. Next base: position 164,424,282 of record OW052220.1, on the reverse strand, counting down.
AATTGGGTCAAAATCCTATTGGAGAAAATACCAAAATTTCCAATTGAGAAAGAAATTTAAAATGAAGAAGTTTTAAATTTCGAAATACAAAGTGAAAATAATTATTCGTGTCCCTTTTTCACAATATTGATAGATACTTTTCTGACCTATTTGAATATATGAAAGAGATCCCGTGAACATTTCTGGTATATGGGATATAACCGTAAACGTAAAAATGTCTCTGGGCAAGTTAAAAATCACCAGAATTAGATCCCATTCACCACACTGATAGGGTTTCGACTGATCTATCTGGCCATGTAGGTGAGACCCCGTGAACATCTCTAGGTTCGGTGAAATAAAATTTGATAATGTATTCAAATTATTTCATGAAACTTCTAAGTCGTGTATGGCACTGTAAATATCGCCATACCGAACCCTGTCCGGAACTATCGAAAGTCGCATCTTTGAACTATTCAAAAGTGTAAACGTGAGCCCGTGAACATCTCTAGGATTTCTGTTATTTGATTATTATTACAATAAATCGGGTTCGTAGCTTATTTGGGAATGTCAATTGGGTCAAAATCCTATTGGAGAAAATACCAAAATTTCCAATTGAGAAAGAAATTGAAAATGAAGAAGTTTTAAATTTCGAAATACAAAGTGAAAATCATTATTCGTGTCCCTTTTTCACAATATTGATAGATACTTTTCTGACCTATTTGAATATATGAAAGAGATCCCGTGAACATTTCTGGTATATGGGATATAACCGTAAACGTAAAAATGTCTCTGGGCAAGTTAAAAATCACCAGAATTAGATCCCATTCACCACACTGATAGGGTTTCGACTGATCTATCTGGCCATGTAGGTGAGACCCCGTGAACATCTCTAGGTTCGGTGAAATAAAATTTGATAATGTATTCAAATTATTTCATGAAACTTCTAAGTCGTGTATGGCACTGTAAATATCGCCATACCGAACCCTGTCCGGAACTATCGAAAGTCGCATCTTTGAACTATTCAAAAGTGTAAACGTGAGCCCGTGAACATCTCTAGGATTTCTGTTATTTGATTATTATTACAATAAATCGGGTTCGTAGCTTATTTGGGAATGTCAATTGGGTCAAAATCCTATTGGAGAAAATACCAAAATTTCCAATTGAGAAAGAAATTGAAAATGAAGAAGTTTTAAATTTCGAAATACAAAGTGAAAATCATTATTCGTGTCCCTTTTTCACAATATTGATAGATACTTTTCTGACCTATTCGAATATATGAAAGAGATCCCGTGAACATTTCTGGTATATGGGATATAACCGTAAACGTAAAAATGTCTCTGGGCAAGTTAAAAATCACCAGAATTAGATCCCATTCACCACACTGATAGGGTTTCGACTGATCTATTTGGCCATGTAGGTGAGACCCCGTGAACATCTCTAGGTTCGGTGAAATAAAATTTGATAATGTATTCAAATTATTTCATGAAACTTCTAAGTCGTGTATGGCACTGTAAATATCGCCATAACCGAACCCTGTCCGGAACTATCGAAAGTCGCATCTTTGAACTATTCAAAAGTGTAAACGTGAGCCCGTGAACATCTCTAGGATTTCTGTTATTTGATTATTATCACAAGAAATCGGGTTCGTAGCTTATTTGGGAATGTCAATTGGGTCAAAATCCTATTGGAGAAAATACCAAAATTTTCAATTCTAAGTCGTGTATGGCACTGTAAATATCGCCATAACCGAACCCTGTCCGGAACTATCGAAAGTCGCATCTTTGAACTATTCAAAAGTGTAAACGTGAGCCCGTGAACATCTCTAGGATTTCTGTTATTTGATTATTATCACAATAAATCGGGTTCGTAGCTTATTTGGGAATGTCAATTGGGTCAAAATCCTATTGGAGAAAATACCAAAATTGCCAATTGAGAAAGAAATTTAAAATGAAGAAGTTTTAAATTTCGAAATACAAAGTGAAAATAATTATTCGTGTCCCTTTTTCACAATATTGATAGATACTTTTCTGACCTATTTGAATATATGAAAGAGATCCCGTGAACATTTCTGGTATATGGGATATAACCGTAAACGTAAAAATGTCTCTGGGCAAGTTAAAAATCACCAGAATTAGATCCCATTCACCACACTGATAGGGTTTCGACTGATCTATCTGGCCATGTAGGTGAGACCCCGTGAACATCTCTAGGTTCGGTGAAATAAAATTTGATAATGTATTCAAATTATTTCATGAAACTTCTAAGTCGTGTATGGCACTGTAAATATCGCCATAACCGAACCCTGTCCGGAACTATCGAAAGTCGCATCTTTGAACTATTCAAACGTGTAAACGTGAGCCCGTGAACATCTCTAGGATTTCTGTTATTTGATTATTATTACAATAAATCGGGTTCGTAGCTTATTTGGGAATGTCAATTGGGTCAAAATCCTATTGGAGAAAATACCAAAATTTCCAATTGAGAAAGAAATTGAAAATGAAGAAGTTTTAAATTTCGAAATACAAAGTGAAAATCATTATTCGTGTCCCTTTTTCACAATATTGATAGATACTTTTCTGACCTATTCGAATATATGAAAGAGATCCCGTGAACATTTCTGGTATATGGGATATAACCGTAAACGTAAAAATGTCTCTGGGCAAGTTAAAAATCACCAGAATTAGATCCCATTCACCTCACTGATAGAGTTTCGACTGATCTATCTGGTCATGTAGGTGAGACCCCGTGAACATCTCTAGGTTCGGTGAAATAAAATTTGAACATTTATTAAAATTTATGGAATTTCTAAATGGCCTGTATGGCACTGTACATATCATTTTAAACTATTTTTTTCTATTTCAGTGTTACAACTTTGTCTACGCTATTCTAAATTATATTTTAAAAACTGTGTATGTCTGTAGGAGCGTTGACAGGAAAGTTATAAAATAGATTGAAATCAAAAACCATAGTTTATTAAAAATGCGCTGGACTTTGTAAAAACCATCATAATTAAATCCTCTTAACTACACACGTGGGGTTTTGATTTAGCTATTCGGTCATATAGGTGGGACCCCGTGAACATTTCTAGGATCGGATATATAAAAGTAGAAACATCGTCTAAAATAGCCTTTTTTAGAATTAAAAAAAGTTTAGTAAATCGTTTTACGATTTTCTCCTGTTTATTTCAAATCGTTAGAAAATTATTTGATCTTTACAGCGACACTATTAGGAACTTAGGGACTTATCTAATTTAAATGTTAAAGATTATATAAAAATGTTTCAATTTCACCACAAAACAAATCCAATTGGAATATTTTTAAATTTAACAGTGTAAATTTTTGGTATTATTTTTGGTATGTATTTCACAATCATCACCCGAGATGAATTTTGGTTTCGGGAAGTGGTTTTCTTTGAATGAATCAACGTAAAATTGACAGTATCACTTCCAAATTTATTCTGTGTTAGAACACATAACAACCCCATCTCATACAGATCCAATGTTTTCCGACTTGTATGTAGAAACCCTATCGGCTCTACACTCATTCAATTTTATTTATTTACTTCTTCGAGTTTATCACAATATTATTTCGGATGGAATATTTCATTTTATCGAATTCAGAAAAAAAACGAAAATGGAAAAATATGTAACACCGGTGAGACTTCCACTATCAAATCAAAAATTACACACCGGTAGTGTAGTGTACCGTTACAATGAGAGTGTGGAAAACGTCACAACGAAGATACAGTGATAGACATTCGTAAAAACGCACTAACATTTCCCCCTTTAACCATTTATTTCTTCGCTGCTCTTTTTAGATCAATTTTTGTTTTTATTATGGTTTATGCTTTAATTTCATGGAAAAAATTTGCTGACAGTAATTTTTTTTGCTGATAATACGCAAAAGAAATTACATAAGAGTGACAAAGAACAGAAATATTTTTTATTTCATTTTATAGAAAAATTTTATGGTTTTCATAAAATTCATATTCATAAATTTCATATTTCATAAAATTTTTAATTTGTACATTTTTGTACAATTCGATTTTTTTTTATATATTTTAATTTTTATATACATATGTACCACAAAAAACCACTAACGTTAACAAATTTCAACACGAAAAAAAAAATCAAATCGTCATTTGACTATGAAAATGGCGAACGACTTATTTTGTATGAGTATGAAAAAAATTTTATACATTTTTTGTAGATGTGTGAAAAATGCTTACATACAATTACATACATTTTTTGTAGATGAGTGAAAAATGCTGCCATAAAAAATACTTCAATTTACATTTTTTATAGCAGTATTATGGCAGTAAACTTCCCCAACCACAACTATTCTCTCAGTAAAATTTTACTGACAACGTGTTTTGTTTCGTACACAACCAGTAAAATCTATATTTTTTCTCGCTTTTATTTTTGCTGACATTATTGTTTGTGTAACGGGAACATGCCTGCACTCAAAACAAAATAACAGTATGGCGAAATATACAAAATAAAACAAAAACACTTCTAATTTTTAGAGTTAGAGCTAAAGAACATTTATCTGGTTGCAATCAATCTACTTTCCATAACCATTTAACTTTAGAAAATCATACAGCTGGCTTGAACAGTTTAGACATATTTCACATACAACCCAAAGGCAGACGTTTGGATACCTTAGAATCTTACGAAATTTGAAAATCAATATTTCTTAACCAAAATGTCCTTAACGAACACAGAGAAATTCGTTTCTCACCAATTACAGACTCCCCGAATACGTCGGGTAATTAAATGTACTTCAATATACCTTGAATTTTGTTACTCAGTCGATGACTAATCGCCTACCTGGTATTCTCCTCCCTCTGTTTTATTACAATTTCCGTATGACTTATTTTTTCTGCTATATATTAAAATTTTTTACTTTTACAAATCAGTAGATACTCTTGATGATGACGTTACAAGTCGAAATTGATCGAGTGATTTTTTAAACTTTTCGAACAAATTTTTTTTAAAATATTCAAACATCAAATTTTTGCAAAATAAAAAACAAGCGTTTAATAAAATGTGTTTATTAAGTGTAAGTGTGTTTCGCCATGTACCTACGGCAAATAGTGTAAAAAGTCTCCTTTAAAACCTGAATTCACCCTTCAGTTAGTTAGTTAGCATAACGAAACACACATAACTTTCTACCTATTACCCTACCTCTACCTAATTTTCTAACTATTACCCTTCTAGAGTTGAAAAAGCTACGGGCATTTGTGCATTATTAATAAGATTCAAGGAGCACCTATTCAACAAATCTCTCTACCTAGACTAGAACTGTGTGGTGCGACGCTTCTGTGTAAATCTCTGAAAAGGTGTATCGCATCGTTAGGATATGAAGGGATACAATTTTTACTTGGACAGACTCAATGATCGTTCTTCATTGGCTGTCTCATGTTCTACGAAGATGGTCCAGTTTCATTGGCAATAAAACTTCATACATTCTGTAAACCATCCCACGAAGAAAATGGCAACATGTAGATTCAAAGAATAATCCGGTGGATGTTATTACCTGAGGACTAAATTCACTAGCACTATCCACATCACATCAATGGTGGTATGGCTCACAATGGTTAAGTGATCAAAAACAAAATTGGCCAAATTCAAAGACAAGAACAGTATGCGCAGAAGTAGCGCGATTAGAGGAGAGAAGAAATTATGTCAACGTTCTAGCAGCAACAGCAACTGATGATGATATCGTATAAACACTATTGGGTAAATTTTCTTTTTGGTTCAACATAAAAAATTTATGCGCTTACATCGGAGGCAACACCAGAATCAACAAATGCTGTGTTTTTTTATTAGCGCCCGATAGCTGTATCCGGAGCAGCCAATTTTCTATGTCAAAACTTATATTTAGCGCGCTATTATTGCATATAATTAATTTATTTAACTCTAAACTAAAATTTTTCATTCAACTTTTTAATTGAAAATCGATAAAAAAATATCTTGGCTCACTTATTTATCGGGAGCCGCTGTCGGGAGCACTATCCATTTCAGGGTGAAACTTTAAATTTCCCTTGTTTTGTACAACCCTTAAATCAAATAAAACCAAATTTTGACATATGTCAATTTTTTTTTGTTTTGTATTGTTTAGAAAAATATACGAAATTTTTTTAGTAAAAAATTTTTGTGTTTTAAAAAAAATTTATAAAAAAAAAAATTAAATTTATAATATAATTTAATTTTTATTAAAATTAAAATACGCTACGAGATCAAATTATTTAGCCGCATACGTACGATGTATTGTTGCGACGGGGTCAGACCGATAACCATCGATTTTTGGAAATTGTACAATTATTATATCTAGAAAGTCGGGACGTGATCTAAACGCTATCGATGTGCTATCACAATCCACAATTTGCAATTTTGGACGAATGTACGAGCGCCGTTTCGGTCGATGTCGAAGGATGCATGTAGCAACAATGCCGAAAATCAGGAATCACATTATTCACCGTATCCCATCGTAAATCACTATGGAAACACCATGATTACTTTTTTCAGTTCGAAGGACGTGGCGGTTATGAATTTGGGCCAATCAGTGGAGCAAAAGACGAGCGTATGGGAAAATTTTCCGGTGGAAGAAGAACAATTTTAATTGCCTAATTTAATTTAAATTTATATCAGTGTAAAATTTTAATCGTTAAAAATTTTTTAATTTTTGTACAGTTCTTGTGTTAGCGGATAGTCGTTCAATTTCATAACATGTATCTAAGGATTTAAAATACATAATAAAATCGTGAAAAATAAGGAAAACTTTAATAAATTATGTTTATAAATCAAAAATATTTTGTATATTGATAAGAAAATTTATTAAATTAAACGACACGATTTCAACTGTTTATTAGTTTTTCTTGAACCGCGTCGAAATCGTACATTGTTTCGCGCATTGATGAACCCTTTTTAGGCATGGTATACTTATTTGTTGTGGTAAGTAATCGTGGAACGGGATTGCGAATCGCGGTAACACACTATTTATTAGTTCATGTGAGCATCTTCGTGGAAAAATAGTAGTTGCTCTCCGAAAAATTCGTTGGCACATAGACGACATGGAACCTGATTAATTTCATCTTGTTCATCCAGAAAATATTCGGCTTAGGTTGAAGTTTGGGAACCTTCGTCTTTTATAAAATACTTATCGGAGCATGTGAGTTTTTCATTTGGTGGATCTTCATCTTCTTCAAGGCGCTCTTCGAGTTCGTCATCCGGTTCGGACGTTAAAAGTGAAGATTCAACATATAACTGTTTAGTTTGTGGTAAATCATATTCTAGATAGATAGGTTCTATTCAGGAGATGGACTGTCACATAAATTTGTTGTCATTGGTTCTTCAGTGTGCTGTCTCTAAAGCAGACTTATTGAAGGCATTTTGCTCAAGGTGATATCATCCTCCGTCTGTGATTTATCTTAACTGGATCGAATAATTGCTTATCTCCTCCGGGCATAAATTGTTCAATATTTGAAACAAATATTGTTGGGATTCGTACAGTAACGGGCCGCAGTGTTTTTTTTTGTCTCGAATTAAGTGGCGGATCTTGTCTGCCCATTTCTGAGCTCTAGAAAAGAATAGTACATTGGATTAAAATCCTCTACCTACCTACAGGATCGAAATAATTCAATAGTACTTACTAATCCCCATTCTTTGGAAATTCGAAATAATGAACCATACGGTTTTTAAGTTGCGAATTATTGCATGAATGGGCACAACACCGTTTCGACATTTTCACTCCCATAAATCCATTATCACTATCGCTGTCATCTATATTTATGTTACTATCATCTGCGGTTGATTGCAGCATTCTGAAATTAAAAAGATCGTTATAGAGCGATTCCTTACTTAGATGGTTCCAGCCAAATACGTACTTATTCATGTCGCATGGCTTATAATATTGTATTCTGTAAATATTGTCGTAATTTTAACGGGCCGTCCAGCTTTTTGTAATTCATAAAATAAAATTTCTTTTTCAACGGGTGTCCTCATTGAGTAAAATTCATTTGGTGTATTATCCCAGCACGGATTATCGTAATCAAATAAAACTTCAGAGTTATTCGACTCCAGTGTATTTAGAAAAGCTCCATTCGAACTATTCATATCGCTTAAATTCGATTTTATATCGGCAAATACGGGATCCAAGAAAGATACCGTATCTAGTTTACCATTTATCATTCCTTTACATTTTGTTACGGTTGAACTTTGTAGACGTCACTTTTTTGCTTTAGCCTTAGCCCTTGCTTTTTGATCCCGCACATGATTACTACTCTCAGCAATTAAACTATCCGTTTCGGACATTTAATGAAATTCACGATAAAATCTAACTCATTTACAACTGCGGGCAACGATGTTTTAAATATTAATGACGTTCGAGAGGCTTTCGTTGGAGTAACATTTATATTTAACATTTATTAAGTATCACATAGGCACAGCACTCAAATTTTAAACTTAAAAACTTATTCACTATATTTACTATTGTGAACAATTAAATATTAATAAAACATTGTTAAATTATTTATTTTGCAATTTGTTTGTTTTAAAATGTTTGCGATTTTTTTCAAACAAAAACACAAGAGTAGAAATGTCATTCGACTGCATGAAGTTTACAATTTAATTTTTTTGATTATTAGCGACACCAGTCAATAATAGCTGCAGCAGTTTCAGTAGAAAATTTCCCTTCGGCGCCGGATAGTGCTCCAATATTAAAACACAGCAATAGTAGTGAAATTACACATTATGAATGAAGCTGAAGTCGTATCATTCAGAAGGTATCATTCAGCGTTGAATTGCACACTATAAAAAAAAATCATCACTGCCTGCAAAAAATCCATTATCATCACTTGATCCGTTAATAAATTCAGCAGGATTACTTCGAGTAGGTGGCCGACTAAAGAAATCATCATTATCATATTTCACAAAGCATCCGGAGTATTGTCAGAAACAAATATTGGACGATAGGAGCCCGATATATCATCAAACGCTACATGAAATTATGTACTGTGTGTATCCGCTATCGACATCATAAAGTTGAACAGAAAATAACAGATCTACCAGCAGTCAGGTGTAGATTATATGAATTAAAACAACCAACCGCAAAAATGCTCCAGTGGAAAAGGCGTATGCAGCTCTATTTGTATGCCTGATCATCAAAGCAGTAAGTTTGGGGGTTGTAAACAGCCTCGATACTGGGTCGTTTTTAGCGGCACTCCAACGTTTCATTTCAAGAAGAGGAATACCAGAAGATATTTGGTGTGACAATGGTTTCAATTTCATTGGTGCTAATCGAGAACTTCGACGACTAAAGCAACAAATTGTAAGCCAATCAAATAATTCACTAATTACTGAATTTCTATTACAGATGTCTGTAAGGTTTCATTCCAATCCACCACATGCTTCTCACTTCAGTGGACCATGGGAGGCTGCCGTTAAATCTTTTAAATGCCATTTTAAAATAATAATGAACGTAAATATAACTTTCGAAGAGGTGACTACCTTATGGTGATTCAGATCGGAGCACACTCAATTCAAGGCTGTTGTGTAGAATAAATGATAATCCAGCTGATTTAGAAATGCTGACAGCTGCACACTTCCTAGTCGGAGAACATTAACGTTAGTTCCTGAACCAAACTTAACCGAAATCCCACTTAACGAGTTGTCAAGGTGGCAAAATATTTAACAGCGACATTAAGGATTTTGGAATCGATGGCATCGTGATTACCTTAGTACGTTACAACAAAGACACAATTGGAAAGCAATTAGTACTCATTTCAATGTCGACGATGTACATATAGTTATTATTCGAGAAGGTAACGTTGGAAGTCTGGTTTCCAGATCCAATCTGGCTATCCCCCCCCAGAATAACCCAAAATTTCATATTAAGAAACAATTATCACAATTATTTATACTCTGGGCACAGAGTAATATAATATTATGTATTCTGTGGTTTCAACAAAAATAGTGTATCCTACTTTGAACCAAAAGTAGCCTAACACAATAAATTTAAAGTTATATTGCACTAATTTCATTTAAACAGACGCGTTATAAATCATCTATCATCTGGAGCATGCATCGCAAATTGTAGTATAGCCGTAAAGAAAACTCGTCTTTTTTCTATTAAGATGGTTAGTAATAATAAAGATCACATAAATCTCTACTGTACATGCACACACAAGCACGTAAATTAATGCTAATGGTGTATCAACGTGCGGTTTAATGAAAAATGGAAAACTCCACTATATATAATATTATTCTATATTTACGCATACTAGAAATTTTGTTTAGATTTTTTATTTTGTTTGGAATTATTCCAAATTAAATCTAATTAATTTGATTCGGTTGTCTAAATTCTAAAATAAAAATCACGGAAAAACATATTCCAACAAATATAGTTTGTAATGCCTGACCTGCGATTAATTTTTGTGTCATGAGCTTACCAGACTCCACAGCGAACTATACGAATATATAAAATTGGGTTATTCATGATTAGAAATCATAAATTAGTATAGCAGGAGAAGCAAGTGTTCGATTATTCATTCATATTATTACAAAATCTGCCTACAGATGAAAAACCAAAAAGAAAATATTTTACAGTTTCAGCTGTTTCATACCACAAATTATTTTAATTTTATAGAAAATATTTTCTTTTCCTCTATCCAAAACCATTAAAATATTTGAAATTATAGTTAGAGAAATTATAGAAAACTCTTAATGTTATTTAAAGAGCTATCATAGCATACAAAAAGATTAAATTTGTCAATTACATATCCACATATAAAATGGACGACTTGTGATATTAATTGCAACCAACAAAAATTTGATAAGTTAATTCCTCGAAAGTATTTAACAAATGCATTTTTTGTGATTTACGATTACTTTGACGCCGAATGAATTTTGTCACAATCTTAATTTTCTTCATTCCCATTATCAGTTACATTTTTTATTTACTTCTGTCGGACTTTACCTTATAATAGCGAATTGTTATCAAAACAGAACAGAACATGTAATCATTTGAACTTTTCAAAGTGGCACGGTTTTAAGCAAATGGAAGGAAAAAGTACAACGAGTTGACAAGTTTAAAGAATTATGCAAATCATCAGGGCAGTACGCTACCACGATAGCATTTAGTCATTACATTAAAAATTCGATCAATTCGGACGAGATTTTTTCTCAATCTGCTGTGTTACCGCTATATGTAAATATATTTAGTTTCACGAGGATAAAATTTTTCAAAAGTGACTATGTCGAACTTATTGTGGAAATTATTTGATCGCCACGCAGTAAAGTTCATTGATTACCAATAATTGTATTTTATTATTACCAGATTTTACCTACTTCACATTAAAACTTGTTTTTGTTTTAATGGTTTTACTATTTTGAATTTTTTTTGATAACAGTAGTAATTTTAAGTTTTCAATAACATTCGGAGAAAGTCTACATTTATTCATATAGAAATAGCCACTCTTTTAGGAGAATTTAACATATTTCATTGAGTTATTGTTGCAATGATACCACGGTTCTAATTTAAATCTCAAAAAAAATTCACTCAAAAAACTCAAAAAAAAAAATTACAAAATTTTTGTAAATATACAGCACACAAAATAATTTGTAAATTTAACAACGTCCCTTTCAATTTTATTATTAATGTTTTGTATATTTGACGAAATTTTTATTAAATTTACAAATTTTATTGTCTTTTTTCCAATATTTTCATTTTTATGAAAATTTTATTGAATTTATTAAAAAAAATTTGTTATTTTTATAATTTACAAATTATTTTGTGTGCTGTATATTTACAGAAATTTTTTTTGAGTGGATGTTTTAAAAACTTAAATTTGCTTTTTCTGTATATTTTTGTTGTGTTATATAATTTATAATTATATTATATTGAAAATAATAATAAATTAACAATATAATATTAATAATTTTAAGTGGTGTGAAAAGATATACGATTTATATGGAGTGCATAGATATATTAAATTGTGTGGTATAGAATACACATCGAAATCTTCTTAAAAAAATCTTTAAATTAAAAAATTCGGTCTTCTCATCAGACTTCAGTGATCAGACTACAAAATACTGAAAATACTTTTAACTTACATACAAAGTAGAATCACAATGCCTTAGCGAATTATTATGCTTCGCTACGCAATCGTTAACCCCTTCGAAACCTTGACTGTTACTGTATCTGACGCACACATGCGATTTATGTATGGGATTGGTCAATGCCTCCTAAACAGTGCCTTCTATCAGTGCCTTCTATAGTACTGGAGTGGGATTTTGCACAAAAGGCGAGAAGCGAGTTTATGTTTGATTTCTCGCCTTTTAGTTTTGTCCGACAATTGTATAGCGATTATGCACAAATCGACAAAAGTAAAAGGCGAGAAAATTGAGCAACTATGGATTTAGCTGTCTAAATGTCATTTTGTGTTTAAAATTATTTGTGTCAGTTTGCGGTTTAGTGTTGTGTTCAATTTTTTTTAGATTTTAGTGATATTTTAATAAGACAATTTGTCCATTGCTATTGTTTTTGATAAAAAAAAACAATATTCTCATCCAGTCTCATCAGGGATGATTTACAACCTTTTGACATCGATGGTACAAGGTAGTTAATAATTAATCTTATAAATTTTATTTATGTATTTAATTGACGTAATATTTAATCCTAAAGATTCCAGGAACGATATCGACTTCTGGCAAGTTTATTAATTAATTTAATTAATAGTATCGAGGAATATGTTCCATCCCATATGTATCATACCGCAATACTGAAAAGAAGATGTATGCAAATAATGAAAAATATAAAAATGAAAATGACAAAATAAAAGATAAATAAAAATATACATTGGCAGTATGTATTATATTATCGACATCCAATTCAAACAAACTTTGTTTTTTTACGTTTAGTATGAAAATATAATCTAAAAATCTTTTCGCCTTTCTTCTCACTATGCAATATACATGGACGGAAATAAAAGCGAGAGCGAGTGTCTACTCGCATAGTGCATAATCGCTTTTACTCGCGTTTAGCTACAAGTCGCTCAAAAAAGGCGACTCGCTGTGTGCAAAATCCCAGTCCTGGCCTGTGACAACATTCATTTTTTGTCGATGACGTCAACGTAAGTCGACAACCAGATGTCAGCACAATTAAGTAAAAATAATACACCTTGCCTCCTTATTACTACGGCAATAAATTTTACAAACTTAACAGATAAAAACCTAAATTATTATAAAATAAATTAATAAATTATGAACAATTTTAGTGTAATTGATTTTCTTAATTCATTAATTGAATTTTTCCTATTCATATTCAAGAAGTTTAGTGAGCATTTAAAGAAATTGCGTCTATTTAGATAACGCAATACGAAGTTTTAGTGTATTCCACTATAAAAATATAAATACAACCGTGAGAGCAGAGAATAATTTGTGATCATTTTGTTTATATTTTGTCATTTCGATGTCATTTCTGTATTTCTATTTTATTTAGTGTCACATAATTAATCGAAGACTTACGATGCATTTTTTCTGTGTTTTACATAATATCCGTAATTCTTTTGCTATTTTTTATTGAATCTACGTACCAATTACAACAATTTCGAATTAAATGGTATTACAAATCGACTTATGGTAGATAAAAATGACAAAAAAACGCCAAAATCTAAAAAGAAATGTACATGCATTACTATAAAAATTAAAAAAGTATATCCTTCGGCTTCAACAGTTTGTTCGAAACTAATAGCAAATTCTTTCGAAACAAAATTTGGATCTTAGATCAAAAAAATGACTGGCAATGCGATGTATTTCAATGACATTTCGATCAAATTTATTGTATTGCCAATCATTTTTTTGATCTAAGATCAAAATTTTGTTTCGAAAGAATTTGCTATAACAAAAACAAACAACAAAATTACAAAACAACTGGAGAGAGAAATAATATATTTTTGTATTGTTTTATAATTTTGTATGACGGACGGATGACGAAATTTATTTTGGTTTTATGAGAACGAGGTGTAGACAAAAACTAGAAAAAACTGGAAAACCAAAATAAAAAAGGAATAACCGTCTACTTCGATGTAATAATTACAACTAAATATATTTTGTAATGTAATTTTCCTTTTTAATATTTATCTGCCATCTAGTTGAACAGTCGACTTAGCGTGTCGTCATCAGTTGGTGTAAGCGGCCAGTAGTTTAGAAGGCATTGCTCCTAAACTACAGGCCGCTTACACCAAATGATGATGACACGCTATGTCGACGTTTTTGTTGCTTTCTCTAGTTGTTTTGTTAGTGTAAATATCTTATTATTATTGCGCAGTCTCGGTTTAGACATAAATTGACGTCATGTGCGAAAAATGAGAGTAGTAGAGGCCTGTAGTTTAGGAGTGAAGTTGTTAGTGTGAAATACAATAACAATCGAGGTTACGAGAAGGAGAAAATTGCGTAGGAAGTATTCGCTAAGGCAGTATGATTATACTTTGCATGTAAGACCAAAGTATTTTCAATATTTTTGTAGTTTGGTTACTGCAGTCTGATGAGACGACCGAATTTTTTAATTTAATTCTTGAAACAGTCGTGCGGAATTTCTCCATGTAATACCGCACGTGAAAACGCAAGTAAATCACATGTGCGTTTTTTATATGCGTTTTTGATGAACGTTTGGTTGAAAATGTTAACTAAAGCGGAATGTTTATGTTTCATTGTGAAAATAAATGTTTAACAGGAATTTACCTATCCAACAAAACATAGCTTTTGTTTTAACATCGAATATGTTTTTGGGGTCGTATTATATAGCAAATGCAACGAAATTTTGTCCCAAGAATATGCAACGAAATAAAAAAAAAACAGAAAAATAAAGTAAATACGAGAGAACCAAAACACGCAGCTCTGCTGGTGTGCCAATTTTGTTTTGTGCTCTCTCTATGCACCTATTTCTCATCTACGATACCGATTAGTGAGCGTAATATGAATGCCTCCTAAACTACAGGCTTCTTACCACTCTCATGTTTCGCACATGACGTCACTTTACGTATAAACCGAGAAAGCGCCATAATAATTTTAAAATATCTACACTCACAAAACAACTGGAGAAAGCAACAAAAACTTCGACATGGCGTGTCGTCATCATTTGGTGTAAGCAGCCTGTAGTTTAGGAGGCATTGATAATATACAAATAAAACACAAAAACTAAAGTAAATACGAGAGAACCAAAACACGCTGGTGTGCCAATTGACCCGTTCCAGACACGGCTTCAAAAGACTGCCAAATTTTTAGCCTTAGGCTCAAACTTCGGATTTTTTATGTGTATTTATGGTCAACAATAACATTATAGCAGAGATGGAAACCAACGTTTTTTTTCAGTTGGTTCGGTTTTGGTTTAATAACAAATTTTTATTATGGTATTTGGTTTGGTTCCGGTTTCTCAATATTTCAAAACTTGGTTTTGGTTTGGTTTTGGTTTAAAGACTGTATAATTTTTTGGTTTGGGTTTGGTTTTGGTTCAGATTCAGAATTTAGATTCACATTTTCATTCTTTAATTAATTCTCGATGTAGCTGTTTCAAAAGAAATGAGTAGATTTTTTCAATTTATGTAGGTAATACAACAAATTTTAGACTATAAAACCTAACCGTGAACCAAACAGAAAAACATTGGTTTATGGTTCGGTTCAACTATTATTTAAAAACCTAGTTTGGTTTTGGTTTGGTTCAATCAAATCATTTTGAAAATGGTTTGGTTTTGGTTTTGGTTCGGTAAAATTTCGTTGGTTCAGTGGATTTGGTTTGGTTCAAACGAACCGGTTTCCGTCTTTGCATTATAGTAATACTCAACGACAATAATAGATGAAAAAAAAGAAGTTCGTAGACCAGACAAGCAAATTCACATGCTCCGAATATGAATAAAGTTAAGGCAATCGAAGCGAATACGGCCAACTTGAAGAAAAAGATAAAGCATACGGTTTATATTATGCAGGCCCAAATAACGTAAACACGAAAAAATACTTTCATTTGTATGTATGTATTGTATGCTATGGAAATTTTTTTTTGAAGTTTTTTTTCACTTTATTTATTTATATCTCCTAAATGCTTCAGAAAAATAAATTTGCATTCTCCTGAGCATAAACTTTGTTTATTTATCATTAAAATTTTTAAGGTAATTTTCATTTAGAATTTGCCATTTTCCGCTATGATGTCCTTAATTTGATGAACACCACATAAAATATAGAGCAAAATTTGTGTATATGCACCATAGAATAATATACATACTATAGAATGAATGTAAAGTTTTTTCCCATATAAAATTTGCAATTTCATGTGTCACAAGCCAGAGCAGGATGGTTATATAAAAAATGCATATGGCGGTCTCATATGCGTAAAAGAAAACACCCCAACTAAACTACTTTTTGTTTTTGTACGAAGTGACGACTTAATTTTGCGCTCTTAAAAAATCTTGAATTTATTAATTAAATATGTTAATAAAATGGTTTGTACATAGTGTAGTAGTGCACCATTTAGTAAGAAAAATTGAAAACTTCTTATTAAAATAAAGTGTCTTGTGGAAAGTTGCCAAAATACACCGAAAAAATTATGAAATGGAATTTCTTACGATCAGTAAGTTTACCAAGTGAATAAATTAAATTGTGTTAAGAAAATGATTTATGGTAAAATTATCCTTAATTAAAGTTATAAACCACAAAAAATTAACAAAACAATTTTGGTTGTTGGCGTGGGGTGTTTTTTTTGTAAACATGTTATATTACCAGTGTTGCATTTTTCTTATTACTACGTTTACTACGTGTTTTTCTTTTCATAGTTACTTTTTATTTTTGAATACCATAATTATTAGTTTTTACAGAAATTACGTGAAAATCATATTCTGTTTTTTTTAGGATAAGCTTAATGTGAGTAATTAAAAAAAACAATAATTGGCTTCGATGTACAAGATGTAAAATGTAAAAATGGTAAAAATTAAATTATTTGCTCGTCACATTTTGAAAATAAATATTTTATTCCGCAGACAAAATAGAATCGGTGAATATTTTTGAGAAACGAGTCATTCTCTTGAAAGAAGAGAATGAAAGAAAGAAATAACTACTTCATGTTCTTCATGCATACACTCAAACTATGCTCTATATATTTTATATGACGATCATCAAATTAAAGTCATCATAGCGGAAAATGGTAAAATTCTAAATGAAAACTACCTTAAAAATAAAAAACAATAAATTTACCAAAATCAATGATAAATAAACAATGCTTGCTCAGGAGAATGAAAATTTATTTTTCTGCAGGATTTACGAGATATAAACAAATAAATTCAATGAAATTTTTTTTCGTGTTTACGTTTTTTGGGCATACAAAGACCATATTGAAAGACAACCGTAAACACATACATAGGTACTGGAGTATACTATAGACTCTAAAAGCGGAACAAGTCAGGAATAAAAACTTAAAAGAATAAGCATGCGATAAATGGCATTTCAATGTTTTTACCCAGTCAAACTTAATTTTCATGTAAGAAACCGAGTTCCCCCTTCGTTAAATTTTAGCTGTCACTTAATAAAAAAGTAGTGCGCGCTATTTCTCGCCCGAGAATAAGAAAAACTGAAAATAAATTTTTGATGCGAGTGGAAGCCATATTTATTTTGTGTACATTTTTTTGTTTACTATTTTATTTATTAAATAAAATTATTTTAATATTTTTTCATATTATGTTATTAGTTTTAATAATGTGTGATAAAGTAAAAATGGTGTTTTAGTGAATTTTGTTAAAAATTAATTTGTTTATGGTATGATATTATAGTCCAGGGGTGGCAAAACTTTCAAGTCTTGCGGGCGACTTTTGACTAAATTAAATCTGGAGGTCTACCAGAGAAACTATATTTAATTGTTAACTGTATTTCATTTATTTGTTTAAATTCAAGACAAAATTAGAAAGTTTTATATCACTTATAATACAAGAATTTTAAAAATATTAAATATAAGTTTATTTACTACTGCTACTACTTGCACCTGATACGTGGCACTGCATCTTATCAGCAAGTTCTTCATATTTTGGATCATATGAGCTTATGGCGATTCGCAAGCATGATGCCAAATGATCATCCGTTAAACAAGATCGATGTTTTGTCTTAATGCCATTCATTGAAGAAAAAGCTGATTCGCAAAGATAGGTGGATCCAAAAAATGCGGACATATATCCAGCCACTCTCCGCTAAATTGGAAATTTTTCTTCTGAAAGAAGATTCCAAAACTTGTCTTCGGTTGTAGCTCTTGATTTGATGAATATGTCGCATTTCAATGCTATTATCTCATCTTCTAAGCAAGCTGAATTTGAGTCCAGAAATTCATTAATCTGAGTAGCGATCTCCTCAGTAATAATACAATCGTTAAACGGGAATGACATGAACGTAGCAATATTTACAATTTTAGTAAAATCAGCAAAACGTGTGGTAAATTCATTTAAAATGGTACTGATTTGATTAGCATATTCGTTGTAAAGAATTCCTGGCTCATCATTGGATTCTTCTTCCATATTTTGGAAATGTTTTCAAAAATCACCCAGTTCTAGTTGACGAATAAACATGGACAGCTTTTCTTTAAACGTTTTTACTGCCGTTATCATATCGAGAATAGATTTATGTTTCCCCTGTAGCTGTAAGTTTAATTTATTTAAGTGCTCTGTCATATCGCAAAGAAAAGCAAGAGCCATCAGCCAACTTTTATCCTCCAATTCGGGATATAATTCTTCTCTTCCAGTCAAAAACTGCTTTATTTCCGGCAACAGATCTCTAAATCGTTTTAAAAATTTTGCACGACTAAGGCATCTTACATCCGTATGTAATAATAATTCGGTATTTTCAATTTCACATTGTTCCAGCAATGTCCGAAAGACCGAAACTGACGTCGTTGTAGACTTCTTGCACGTATCGAATTTACTATTTTAAATGCAATATTCATTACATAATTAGAGTTTAACACTTTTGAACACAAGGTTTGTTGATGGATAATGCAATGGTACGAATGAAAACTCGGAATTTTTTCATCTTTCTTGCAAAGCGTTACGAATCCCACATGTTTTCCAATCATAGACGGAGCTCCATCGGTGGTAATTGATACCAATTTGTGAATCGGGAAATAAGTGCGGCTTATAAATGATTCGAATAAATTGTAAATGTCTTGACCTCTTGTGTGTCCTTTCATTGGTAGAATAGTCAATAATTCTTCTGTGGTAGACATATCTTCGAAAACCATTCGAATGAAAATGCAGAGTTGAGCAGTGTCTGTGATATCTGTAGATTCATCAAATTGCAAAGAGAGAAAGCAGCATTTTTGAATATCTTGCTGTAAAATATCTTCCAAATTTTTACTTATATCCACCGTTCTTTGCATGATAGTATTGCGCGTTAATGACATATTGCTAATAGATTTCAGAATTTCAGATTTATTTTTAAAATCTTTGAATAACACTTCACCAGCTTTTACAAATGCCTCTTTCCATATTTCGCCATCTCCAAAAGGTTTTTTATGTTTGATTAAAATATTAGCTACCTTAAATGATGCTACGGTAGCTGTTTTAGACTTTGAGCTAAATTTAGTAAAAAAAGTTTGTTGTGCACCTAATTGTGACTTTAACTGCTTCACTTTCTCTTTCCGTACCTCAGAGTTTAATGGAAAGTCAATTTCATAATTATGGTGCACTGTTCGAAAATGTCGTTCAACGTTAGCTTTTTTAGGTAGTGCTACGTTTGAATTACAAATAAGACAAAGACACTTATCTTTCATGATGATGAAAAAAAATTCCTGTTCCCATTCAGCATGATAGTGGTACGTTTTAGTTTTTTTGCTCGGTTGTGTCATTGTGGCTAAGAAAAAATACATATATTTAGAATTATTAACAAACAAAAAAACCCAAAAAATTGCGATTATTATACTTGCTTTATTTTTTAAGATGAAAATAATTAAAGTTGCAATAAATTCCTTATCAAAATTAATCTTATTCACTACTCAGATAATGAAAACGTTCGGACAACTTTCTTTAACACAAAATTATTGAAATTTATATTCTATTATTCAAAACTTCAACACTTCAAACTTTATATTTAGAAACAGACACGGAATTTTTGGTTTTGCAGCTATGTGGTTTATATTTATTACATGAAAATTAAAACATTATCAATACTCGTAAATAAATCACATTCAAAATTGCATATGTATGGATGCGTTCCTAATAAAAACACATGTTCAAATAAAATGGGTAATCCCCTTTTACTAAAAAATTTAACTGCAATTTGAATTAAAAAAATCGCATGTAAAAAATTTGTATGAAAAAGTCGAAAGAAATAAGGACAGCATTAAAAGAGAAATGAAAAATGTTTATTTCTTTATTTTACTAGACATTTGTTACCATATAAATCTGAACTGTTTTTTAAATATGTTTATAAAGAGATGTTTTTAAATATGCATTTTCTCATATTGCTCGCGGGCGACTTTCGATAGTTAATCGGTCGACCAGTCGACCGCGGTCGACGCTTTTGCCAGTCCTGATAGTCGTAGTGTAAACGCTATTTTACTACTATAATATTTTAATTTTGTTTAGTGTATTTCCTTTTTTCATTGTGATGTAAAAGCAACTCGTGTATGTGTACATTTTCAAATAAGAAATTTATATATAAAAATATATAACAACATGAACAAATATGAAGTTTCTCTAAAAGACATTTCACAATAAAAAACAGCTGTTTGTAAACGAACAGCTGTCACTTAAAATTATTATTTTTGGAAAACAATTGGTTTCGTTAAAATTCGTATTTTTTTTTTTTTTTTGTTAAGTTCTTATTCCTGATTGATTGAGGCTTAATCCTCTAGAAGTAAAATAATAGTCGTATTTTGTATAGTATACTAAAAACTAACATTTAGAAGCAAAATCATGTTCGTACCCATAACACTAACAATCGAAAATACTTCCCAAAAACTAAAATGCCGTCGTGAAGTATGCGCTAACTCCAAAATTTTATATGCAGGCTTAACTCCGATGACAATACATGATTCTAACATTTTTGGACATTAAAAAATTTCGATGACTAAAAAGTAGAAAATAAAATATATTTAAAAAACACTTTTTAAAAAACCACGCTTATATTTAAAGGCTCTAAAAAGTAGATAATAAAGGCTTTGAAAAGTAGAATATAAAATTTTTCTTCCTTACTCCTATCAAGGTATATTTATAACAAGTAGAAATTTAAAATTAATATGACTAAAAATATAAGCGTGGGGCACTCCTTCTGAATGTATATACTATCTCTCAATATATCATTTTTACGTTAATAATGAAATGCTCTAAAAAATCTATTACATAACAATACATTGATACATAATAGACTGTTCCATTAGTGTTACTAAAAGACTTTACTAAGACTTTACTTCATGTGTTTAGTAGTCTTAAATTACTAATGCCGTAAAGGAGCGCCCACGCTTATATTTTTAGCCATATTAGTTTTAAATTTCTACTTGTTATAAATATACCTTTGGGAATAAAAATTTTATTTTCTACTTTTCAAAGCTTTTTATTATTTTTTTTTTGTGTTCCCTATACTCCTGCGGTGCGTTTGTATGTAGATATTCACTAAGTAAACCATTTTAGGAAGGAAACGTAATACCGTGCGCAGACTATGGTTATCATTCAAATTAAACTGATCGTTTTTAGTCGTTGATCTAAATCAGAAAAAACATCGAGCACACTAGAGAATAGTTTTATTTTGTGGATTAGTGCAGCGATTTTATCCCAATATGCTATCTAGACCAACGGAATTCCGTTTACATTCGCGTGCAAAAACCACCCTCTTTGTATGGAAAGAATTATGTAAAGTACACGGAATCTCATTCTACTCGCCAAAGAAAAGTGGTATAAACGTTCCAGTGTTAGTGTGAATCTCGAATAAATAGAGAAAAAATATCAAATTGGAAATAAGGTGTAATTTTGATGGAAACTCGGGTTTCTTCCTTACACTTTTTTATGTATAAATAAAGCCGACTCCCTAAGTATTTTGCACATAGATTTTTCGAATTCTTCGATAGCATATATTCAAAATAATTCCGTATCGGTATATACATTTTTATACACACACATAAAAAAATTACAAAGCGATTTGCAATCAAACTTCAAATTTGGTATTTACAAAACGAGATCCAAAATTTCCAAATAGAAATTTTCAACCCTGCAATAAACACAGCAACTTGTTTATGTTTTGAAAATGAACATTATTGTGTTATGTCAAAATGTTTGGGTAATAAATGGCCGTAGGTTGTTTTGTAATAGTGAACGCATCCTTATTTTCGAATTATTGTTTGAATTTTAATATAGGAAATTAATTGCGTGTTTTAATTGTTGCTCCCAGAAATCAATGAATATTTTTAAAGTAAAGCTCGTCGCGTCGTTGCTTTTCCTTTGTAAATCTTATTTTTTGCTGCCGTTATTTGAAAATTTTATTGTGGCCATTAACCAAAAATCTATATTTTACATTAGTTTTGTTTATATTGTTAATGCGAGATTTATTTTGGTAAACGCCAAAATTATAACACTGCGCCACTTATCCGGTTAAGAGTTACACTCTTGGAAAGGTCCCCTGCACCCAATTAAAACTGAACTTAAAAAATAACCCTGTTAAATAGAATTAATTTTATTAAAATTGACAAATTTAATTGGTTTTAATGGGATTCGGGTAGTGGGTACCCAGGCTTTGCACTACAAATACTAAGATTTCATTTAATTAAAATTTTCTATAAATCGCTTTTCCGCGATCGTTTTCCAAACGATCAACTCGCCCGTCGTTTCTGGTATGTTCATTTTAAATCTTGACTACTTAATAAACGTGTGAATTTATGGATGAAATGTTTGTTTTATTGGCTTTGTTAGATCTTCATTTAGCTCTATTAAATGGGTTTGCCAACTTCTTAATTTAAAATCTTGTACCTTATAGGTTTTGTTGATTGCGTTTTCTCTATATAAAAAATATGTGATTTTATCCTCTACAATAAATTTAGTTATTGAGTGTTTAAATTTTAAAAATCTTAATTTAGATATCATTTATAAATTTAGAGAATTGCTCCCATCCGTAAATACAAAGACCGCACAACACAAAACAAGATCAACATCAAATATTTAAAGAGAATAAAATATCAAGTTACATTGAAATATTACGAAATTAAGGATTAATGGGATGCCGTGCACAGGATTGTGGCCCCACCCTAATCTAATTGATAACATCTTAATTTATTTTTTAATTCGGAAACCCAAAAATATTTAAACAGTTAATCGATCAATGTCAAAACCTTTTTTCTAAAAAATCATCTCCTATTATAATACGAGCACGTAGAGTAAATTAAAATCTAATTCTTACTTTTACTCTCTATTCCAGTTCAACCAACTTTTCTATAATATACAATAATGTAGACTTTGATTAAATCACAACAACAAAACACAAAATCATATTTAATTTATTTTCTACTTGATTATTATTAAAAATAATGACAAATTATATTTTAATAATCGAAAATTTTAAATATTAATTCATTGTTCGAATCTATGGGAATCAAGTTTATCGTTTCACATGACATTTCTTAATGCTTCTTTAATTTCTTCATAATACGAGTACAATACTCGTAACATGTAGCTACGAGTATCAGTTTTATGATTGAGATGAATATACAATTAAAAATGTTTCGAAAAGTTAACGTCTTGATTGTATTTCGTCTTTTGAATTTCTTTTTTTTTTGTAGAACATAATATCATCATTTTTTAGTTAGAAGTCTAGAATAAATTTTCAAATATTGATAATTGAGTTTATTTTTATGACTTGAATGCAGTAATTGATTATACTTTTTAGAAGCGCGGTTAGAATTCGAGACGGATGTTTTTAATGACACCAATATTTTTTTTTTTGTTATCGATGTTTTATTGATTTTATTATGCAGTTGTAAAGAGGTGATGCTGGTAAAGGCTTATATTTTCAAATGACCTTTGAATGTTTATTTATTAAAGTCGGCTTCGTTTGTAAATGCAAAAATTAAAATTCCATTATAAATCAAAAAATATCTTTTGAAAGGATTTATTAAGTTTTATCCCAATTAGACACCACTAGCTCCTTGTCGTTTCGCTCAACTCTATTTTGCAACCCATTTCTGCTGCATCACGGCAGCTAAAAGAAAATTTATGAATTAGTAAACTTTGTTTAGGGTCATTTTTCATGAAAATAACCTCTAGAACACCATTAAATTAAACTTTTATTAGCAAAAATTTTCGATTTTACTGCCCGCCAAGATGTCGTAATTATCTAGATATCGTTCCATTTAAATCATAATCAACAATAAGTTGATTGATTTTGAATATAAGACGAAGGTTTTACATAGGATCCGAGCATACCGTACATTTTTTACACATATTGTTGCAGAGGGATTGCGTAGGTTAACTAGTTGGGACAGCCAATAGTACTGAGCTGTAAGATGAGTCGACCCATGAGTTCTGTACTAGGACAGAGGGTCATAAAGTATTGCTCAATTTGGGCGGATCGATGTTCAAATGGAATTAAACAAGCTGTGTGTGAGGTATTAACGAAATTCTGTTTTTATTTGAAAGGCCCATGTAGGCCCATGTATTTATGGAATATAACATCGTTCAAATATCTGCCGCGGCTTCTCGCGGTCGCTCGGACCCCAGTGGTTCGAAAACTCTAGTGGGCTCAAATCGCACGATCTTGGTGGTCAATAATTCATATCAATACTGCGAGAGATAACCCAACCCTAAAATTGTTTCATGCAGAATGCCCATTGTTGCGTCTGCTGTGTGGCACGTAGCCCCGTCTTGCTGGAAACACAGGTTGTCTACCTTCATATCGTTTAATTTAAACCAAAACAAATCGATTAGGCATCGTTCTGTAGTGCCCGACTTTGATGGTGACGGCCTCATCAACGTCATTTTCAAAAAAGTACTGACCAATGTCGCCGCCGGCCAAAAATCCTCACCAAACCGTAAAGTTTTGTGGGTGCATTGCAACCTGGTGAACCTCGTGTGGGTTGGCGTCGTTCCATATAATGCAGTTTTGCTTGTTAACATAGCCAATCATCCAAAAATGTACTAATGTCGCTAAAGATGATTTTTCGGGCGACGTTCAAATAAACGCAGATTTTGAGAACATAGAACTTCCCGAGTTCGCAGAAGAAGGAGTATACACAAATGCAGGAGAAAGAGTACGTTTCAAACTATGAACTCCATATGTACATGAAAAATTAATTAATTCAATTAAATTAATTCAAGGACGCAACTTTTCGTTCTTTATATTCTAGATTTTTAAGTTTGGGTTCTATGTTTTCCATTTGATAATTTTTTTTTTCTAATTGGAAATTTTTCCACAACTCAAGATTTTTTCTTTTAGTTTATAGGATTTCCTGGCATATCGTGCACAATCTTTTGTGTATTTCGCTGTTTCCTCTAAACATTTTATTGCTTTTTCAAGAAGAGTTTTTCTCTCCTGTTGAAAATCTATATAGGGTAGTTTTTGATGTGTCTTAGTTAGTATAGGTGCATCTGTATCTACTCGCTCCACTTGATCATCGACAATTTCATAATGTTGTATAATTACATCTCCCTCATAAGGCTCCGCATAATTTTCGAGCGCTGTTACATTCTGTGGTTCTATATTTTGATGTAATCCAAAACTTCGGTTGGAACTACTTATTTTTTCGAGGCTTAAAAGGTTTATAACGCTTTCGTCTAGGGGCGAAAGAACATATACATTGCTACATCCTCCCCCGGTTGCTGCAATCTCTTTTTTATTGTTGGATACTTTTTTCTTAGTTTTATTTTCAAAATCACTCCACACCTGAAATAAACCGATATTAATTGATATTCGCATGAAAATAGATACACTCAAAAAAAAATTTACAAAATTTTTGAAAATATACAGCATACAAAATAATTTGTAAATTTGACAAAAACTGTAAACTTTATAAAAATAAATTCCTGGAAATTTGTAACGTATTTTTGTAATAATTATGATTTTTTTTTGTAATTTAACAACGCCCCTTTCAATTTTATTGTTAATATTTTGTATATTTGACGAAATTTTTATTAAATTTACAAATTTTATTGTATTTTTTCAATATTTTCAATTTTATTTATACAATTTATTTTTATAAAGTTTCCAGTTTTTGTCAAATTTACAAATTATTTTGTGTGCTGTATATTTACAGAAATTTTGTAAATTTTTTTTTGAGTGTTACTTTTGTTGCTCCCTAAATTGAAACTCCAATATAATTCAACTAATTGGAAAATGCATTCAATGTTGGCGATTGTCCAAACTAAAAAATCTTTTCATATCCGAAGTTAAAATTTTTTTCCATTAGTGAAACTAAGCACTCAAATTGCTTACAATATGTGATTTTAACCCTAAAACATATAAATTTATTAATATTATTAAATCAAAATTTTAGTTACATTTTTTTATATCGATACGTCCAACGTATATGTTGATAACTCGAAAATCACAAGTTTTCAGGAGAGCATTTTGAATGTTCAAATAGTTGTAGAAAAATACCTAGATAAGTATTTGATTAAAAATAAATGGCATATTGTAGCATTATAAATTATCTTTTGTATACCTTTTCTGATTTTCTCGATAATAATCCTAATTACTTGATTTTCATAAAATTACACTTTTAATCTGGAGAAAATTCTGGATTTCAAGGTTGCATATAGAGTTACAAAGTTTTTGTTCGTTTCTTCTTTATTTTAAAAGTTGTATGTTCAGTTACACATTTTTTGCACGGATTAGTTTTAGTTAATAAGTTTCGAAAATTTATATACAAACATACTACATGAAAATTAAAAACATTTATGGGTAGTAATTAATTAATTAATACAGCAAAATTAAATTTGTTTCTGTTATATGTTGATAACTGTTCTTACAACCACAATATTATTTACGAAAATTGTTTAAAACATTGCAAACAGTTTTACAAATCAAACGGAATAAAAAAAACTCCGTGCAAATAGTTTATAAATCAAAATAGAAATAGTTTTTTAAAATTTACTCCATACAATAACTTTGCAAAATGAGTTTCCTAGTTTTTGCATGTTCCTAAATCAAAAATGACGAAGAGTTGTAACTCTTTAAAAGGTTGCCATTTGGTTAGGAGGAACAATACAGAAATAAAAAATTGATGGTACATGCAGTTTGTTAAGCTGAATCCAAAAAACGAATCATGCAATAAGTTTGTAACTCGATATTTCAACATATTCGTTGGACGTATCGATATGTATTTTATAATTTAAACAAAATTTTACTAAAAATCTTTTTAACTTACGTTTTTCCTGTATGCATTTTAGTGTGTCACTATACAAAATAGTAGGTGACGAAAAATGATAGTTGAGGTGACATAAAACGATTGTGAAGATCGACAAAAGAATACAAAAGAATACAAAAGTTTGCTGGCGGTAGAAGTGACAAGTGGTTGAAAGTGATTTTGCTTCATGATAATGCACCGCATCACACAAAGCTAAATCAGTCATGGAAACGTTGGAAGCACTTAATTGGGAAATACTTTCACATGCGGCTTACTCGCAAGACTTGGCTCCGTCCGATTATCACTTATTTGCATCGTTGGGGCACGGGCTTGCTGAGGAGTACTTCACTTTCTACGAAAATGGCTCAATAACTGATTTGCAACAAAAGAAGAACAGTTTTTTCATTGCCAGAAAGATGGGAAGAATGTATAACTAATAATGGACAATACTTTGGATACAATACTCTTAATCATTATCATACGATGGACGTGTATTTTTACTAAAGATTTCTCGTTTCATATTTACACACGTGGTAATCCAATTTCCCTTAAGAGTGTTCTTTACTAAATTAAATTTGTTGTTGAACCTAACCAAAAAATTAAATTTAAATGTGTCTATTTTAACATTTTTGCTTTACCGTTCGAGCCTATCTAGTAGAAAAACTCCGTGTTTGCAAGCCAAACAATTCTCAACGCCCTGCCACCCTAGTCAAATAATTAATTCATTTTATTTAACATTGTAATTATCAAATTATGTGTTGCACGCATTTGCCTATTCCACTCAGTGTTTATGAAACTGTTGCGTGTTGTCAGTACGAAATCCTTACTCTACAAAGTTGGTTTTGCTTTTGTACAATTTGAGTAACGTATAACGCTGTTAACAGCGAAGCACACCAAACAACTTTTGGCTGCTCTTATCAACAAACTGTATTTTACCCACAATTTCGGAACATGCTTGTGAAAATTGCGATAAACATAATATTTTTTAAGTTCATTTTCAGATTAGTCATGAAAAGACCCATATTTAAAAGTATAGTAAAACTTACTGGGCAATTTCGTCTAAAGGCTCGTAAATTGTAAGCGCATTATAGTAAATATTTTCCAACCAGTTCAATATAAAATAAATAGCAACGAATAATGATATTTCCATTTGATTTGACAATTATAACGTAATTCCAAAGGATAAAATATTTCCCGCAAAGTACATTTTTATTTTATTTTTGATTAATTATTGGATAACGTACAATAAAAAACTAAAATTTATTTTATTATAATAAAATCCCACACAATAAATATTACACGTATGTATATACTCGTATGTACTCTATGTATGTAGCTATATAGTACGTACAATAATAAAAAAATTTAAACGTTACAATAACATTTTAAAGTTTTTATATAATGTTTGCTGCACCATATGGATTTATATATCAAGCTAAGTTTGAAAAGAAAAATCGAACGAAACAAGTCAAACTTAAGTTTTATTTATTTACTTTTTATCCAGATATTAAGATTCCGTTTTAATTACGATAATAAATCGATAATTATTTGATATGTTTAACAAGCATTTTTTATAACGCACTGCATTCTGAAATAATTAATTTATAATTTTTATTTTGTTTTGGGGAAATTTAAATTGAGATCGTGAAGTGTATATGGTATGTGCTTCTCTGCATCTTTTTTGGGAGTGCATGTTTTGATTAATAATTTTATTAGTATATAAATAGCTATGAATTATTGAACATATTTTATGTGGAAATATTTTCTCATGCGTTATGAAACTAACGAATAAATTATATTCACACGCGTGTAATTTTAATGATTGTATCAATGCAATGCTATATACCACCAAAATTAAAGTTAGTGATCACGTTATTGCTATTATTTAATACATATTCCATATATTGGATGCGTTGAATATCATATTTTTTCAGAGAAATCGTATAAACTTGAATATCACTTCTTCGATTTTAATGCGGTGATAATATTTGGTTATGTTTCTGAATGTTAACATAATTATGCCAGTAGGTTTTAGTTACAAAATTCGAAAATCTCAGAAAATGGACTAAGTTAGCTGGTTTAGTAACAATAAATCTTTTATAGCCGTAACTTTACAGTGTGGAAGAGATGAAGAACTCCCATCGTTGGGCGTCACAGGTGACGGATGGGAATGCTCCTTACCCGCTTGCCGGAAGGTAGGTGGAAAATAAAACAACATCCGTGGGCCAATTCTGACTAGCGAACAATACACCAATCATTAAAGCAATAAGTGTTCAACACAACGGAATTTATACCGCAGGTGGTACGTCAACTGCACAGTTGGCTTATCCATCCTCACACGAGGCAGGCCCAAAGGATTCTGGAGTGAGGCAACCATTGCGAAACCCATTTATACCAAGCACAAGTATCTCTAGATCACCACCTAGACAAACAATTAAAAAAATCCCAAGTTTGAGCCTAAGGCTAGAAATTTAAACATCGAAGGTGAGGCTTGCAATTTTGATTAATGCCTAAAACAAAAAGCTTTAGCCTAAAAATTGATTTTCGGCTATGAAATTTTGTTAATGCTTAAATACAAAATTTAAAATATTACACTCACTAATTGATATCGTAGGTGAGAAATAGGTGCATAGAGGTGTACAAAACATCGAAACAAAATTGGCGCACCAGCGTGTTTTGGTTCTCTCGTATTTACTTTATTTTTATTTTTTATTTCGTTGCATATTCTTGGGACAAAATTTCATTGCATTTTTCTATATAACGCAACCCCAAAAACATCTTCGATGTTAAAATAATGTAGCTAGTTCGAAAAGATATAAGTCACTGCACTGAATAATACGTTTGGAAAGTGAATGCACTTATGTGAAAGAGAAACGCAAACGATGAACCAAAAAATCACTCGATCGATTTCGACTTGTTAGGTCATCATCAGGAGTATCTACTGATTTGTAAAAGTAAAAATTTGTTATATGTATAGCAGAAAAAAGCAAAAAATAAACAAAAGAAGGAGGGACAAAATATAAGCAATAAAAAGCAATACAAATTAATCTATTGGCGCGGTGGGCGATTAGTCATAGGCTGACTAACAAAATTCAAGGTTTATTGAAGTACATTTAATTACCCGACGTATTAGTCAAATTATAGAAAAGAGCGGGGCCTGTAATTGGTGACAAACGAATTTCTCTCCGTTCGTTAAGTATATTTTGGTTACGAAATATTGATTTTCGAATTTCATAAGACTCTAAGGTATCTAAACGTCTGCCTTTAGGTTGTATGTGTAATATGTCTAAATTGTTCAAGCTAGCTGTATGATTTTCTAAAGTTAAATGGTTATGGAAAGTTGATTGCGATTGCAACCAGATAAATGTTATTTAGCTCTAACTTCAAAATTGCGCTCGCAGTCTGGTCAATATAGGTGAAACTGCAATCATTGCAATTAATCCTATAAACACCAGACTTGGAAAGGCGATCAACTCTAGGTTTATTGTTAAAAATCATTTTCTTTATTGTGTTATTATTATAAAAAGCAAAACTAATATTGGTATAATTGGACACGATGTTGCTAATCCGTTGGCTTGTTTTTCCTATATACTCTAAGCGACGCCAATTTTCCCGGAATCGGACTATCCGGTGGATAAATACTCGTTAGAGTTTTACGCTTTAGCTTTTTATTCAATAACTTTAATATAGTCCTAGTTGCATATCCGTTATTCGTGGCGATTTGTAGAATTATATTAAGCTCTATGTTATAATTTGAATTTGTCAAAGAGATGTTTATTAGTCTATCTATGAGTGAGTGGAAAGCTGACATTTTAATATTATGGGGATGGTTTGAAGAACTAGGGATAACAGCGTCTGTATACGTTGGTTTCCGATAAATTTTGAAGTCTATAGAAGAATTAATCCGGGTTATTGTTATAACTAGACAGTTAATACATTTATTTTCTTCTTTTTCTAACGTAAAATCAATGGTAGGATATCAAAAAATCATATGACGAAAATAAGGATTGTTATTTGATAAGATCATTTGTTCGAAGAAATTCATGAAAATTTCAGCCAACAAAGGTGACAGAGGGGAGCCTATGGGTAGACCATCAGCGAATTTGTAATATGTATTATCAAAACAGAAATAATTTTGTTTAATACAAGTCTCAAATACTAACTTCAGTTCACGACGTAAGCTCTCATCTAAAACATCCCTATCTAAGTAATTACAAACTATTTGGTACAAAGTATTGATTGGAATCAACGCAATGGCATTGAATCAATCAATGGCAACGTCAAACGAAACTAATTTTGGATGTATATAGTGGGATGTCGACGTCTTGAATTTTGTTAATCAATTCTACCGAGTTCTTAACCGAGTAAGCCGAAAAGAAATTAGTATGACAATTGAAAAAATTTATGAAACCCTTACATAGCTTGTAGGCAGGAGCATTGCAATACGCGACTATTGGTCTAATCGGAATGCCCTCCTTATGGATTTTTGGTAAACCATAAAGGATCGGAGCGGATGGATTCATGACAGAGTATTTCCAACCAGTTCCATCAAACAACTTCGGGCATTGGTTGATACACTTACTAACCGAAATCTTAAAAGACCTTTATCCGCTTTACACTCTATCAGGTCACCGATCACTTTGAGGTTAGTATTATTAAAAGCAGAAGCAGCAGAAGAAGAGTATGACGGAGTAGAAGAGTTATCAATACCTTTCTTTATTTGTAGCGCACACACTGATTTTAATTAGGTTGTTTGGCCAAATACGGCTGTTTCAGCAACTACAGCAAAATTCTCGAATGATCGAAGGCTGATTTTGTTTGGCGTAGGAGCAAAATTCACATTGTTGCTCAGCATTTGAATCTCTATATGACAGAAAGCGATTGAGGACAAGTTCTTAAAAAGTGGATGAAATTCGAAACTAGACGAACCACTATTACTTCTACGGTTAAATGGATAAGCCTTATCCCGCAACACATCCAGTTTAGCTTTTTGTTTCACATATTGAATATGTAAAATTTCCGCTACCTCTGCACGAACTTTTTTGTCCAGCCAATCGAACTCAAACTTTTTGAACAAATTTTTTAATTAAAATATTCAAAAAATCTAATTTTGCAAAATAAAAAACAATTGTTTAATAAAATGTATTTATTAAGGATCTTTATGTATGTGTTTGCATTTCTATTTTAGGCGAAAAAGAACGAAACAAATCTTGCAAGAGAATTCAGTACATTTTTGTCAAAACATGAAAAGAATGCACATTTCTGAATATTTGTTAAAAATCAAATTAAGATTATTTAATTTATAAAATGAAATAAAATGTGCCTTTTTTAATTCTTTTTGAAAATGAATTAAGGTAGGTGTTTTAAAAATGAAATAGTATGCCTGTGTTGATTTATTTTTGAATTTTCTCATTTGTCTAAATCGCTTTTTTTAATTTATTATTTTAAGTTAAAAATATGAACTAAAATAAGTAACAGATGTTCATACAAAAATCAATTTTTTTAATTCATTTTTAAAGAACTTTTTTAATTCAGAGTAAAAAAGTCGGTTCCTCCAATGTAGTAATCATCACCCAGTAAATTATAGAGGCAGCGAGGTAGCGAAAGAGCTGCAAAGAATGAGAGCCAATAAGAGAAATCAAGCAAGTAAAAGTTCTCAACCTAGGATGTAATCCTACGCAAAACAAATAGCGCCAAAGTACGAGAAGAAGAGAAATACTTCAGAAGCTAAACGCTATCACATCACACAAATCGACACGGAATTGTTTCCGTTGTCTCTCAAGGCAGAGATATTTATGTTACTCGCCATCAGAATGTGGTGTGATAATCAATGCTTGTAGTGTGTTACACAATATCTTTGTCAGAAACCGTATTGGCATAGAGGAATTTGACATTGATGAAGCCGATATTAATGTTCCTGACGATTCTGACTATACGATTTGGCAATCCTAGCATCTCACTCAAGGCAGGAGAATAAGAGACGGTTTGGTACAAGAATATTTTTAATAATAAAAAATTTATATATGTTAATTCATTCATTATTATTCACTAATTCATTCATTATTATTTTATTCATTAATACAAATTGAACATTATTGTTTATTCAAATTTCTTATTTCAATTATAACATTATTTATTGCCGCTACCTTGCCGTCCTGAAATTAAATTTCTTTTGCGATCCTCTTCTCTTCTAAAAAAACCTCCATAATGTCTTCCAATGAGCTTTTTCTTCGCCGTACTGTTGCTTTTGGAGCAGCTGCCGAGTTTGGAGGATATTATTTCGGACATTCTGTGATGCAATTTGTGGGCTACAGTGGTTTTAATACTGGTAAAGCTTGAAGTTGGCACATTACGTGATCGGGTTTCGACGATGGCATAGTGCCAGTATCTTCTTCAAAAAATTGCTCGATCATAATTTCATTGTTATTCTCGCCGATCCTTTGTCATTGTGATGATGATAAGGATCTAGTCGACTTAAGCTCTAAGTATAAAACTTGATTAATTATGGTAATAAATGAAGATTTACAATTACTATTGGTAGGCCAACTTCGGGTGCTGCATTTGTGTCACCTACGATGGAATTACAACTCATGATGTTAACAATTCTTTTTTTTTTGTCCGCCAAGACCATTTACTTCGCTCCTATTTATGATTACATTAATCTCGGCGGCTCTATTTTTAACGTACAATCTGTAATACATTATAATTATTTATAATGGTAGGCATATTTGTGATATAAATTCATAACATACCTTAAATCGGAATCTACAATAAAATTATTATATATATGCATTTAACATTTCCAATTTAAAAATATTATTTAGATAATAATGAAAATCAAATACATAACTTACTCTCCACGTGCTAATTCCAAATTTTCTTCTAGAACTAGTAATAAGCATTTTTTAAACACTTTATTAAAACAAAAAAAAAAAAAAAAAATACCACACAAAATCGAATCTCACGTTGCTTTATTTAAATTTCATTAGCAAATATGGCCAAGAGATAATTTGACATCTAATCCCACATAAGTGGAATTTATTTTCCCATTCCACTTCCCAATATCACATTCCACGAACGCAACCGGAATTGATGAACTGATTCTGAATATTTATAATGTAAAAGTGTGTTTCAATTGGTTTAAATACCGCATAAGAAGTTAAAATTTGAGTGAATAAAACGGCAAACTTTTTATCTGCTTCAGGAGCTGATAAAATTTTTATATGAGATACATTTGGCTGACACAAAATAGTTGTTTGTAAGTTTGAATTTTGCGATGGACAAAATTTGATAAAAGTCGTAATGTTTAGTATAAACTGAACTTAATTGAAAGATATATTTTGAAATAGTATTAATTTGACTTATTTCCCACTTTTTCTTTTGTACGTTCATAATTTCGTTAAATAAGTTCGTTATATACAGTTGTCAAAAAATTTTAACCAATTGAAACAGATAAAAGTTAAGAAGTAAAATAAAAACACGCACTAACAGTACAGCACTAGTATTCGTAGTGTTTATTCGACACGTATGATTACTAGAAACCTCATATTTTACAAGAATATCGTGATTTTGTATGCTAAAGGACTAAAATCACACATACATAACCAAATAAAAATAAAAACAAAAATTACAAATTATTTTGAAATCATTTTCTTTTCAATTATTTTGAAATCATTTTTGAATCATCAGCCTCAACCTCACCTGCACGTGGTGCTCCCTGCTAATTAACCAACTAGGCTCTGGCGACCGAGAAACGGCGGGATAACCAAACACCAAGAACCTAGCAAATGATGTTCTCTCCACTGACCCACTGCCAATTTCACTGGTTAGATTGGTAGCTGCTTTAATAACCAGTCATTATAATGCAATGAGTTTTCAACAAAAAATAATTTTTATAACAGGTGGTACACCAACTGCTCAGTTGGCTAATCCACCCTCTAACGAGGCCGGCTCAAAGGATTCTGGGGTGAGCCAACCATTGCTATACCCATTCGATCGAAGTTCAAAATTAACTTGGTCACCAAGTAGACAAATAGAGTTTGCAACTCAGCAGGAAATCGAAAATGCTGAACTACGCAGAAGACTGAGTGAAATAGAAAAAGTCGCATCGCAACTTAGCAATGAAATCGAAAAAGTCGCATCGCAACTTAGCAATGAAAGTTAAAGAAAGAAAACGAGGAGCTAAAGAAGCCAATCTGACAGAGGTTGTGGAAACTCCTCTTACTTGCTATAACGAAACCAGCACACTTGCCCGTACTGACGTTGAGTTTCACACTGATGAGGAGGAACTTGCAAGAAAAACTAATTGGATACACAAACAGAAGAAAAGACCAATGAAAAAACGAAGAGCAGAATTCTTGCCAGAAGTTGAGGAGCTCTCGCAAGCAAAAGGTAATGAAATTGTCAAACCAGTGCCTTTACCCCAACATCACCAGCGACAAGAACAACGCAAGGTTGCAATGAAGACCAAAGCACCACCGCCAATTAATGTTAAAGGCATTACTGAGTTTGCGAATATCCAAGCTCTAATGAAATCAGTGTCCACAACCGATTATAGAGTAGTACTAAACAATAATGTTTGGGAGATAAACACAAGAGATCCCGATGCATACATAGCTTTAGCCACAAAGCTCACTGAAGAAGGTAAAGAGTGGTATACATATGAAGAAAAAAATAACCGAGAAATCTAGTTTATGGCCAGAGGTCTACGTCCCACCTGCAAGAAGGAGGATATAATAGAAGATCTCAAAATGAAAGAACTGCAAATTGAAGACGCAGTAAATATCTTTAAACGAGAGAAAGTTGAAAATAGTCAAGGAACCAAGATCGTTAAAAGAGGGATCCCGCTATTCATGCTCACATTCAACAAAAGCGAGAAAATTGAAAATATATTTAACATCAAAGCAATACTTAATATGAGGGTTAAAATAGAACCACTGAAAAAGAACACGAGATTAATACCTCAATGCAAGCAATGCCAAGGTTATAACCACACCCAAAGATTTGCGGGAGAGATGTTAGGTGCGTAAAATGTGCCGGCAGACACATCGCGAAAGACTGTTCTTTTAGTCGAACCGAACCTGCAAGGTGTATAAACTGTAAAGGACAACACCCAGCCAACTATAAAGGATGCGAAGTAGCGGTACAACTGCAAAGGTTAAGAAATAAAACATGCCAATCGACTCAAAACAGTAATGTTAGAAGAGAAAGGATTCCAACTACAACTAGAGCGCTGACACAACCAGATCCCATAAGGCCAGAGAGGAGATCCTACTCTCAGATAACGCAGCAGAATACTATTAAAGAAAATCCACTAGAAAGGGTATTTCGATTTTAATGCAAAGAATACATATTGGGGATCTAGCCTTACAACCTCTAAAGGGAAAGAGTTATTTAATGCAGCTCGCGAGAACAACTGTGAATTCTCTGGCAATAAACCAACATATTGGCCTACTGACACCCAAAAAAATAAAGTGGTTAATCTGAATAAATTGTCAGTCAAATTGAAGAAATAGCGTTCAATATAGCGTCAACGAAGGTGCGTAATCAATTTGATTACTTTTTATTCAAATTAAAAATTAAAGAGTATTTTTTTCAATTTGACGAAACTTCTTCAAACTGAATAAATTGGTTGAAGAAATGCAATTGATAAATTGACTAAATTTATTCAATTTAATTAAGATCTAGCTATCGAAATGAATAAAATTTCTTCAAATTAAAGAATGTCTTACTGCTGGTTTAAATAAAAAATTCGTTGATTTGAATAAATTTTTATCATATTAATTCATTGAATTTAATGAAAGCATCGTTGAATTGAATAAAACTATCGTCAATTTGAATAAAATATTTGTCAATTCAATGAAATTGTATTTTTATTACTAAATTCAATTGTAGTACAAAAATAAAATATATAATACATATCTTCATTTAATTTTTTAATGTGTTAACTAATAATTATTAAATAAAATAAAAATAAATAATAAAAATAATAATAATTTTAATATAGATATCACGCCTTTTACCTGACATCAAGCATATTATGGTTATCATATTTTGTTCTAATGTTGAAAAAGTAGTTTTGAATAATCCTTTACATTAAACAGGATTCTAATCAATATTGTAAATTAAGAATATTGAATATTTTAAAACATATATTTACACATGCAATAAATAATAAACTTAATAAACTATGTTGAGGCTAACGTAGTTTTGGTAATTAAAATCAGTGGTTGATTTACAGTATAGTTCGCCCCAAAATCAAGAAACTTCCTTGGAAACTAGTAATTGAGCATTTAGTCCTGATCCTTTTTGTTTACTCCTTTTACAACGCTGGTCGTTGGAACCAATACACTATGAAGTAATGGAAAATGGCACAACACCGACCATCTAAACAAAAATAATTTATATAATTGTTGTAATTTAATAAATTTAGAATTTTATAACTTACATTCAGTAACATGTTGGGTCCTTTATTTTTTGAGTTGCTTTTCCTGCTTCCTAACACAATTACCAGTTGATAAATACATAGGGGATGGATAAATGATTCAAGCGAGTCATAAATGTTGAACCCTTTATTTGTTTCGTCGTTTAAACTTCATGATGCGTACTTCGGTTATTCAATATGTTGACTATAAAATTGAACACATACAATAAAAATTCAGTTAAAAAATTACTCGGGAATTTCAAGAAATAATATAGGAAGAAAGCAAGATATATTTTAGAAAAACTTATTACGCCGAGTTTTATTTAATTTGGTAATTTTGCACTTTTGGTAATGGAAGCTCAATAAGCAATTTTTAATTTCCTCGTATCAATAACACGTAAGTTACTATTCCGTTTGCTGAACAAAGCCTCCAAAAATCATTCAACGAATAAAAAAATTCAAATGTGTTTGTGAGTTTGTTATATACATACCAACTTGTAGTCCATTAGTTTCTTATACTGCTTCCATTTGTTCCATATTTCACAAGTGAATTTCGATTTTGGTTGCTTGCCAATGTTCCAGTTCGCCCAAGAGTAATTGTCGGTGATAATAGCTTCCAGGTGATCGTTGAAGTTTACCTCTGGGGTTTTGTAGAGAACTAAACATAAAATAACTTGTACATAATGTATAATAAAATTATAACTATCCTACCCAACCAGTTCTCTGTTTATTTGGATGGGTTGGATAGTTTCTTCTTAGAAATATAATTACCATTAATTCTGAAGCAAACAACAACATAATGCTTTCGGAAATACATTTGCGATGTTGTAGTTATGCGTAATCTTTGTTTATCACGTGCTTAATTATTAGTTTATTTTTGCAAACACTAAAACACTTTTTTTTTATTAGTAATAACAGTATAACCACATTTTCCCACAAAAAAATGGCCACGATTTATTATAATAAAAATCGAATAATATCCATTCAAATGTTTGT
Source organism: Nephrotoma flavescens (assembly GCA_932526605.1). NCBI lineage: Eukaryota > Metazoa > Arthropoda > Insecta > Diptera > Tipulidae > Nephrotoma > Nephrotoma flavescens. The sequence goes on along the minus strand of OW052220.1, from coordinate 164,385,537 downwards.
TAAATTTTTTTTTTTTGTTATTATTATGTTATTCACCATGTTAAACACACAACTAACTTTAAATTTGCTTTCCTCGTGGTTTAAAATAATACAACCGACCTTTCGTCAATTTGAAGATATTTCTTCAAAAGTACTCTTTGTTTCCTATAGGTGGTTAACAATTTTGTTAAATTGATGCATTTATATTTGATTCAACGAAATTTAGTTGAATTTTATGTAATGTCAATTCTTCAAGTCAATCATAATTTCTTCAAAATGAAGAAATTTAATCAAATGCATTATTAACTAAAAATTAATCAAATTTGAAGAAATATCTCGTTAATTTGAATAAAATTTAATTACAATTTTTATTTTTTGCAATCAATTGAATATTTCATAATCAAATCAGTAGTAATTACCATCAAATTGAATAAATCGTTTCTTCAAAGTTCAACGAAATCGATTATTCAATTTCACCTACGAGATTTTTTTGAGTGGACATACATAAAATTCCAGATCTTCTTGACTTCTTTGTAACAAAAGGAGTTTTAGAGGACTACACATGCATTGAACATAGTGAAGGACTATCATCTGACCACTCACCTGTGATCATCACGCTGAGCACAATGATAATAAAAAAAGATAATTCACCTAAGTTGACAAACAATAAAACCAATTGGGATCTATTTAAGAAATTAGTAGAAGATCGAACAAATCTCGGCAAACCAATTAGAACGAAGGTACAGCTGGAAGATGAACTAGAAATATTTAATAACAATATCCAACAAGCGGCTTGGGAAAGTTCACCGATTTCTCATACCAACGTTACAATGAAACATAACTATCCTCTTGAAGTCAGAGAGCTACTCAAAGAGAAACGGAAAGCTTGCAAAATCTGGCAGCACTCTCGTGCACCGCAACACAAAACTAGTCTAAATTTTTTGTGCAACAAATTAAAACAACTAATAAAGGAAATAAAGAACGAAAGCATAACTAAGCAACTACGAGGTCTTTCTGAACTAAAGGATGACGATTACGCGCTTTGGAAAGCAACGAAGGGACTAAAAAGATCCAAAATGCATGTGCCGCCTATCAAATGCGATGACGGATCATGGGCTAAAAAAAAGTGACAAACAGAAAGTCTCTCTATTTGCTGCTTATTTAGAAGAGACTTTTCAACCGTTGCCGAGACAAACAGCAAATGAAAATACAACATTCGTAAACAAAGAAGATGATCTTGACATAAGGCATGTGACTTTATCGGTGCTTAAAACTGAAATCAATAGTAACTTAAGTATCAGAAAAGCTCCAGGTTATGATTTAATAACTGGGCAAATTGTGAAAGCCATTCCCGAGAAAGGTTTGCGTAAATTAAATCAAATAATTAATGCAGCTTTCAGACTGAAATATGTTCCACGACAGTGGAAGGTGGCCGAAGTAATAATGATTCCTAAACCAGGTAAACCACTAAACAATAAAAAATCATATAGACCGATATCACTACTTCCAGTCATATCAAAAATATTTGAAAAACTGTTGCTGAAAAGACTCAAACCTATAATAAAAGAGAGATGCTTAATTCCACCACACCAATTTGAGTTAAGAGAAAATCACTCTACAGTTGAACAAGTTCACAGAATAACGGATGTCATTGAGAATGCACTCGAGAATAAGAAAATATGCTCCAGTATTTTCGTAGATGTAGCTAAAGCTTTCGACAAAGTTTGGCACCAATGGCTTGAATTTAAACTGCATCGAGACCTGCCTAAGTAATTTTGTCAGATTCTTAAATCGTTCATATAGCTGATCGACACTTTAGAGTCAAATTTGAAAATGAGTACTCTGAAATAAAAAGAATATCAGCAGGTATACCACAAGGTAGCGTACTTGTTCCTATTCGTTTATTCTTTATACGAGAGACTTACCGAATATTGAAGGTAATACTGTGGCAACATTTGCAGACGATACAGCTATTCTAGCAGTTGGAAAAGATATTTCGGAAGCAACAAGCAAACTTTAAAGTGCAGTTAACAAGGTGAGCAACTGGACTAAAAAATGGCGCATCTCATTAATTGAAGCCAAATCAGTACACGTCAACTTCACCAATCAAAATGTAAACTGTATTCCCGTGGTTCTCAACTCAAACCAAATTCCATACGTAAATACAGCTAAATACCTTGGCATGACCCTCGATGCTAAGCTAAGAAGGAAAGAACACATCAAGAAGAAAAAAAAGAGTTAAACATCAAATATAGAAAAATGTACTGGCTCATGGGTAGAAATTCTGAGCTCTCAATACACATAAAATTGCTTCTATACAGGCAAATGCTATAAAACCAGTATGGACCTATATGGTATCCAACTTTGGGGTTGTGCCATGAAGACCAATGTACAACTGATACAATGCTTCCAAAATAAACTGCTACGAGGGATTTTGAATGCCCCATGGTACATTAGGAATGACAACCTCCATAGAGACTTGAAGATGGAATACGTCACCGATGAAATAAAGAACCAAGCAAGGAAACACGTACACCATTTATCTCTACACGAAACCGTTATCAATCTCTATCGTATGTTGGAGACCACTAGCGGAGTGAGGAGACTCCAAAGGCAGAAACCGCTGGAGCTGGGCAGTTTGTTTTAGAATAAGAAAGTATTATAAAATGAGTAACCAATAGGTTACTCATCTTAATCCGAGAAGTTAATTTAAGACAGATAAATTACTAGATGATCTCTGGATCAGTTGTAATATTGTATAAATAAATAAATAAATTTATTAAATAAAAAAAAAAAAAAAAAAAATTCTTTTAAAACCCGATAAGCGATTTGAACGACTTCTTCAAATTTTCTTATGAAATTATTTTACAAAGGAACAACAACAAGGTGCGAGTTGATATTGCGCCCTTTTACATGGAAAGTATGAACAATCCTGCTTATTGTTAGAGTTGTTATGAAGTGACAGCTTCTGTCTATTCGAGTTTTGTTTAAATTGAAGTACTTCCTTAGTTTCTAATTATTTTCTGCGTTTTTAACGGAAATGACATTTTTGATAAAAACGTTTTTTTCTAAAAATTCGGTTTAAATTTTATTTGTCTCTTATAAAGCAAAAGTAGAGCGGGTTTCGATTTACGTGCTTTCATTGTAAAATAAAGTCGGCTATTGGCCACAGCATAAACATAGCTATATTTAATTTGTTTTGTATAATAAATTAAACGGTAATTTTTAGTACTTGAAAATAGATATTATTATACTAAGAGTGTGTTTCAATTGGTTTAAATGCCACATAAAAAGTTAAAAATCTATTCGTGGTAATTTTCTTTTAACTTTTTATCTGTTTCAACTGGTTTAAATTTTTTGACAATTGTTTGATATTAAATTTAACGTATTATATTTAACGTATTATGAACGTATAAAAGATACAAATTGGAAAATAATAAAATTAATACATACTATTTGAAAATATATGTTTCAATACGGTTGGTTTATAACTGAAAATTACGATTTTTATCAAATTCAAACTTCTGTTTACAAACAACTATTTTGTGTCAGTCAAATGCTTCGCATATAAAAGTTTTAGCAGCTCTTGAAGCATATAAAAAGTTTGGCATTCACCACAATTTTTAACTTTTTAACTATTAATGCGGTATTTAAACCAATTGAAACACACTCTAAGTCTAAAAAGAGAATTTCGGGATCTATTTTTAAATCTATTTATTTTCTCATGTAACAGTCAAACCTGTTTTTGAGCGGTAATAGGGACCGCATAAAAAACGCATAAAAAAATCTTCCGAAACTCCACGAGTAGGTATAAAAAATAGTTTTCACAACACATTTAAAAAGTTTGTTTTTATGCGGTGAATACTGACGCAAGCCTTAAGCAATTTGATGAAATATCAAAAATCGGAAAAACAAAATGGTCAACGTCAATTGACTAATTAGACTAATCTCATTCAATTATGTTCTAATTTGATTGAAATTTTGAAAGAACTTAAGTAGGACTGTACTGAATTCATTTTTTTCATACCGTATAAATAAGACGCTCAAAAAAGATTGCACAAATACAGGTTTTTACTGTATTTGGTGAATTTTTATTTTTAAACGATATTTTTAGATAAAATCAATTTATAAATTTATGGTATTTAAAAGTATTTTTTTTTGTGAAACACAAACAAATATCTGTATTTGAAGCAAAAAAATGTATCGAAACATTATTTTCGATGGAAAATACTTTTGAGAGTTTATGCGCGCCATCAAGTGGACACACACTTCATTTTTTAGTTGGTGACCTAAACGCTACAAAAGGAAAACTGAAGTGGAATTTTTCATATCTAATTTCAGTTTGATAAAATCGTATGAAGATTTCGCATGAAATCGCATTGAAAAAAAGTACGATAGAAAGTAGATTGCAATCACATCGCGTCCATGAGCGCGGCTCAGCTCTATTACTAAAAGAGTACACTATAATTATTCTAGTTTAGAATAATATTATGTATTGAACTGCAATAATAAAATAAAAAAATCAACCATTTACTACATCATCCTATAATTTCAATATGTTTTTTGTTTTGTTATTATAGGAGATAGTTTACAGATATCGCGCATGACATACAAGAGTGACGGGATCCGTTCATAACTGCATATTTTAAAATTGCATTTCTTCAACGGCATATTTAAAAACTGCATAAGGTACAAAATTGCATTTTTCAAAACTGCATATTTCAAAACGGCATAAGGTACAAAACAGCATTTTTCAAAACTGCATATTTCAAAACGGCATTAGGGTTAAAACAGCATTTTTCAAAACGGCATTTTTCTAAACAACATATTTCAAAACGACATTTTTCAGAATGGCATTTTTTAAAACTGCATTTTTCAAAACGGCATAGGTACAAAACGGCATTTTTCAAAACGGCATTTTCCAAAATAGCATTTTATAAAACTGCATATTTCAAAACGGCATAGGTACAAAACTGCATTTTTCAAAACGACATTTTTAGAATCGCACAAGACAGAATGAAATTTTTTAATCGATTATGAATTAGCTTTTGGTTAATTTCTGGAATATGACCAACAGGTACGGTTATTTATTACTCGATTAAATTTGAGATGAATGAAATTTTTGAACATTTGTGAACTTGGATTAAATTCTAGGATAAACTCAAATGAAAAGGAACTTGACTATTTCTTAGTCGAGTAAGATTTAATTTCACATGTTTAGGTTTAGTATAGGTGTGTTAAAAGAAAGGACCTTCATGGAAATTAGAAATTATTTGAAGATTTAGTATGCATATAATATTCTCCTTCACCTAAATTTTTCTACCTATGTCGTTTCGAAAAATGAAATTTTGTAAAATGTCTTTTTGAAAAATGCAGTTTAGAAAAATGCCGTTTTGTACCTATGTCCATTCGTACCTTATGCCGTTTTGAAATATGCAGTTTTGAAAAATGCAATTTTGTATACCTTATACCGTTTTGTACCTCATGCCGTTTTGAAATATGCAGTTCTGAAAAATGCAATTTTGTACCTTATGCCGTTTTGTACCTTATGCAGTTTTGAAATATGCAGTTTTGAGAAATTTCGTTTGTAAAAATGTCATTTTAAAATATGCAATTTCGGCCTGGACCCAAGAGTGACACAACTCAAAAATTGGGGTTTTGTAGTTAATACGCTAGAAAGATTCGCATTATTCGATTTTATAGTCTGGAATAACGACATATGTAATTGTATTTCGTTTATTTAGCGTGATAGGGCGCAATATGTCTCTTTTCCTCTTTTAATTTCTCTCTTTACACATCACTTCGGAATTCATTCGGGATGTTTCATACTTTATTAAATTGTAAAATGACACTTTTTTAATTGTGACAGTATTTATCATAAAAAAAACAATATCTTGTTATTTTACAATTAAAACTTAAAAAGTGAAAGTTCAAAGTAAAAAAGTGTTATTATTCTTGAATTGTTAAAATACAAAATAAAAACTATTAGTAGTTTCATTTGGAGTTGTGACGATCTTCCCTATTAAGGTAAGCGTTATTTTCAAATTTGGTTAGTTCTAAGTAAAAAGGTATCGCTCTTCTTGAAAGGTGACATAAAAAATTATAACTTGTAATGGTTTCATTTTGGTATAAATTACGGTTTTCCCTATTAACGTTAAGCGATATACTATTTTTTTTCAAGTTCTAAGTAAAAAAAAAAAATGTCAAATTCATTTTAAACTAAAATTTATTTTATTTTTTAGTAACTTCTATAACCTCTAAAAATAAATCACCTATAATCAAAATTTAGCGATGTATTATTGAGTTCTGACGATTTATTTTATTTTCAAAGATACTATGATGGCATCACGAGGCTAGCTTATGGTAGAGGCTGCTTTGGAGAAAATAAGGCAAGAAAATACTAATTCCAAAAAAGCGACAGACGAGGAGGAAACGAATGAGTCAAAGGACCAAATCTGTGTAGATATCCTTTTTTTACTCCTCACTATTTTGTCCCGTCGATGTTCCGACGATGTTCCGAGGAGCAGATATAGGCCTGAAAATTCGATTACACCGCGTTAAGCCTAAACAAAGTAACTGCAATGAAACAGCGCCACTCTCAAGTGTAAGCTCATTTGAAGAAGATATGTATGACTTATTAAACGATCCTAATTTTCAAGCCCCTTGAACAAGCTCATCATCGTTCAGTGAATTAGGATCCGTAGACTCTGATATACAAAACCCAGATTCGCAAACCCAAATGAATAGAGAAGAAATAAAGCTGCAATCCCACGAAATAGCGGAAAGTCATACCGTTCACCACACTCAAAAGAGAATATTCGAAACGACAGGTGGTACGCCCGCCTTGTGGCAAAAAATGCAGAATTAAATGTCCAAATAAAATATCAGAGGAACAACGAGTTAATATCTTTGAAAATATAGCGGACTTCAAGACTTAACAAAACAACGAAACTTTATTTTTAAAAGTATTGTTCAAGTAAACCCATCATACCGCTATCAAAAACCTGGGAGTAAAAGACGTCTCAACAGTTCATTTCATATTGAAATTGATATAAAAGTATGCAAATAATTTTTTAAAGCCACAATTGATATAAATGACCGGCCAATATGAACCGTTATTACAAAAAATGAAATGGGGTTTATAGCTGAAGATTTCCGAGGCAAGCATGTTCAAAACAAGAACCTTGCACAAGAAATTAAGGATGGAATTCGTAAGCACATTAATTCCATTCCATGGATTGAGAGCCATTACCTCCGTCAACATATCACTAGAGAGTTTATTGATGTATTATTGATTGCAAAGCAATTACTGATTTATTTAGGGCTTACAAAGCCGACTGCAAAGAAGAACATAAGCCAAGTGCTTCATTATCAACCTACCCGTATTTATTTAACCATGAAGCCGTATACATACGTCGGATAAAAATCCGGGATTTTTGTATCCCATCGTTTTAACCAATTACATCACGTAAATTATACAACAGCCACGCCTCTTTTCATACAAAAGAGTTGAAAAAAATTGAAAAAAAATCTCGGATGTAAAAATCCCGGATTTCCATCCGACGTATGTATACGGCTTGAATTCAATATTTCGTTCTTTGTTCCAAAAAAGGCCAATGCTAGCTTTGCGCGGGATTCATGAATGCAGACAACGAGGAAAAGGCAACACTTAAAGAACAGTATGACAAACATCAATTAGAAAAGCATTTATCTCGTATTGAGACAGATAAAGACAAACAGAAGGCGAACGGAAATTACATTGTTGCTTGTTATGACCTCCAATCTGTCTTACCTGCTCCAAGAGATGACGTTTCTATCTTTTATTATAAATCTAAAATAAACAGCTTCAATATTACTATTTCCGAACTTAATAGTGATAACATTTCTTGCTTTTTTGGCATGAAGGCGAAAGGAATAGAGGAGCAATAGACATCGATACATGTATTTATACATATTTGGAGCAGCTATCGGTAACATCTGCTCAAAAACAAACTCCAGACATCATTTTCTATTCCGACAATTGTGCTGGTCAGCAAAAGAATAAATTTACAATCGCTATGTATATGCATGCAGTAGCTACTTTTAATATTAAATCATAACCCATAACTTCTTAAATAAGGGGCATATGCAGAATGAAGGCGATAACATACATGCCGTTATAGAGAAAGCTGTAAAAAAATCTCTAAGATCCGGTCCATCTACGTACAACACCAGTATATACCAATCATTCGCGGAGCGAAGAAAACCGGCAAACCGTATAACCAAACAGAACTTTCTTACGATGATTTCATGGGTTTTAAGGATGTTTGTCAACACTGCGGCAAAAATTTGCAGTTAACGAAAGGCGGAGAACTAATTAAGATGGGAAAAATGAAAACAATAAAAGTAGAAAAGGATAAACCTTAGTTTTTTTTCGTTAAAACTTCGTACAAGCAGGAAGAATATAAAAAAATTGTTGTAAATAATAGGAAACGTAAAACGCAGACACAAAATTTATCCTGTAATGTAAGCTGTAACAAGGAAATACGAAAAAACAAAAAATTTCGGACCGTAAAATATCAGATGTTAATGACCTGTTAAAACCTAACCATATTCCAAAAACGTATAATAGCTTGTACTGATCGGTATTTAATGCCTAAATATTCTTCTATACTTAAGAATAAGTTGAATTTGTTCTATAAAAGTGAATTAAATGTGATTTATGTTAATTATGATTATGCTTTTTATATACCTATATTGGAATAAATGAATTTTTGAAATTTGCTTAATTTACTAGTTTTGCTTGACTATCTTTAACTATTATTGTATAGCTTAAAGCTGTCATAACTTCAAAACTAATAATAACTAGGGAAGAGGCTAAGTTGTAGAACTATTTTGGTTTTTTCTACCAACCACAACTGTAAAAATGTAACGCAGAAAGAATCTTAATTAAGTCAGAAAACTAAATTTAATACAAGCGATAGCGATCTTTTTAACCTGCGACTTGGGAAAAAATAAAATTTCTTAAAGACGGATTTTTATTTTTGATCTCCTGGAAAACTTATTTTTTTTGTGTTGTATTACTGTTGTATGTCATGAGCGATATGTATATTAATGGTGGTAAACATAGGGGTTTAAAACTATGTTCGAAACTACCACCAACGTTAAATTAAATTGTAAGCTACGAGCGAAATATTGTCACTTGTGAGTAACGCAATTAAATTGTTGTGTTAATAAAATCACAGCGCACATTAGCAAATTAAATAGGAAAACATTTTAAGAGTTTAAGTGTACATATATTTTTAACATCCCCGCTAGGTGATTTGTGCACGCCAGCCTTAATAAAAATACATTTTAATAGGTATAGACAAGTTTATTACTGATACCGGTGGGCTATTTTACAATCCAATTTCTTTATATCGTGTGCTACATGATGAAAGAAAACGTTAATTGAATCGATCTTGTGCCCAGAATAAAAAACATTCCATGATCTTGAAATTGAAATGGATAATGGTATATACCTTATGGCTGTTTCACTGAACTATATTAAAGTTCAATGAATGTTTATATTTATTATATGTATAAAGACTCCATAAATGTATTAAAGACACGCAACTACTTAATTGTGTGTTGTATTATAGAGTAGTTTTTAAGATAAGACATGTATATATATCGTATAAAATTAAATTCCTAGACAAATACTGGAACTGTAATATAAATTTACCTTAATCTTACAATACCCCATCGAAGAACAGATCTTTGTAGAATTTTTTGTTTACACAACAATAAAACTATAAAACTGAGATAATTATTCAAGATGCTGGTAAATTTTGTTGTTGTAGGATCGTTTCAAGAACAATACAATTATTCAAGGATTTTCTTTATCGTGTCTTATAACAATAATGACATTATCACCTGGTTAGTTTACGAGTATTAAACGTATGAAAATGTACATTGAATGGTTTGTTTAATTAAATTTGGGAACTTTATTTTATCGCTTACTAAAAGTATATTTTATTTTAGAGTTTCTTAACTTCATCCGACCCTATATATGCTTAGTGTGGTGTGTATACACTGTACATATACTGTTGTATACTTACGAGTACATAAATTGTCCTTGGGTATATGTACTTGTATGATAGATGGTAATCGATCAAAATTTAATGAGTTAGCTGTGTTCAGTTTATTTAGTTCATAAACTTAAATATTAACAAACGATGTTTCGTGCCCTTATTTTCAATTATTAATTACATATTTGATTATTGAAAGTGGGTGTAATAATAAATTAATTGTAAAGAACGTGCCTCTCGGTCTTAAGATGGGTAAGTATCCATATACGTGATATCATATTTATTTAAGAGATATGGGTGAAGTACAGTTAAAGGTCGTGCGTTGTCCACGATATCATTTTACATATGGTTATTCAAATAAAGTTAATTTAATAAATTTAGCATTGAAATGATTAATATTTCGAGTTTTGGAGATTTCGTTTTCTCGAACCTGGACAAAAGGTTCGGATTTTAAATGTTACGGCAAAATCACCTAATTTAAATATGTTATTTAACATAACTGAGTTGGAAAGACACACTATTCTAAGAACTAATATTAGTAATTTAAACTATGAATAATAAAATAGAATTGAATATTTTTGAATTCAATTAAACGAGAATTTGGAACGAGTGTTTTCGTTGTAATTGAAAATTATTAATTCGATCTTAAATAATAATCTTTTTCAAAAAGTGAAGCATGTTTTAATATTTCTATTGCCATACATATTGCGATTAGAAGGTAACTAAATTTTTGTGTATCCCGTATATTGATTTTCGGACGCAGAAGACTTGGTTTATAAAAAATCCTGGAAGCCAGAATCAATCAATGGCAGAAAATATTAATCGGACGTTCATGAGTGAAGACATTAGGGAAAAATTCGTATAGCTACAATACCGAATTATACAGGGTTATCCAATTCGAGGTTGATAAAGTAGAAATCTGTATACCGACATCTGTCAAAGATAAACGTCAAGTACGCTGTCATTTATTTAGTTGACATTCTGAACATTTAAGAATATGGAGCATTTAACAATCGACCAACGCGTTAAAATTATTAAATCAGTCGATGCTGATTTTTCGAACAAAATTTTCTTCAGTGATGAAGCTCATTTTTCGCTTGGTGGATACGTTAATAAGCAAAACTGTAGAATTTGGGGCTCAGAAAATCCACAATTGATTGTAGAGAAGCCATTACACCCGGAAAAAGTCACTGTTTGGTGCGCATTGTGGTCTGGTGGTGTGATTGGGCCGTATTTTTTTGAGAACAACCATGGACGAACCGTTACCGTCAATTCTGAGCGCTATGGCCGCATGTTAACCGATTATTTTTTTACGAAAATCGAAGATTATGATCTTGACGATATGTGGTTCCAGCAGGATGGAGCAACCAGTCACGTAACACGAGCAAATCGAGATCTTTTGCAAGAGAAATTTCCTGGACGTTTGATTTCGCGATTGGCTGATGTCAATTGGCCTCCAAGATCCTGTGATTTAACGCCTTTGGATTTCTTTTTGTGGGGCTACGCGAAAGATCGTGTTTACGCAAACAATCCTCAAACTCTTGACGAATTGAAAACTAATATTCGTAAGGTAATGGCCGAGATACCGCCCGAAATGTGCCGAAAAGTCATTGAAAATTACCTCAAAAGAATCAAGGCCTGTAAGAAGTCTCGTGGAGGACATTTAAATGACATCTTGTTTAACTAAAAATGGCAAGAATCAATCTGTAAAATGAAATAAAAATTACAATACGTTCCGAATATTTTGTGTGTTTTTTTTAAGTTTACTTTATCAACTTCGAATTGGATAACCCTTTACTCTTATTGAGAGTTTAGAGTGATCCTTATTTTTAGTAAACCTTGGTTTTAGAATACACCCACACACTAAATTTATTTTCATGGTTGATATCTAGTTAACAAAAAAATTCCTTTAAACATCCTAAGTAGAACTACTTCAAATCACCTATTTACAGCAGGTCATCAACATCCCAACTAAATATATTGCTTCCTCAGGTTTGATATTTCAACGAAACACTCCGACATTTTGTTCTATACATAAAGCCAGTTCTGCAAACTCAAAATTTAACGTAGAGAACAGGTTCGTTAAATATAAACCCTCTCGGATACGATACTATCCGTGTCATTTAAAATATTAGTATCCGACACTATATTTGACCTATACTAATATGTCAAAATCTTAGCGCCAATTCCATTTTCATTTAGGAATTTATTTGCGGAAACTAAAGCCAACTTAACAACATGTCACTACAGCACAGTTGCGGTAAGCCACGTGGCGAGATATGAGATACACGAAGAGGGAAAGTGATGTGATGATTCCTAAGTAAATAGAAAATTATTGCTACTACAGTTAAGTATATGTATACCAAAATAACAAAATAACACCAATACATTGGTGTGGACATATTCATTAATTATGGTAATAATATTTACTATGCTAAAAAGATTGTAATATCTCTCTCTCTTCGTCGCTCTAGCTTTTATATCACATGAAGAGATTTAGCAGCTCGCTATTTGCTCCTCCAACTGTCACAGTTCATCTCACACTCTCTTCAGTTTGGACATTTTATTATTCGATGATATTGTTCGACATCATCACGCCAGCGTACTCAAGGTGTTCTCCACGACGTGCGCTGATTGGTTGTTGATGGAACGCTTTTCGTATCACTCGGTCTGATGGGGATGTTTTAACGTGGTCCAGCCATCTACAATTAAATACTTAAGTCGCGATCATATAAGATTATGTATCAAAGATTATGTATCAAAAACATTAGTTTCCAAGCGGAACATGGAAACTCAAGGGTCTCTTGAGTTTTCACAATAGGATACACTTATGTGTGTAGAAATTCCAGAGAAACTCATTTCTCTGAATAAATTTACAACGTATGATTTGTATTTATTTATTTAATGAAAGAAATCGAGTCCATCTGAGTACAAAAAGAAAAAGTACAAAAAAACAACAAAATAAAATTAAAGATAAAGTATTAAAAATTAGATTTATGAAAAGTATTTCTGGTAGTGTATGCAAGGAGACGAGCTGCGTTTACGCAGCATTATAAAGAGTAACACTTGTTTCCGAATACTTTCAATTATCAATATAAGATTGATAGAAAGTGCACCGGCAACATACTGGGAATGCATATTCCAGCTGAGACCTGAACGCGTATTTTGATCCAGAATTGGGAGACGAAACCACAAATGTGTGTATACGTATACGACGTATAATACACAATTTTGAATTAGTGTGCTGTCATTTATTACGCATATATGTGTGTTGTTTTTGTGACCATAGGTACCAAGATTTATCGAACCGGGTGGAATCGGTTCAAATTTTTGGTGCTTCCACTCCTGTTTTGTGACATTTTCCCATGGTATCTAGATGGAGAACAAATTTGTTCGGACGTAACGCCACACATTTTGTAAATTACCAAATTTTATATTTTATAAAAAAAACAATTGTAAAACATTTCGTGTTCAATAAAACGACACGTAAAAAATAAATTCACTTTCCTCTAAATTTAGCATAATTTGATAAAAGCAAAATTATGCTAAAATTTGAGGAAAGTGAATTTATTTTTTACGTGCCGTTTTATTGAACACGAAATGTTTTACAATTGTTTTTTTATAAAATATCCCTTTTCAACCAAAAAATGGCTCTTTTAAAGTCCAAACCACACAAATGTGTGAGTAAAAAATCATAGTATGTAATTATAGTATGTTATTAATTAGTATCGTTGGTGTTTTTTTTCTAACAAAAATAAGTTTGAAAGGAACACACAAATATGTAAGTTGATTCAAAACACAAACAAAAATAAATATATGATATGGTACTTTTGCCGTTCCCAAACAATTGGTTAGTAAAACACCAAATGGATATAAAATTTGTTAATTTACAAAATATAAAATTATTAACCTAAAATAAAAACATTGCGAATGGTGTGGCGTTACGTCCGAACAAATTTGTTTGTTACTAATATAAAAACACATATATTCTACACTATTGCGTTCCGGTAATTCTTCTCTTCTGTTATTATTTTTGGATCAAAGTACACGTTCTGATATAGCTGAAATGTAAAATGAACGAGATGCGCTGTTTGGTTAAGCCTCTGGACCATCTTCTGATAAAAAAAAATATAGAATTCGCCTTGAAAAAAATTATACCAATGTGCTTGTTGAAGGATACATTTCCAACAACCGTCGTGTAGGGCAGCAAAACCAAATTCTTATCAATACCCAGGAATATCTACATGGCAGATCTCGGAATCGGTGACAGATCTCTCAAAAATTCGCCTTTATAAAGGCCTGATAAGACCTGTGTTGGCTTTCAGAAGCGAGAGCTGAATCCCGACCTATTGACTGTAGATTGTTCTCTATTTTTGAAAGGAAGGTCTTTCGTTCCATCTTTGGTCCAATTAAAGTTGCACAAAGCGAATAACGGATTCAAATGAATAAAAGAATAAAGCAATTTCTAGAGCACAGCGATATCATCGGACCAAATCGAGTGGAGTCAGATGGCTAGGTTTCCACAACAACGGATGATAAAAAAGTGTTCCTACATGTCCTTGAACAAGACCTATACAGATAGATCGTGAGATGTGAAAGCTGCGAGAGAAAAAAAAATGATAAGGACAATTGTGTGTTTTTACCTTTTCTCAGTTGAAAAAGCCTCTTCTGTGTTTTAATTTTTCAGAGCGATATGATTACGAGTATTATGATATTTCATAAAAAAGATTTTTTGTTTTATTATTGTACGGTCGGATATGGCGACTTTCCAACCTGTCCCTAATTCTCTAAGTAGTAAGATAATTTGTAAACGTGTAAACGATTATTTATCTTGCCTTTAACAATATTCGCATTCTCTAACTGTACTCCACGATAAAATTTAGAACTTTTACGATAAGTAAATGTCAAAACTTAACACACTTATGATTTACGTAGATTCATATTTAGACTTTGAGGACCCATAATTTTAGCATATATTCACAAAAAATAGTTCAAGTTGTTATGGGTTGTGGTATGGCTAATTTTACAGGTGAAAATTTTATACAATATATTATCTTACCATTTTTAAATCGTATTCTTTAAACATTTTTTTTACCCAAGATAAAATTATTGAAGTCAAGTGAACAAGATAACATTAAACGTCAAAACGAAATTTTAATTACACTGTGCTAGTTGAAAAATGTGACAAGCTGGGCACCCAAGGGGTAAGCCTAATTCGAGTACGCTGAATTCAATGGTGTTAGTCCCATTTCAAAGTTAGTCCCCATTTTTGAGATATCGCTTTCGACATGTTTTGGCTCTGAGTCAAAACATACCCTCATTTTCACGTTGATAGCTCCTAAACTATTAAGATTTTCGTTATGCTTTCTTCAGCAAAGTTGTTGCGCAACTCAAGACCAACAACTTTGCCGAACATATCAAGACCGAAAAACTACATCCACCATATATGTGTGTTTTACTTAGGCCAAGGTTAGGGTAGAGTGGCTGCTTCCGCATATTTTGCCAGTAGTGGACCGTTGTCATACCACAGGAACCTATTTCCCCTTTACCCCTGTTCAAAACCATTCGAGCTACGAACGTAGCGCAAAATATATCGCACTCCATAGTCAGCGAGATCTAAAAGGCTGGCCATACTGTACACGTCTAAATACCTATGCGTTCTGTATGATGGTGTCGGACGCGAGCATATAAAGTTATCTAAAGTCTCTTCCTCCTCTTCCTCGATGCAACTTCTACAAAGTCATTTGTCTATAGACCCAACCTTCTTTCATGTTCCACAAAAAGGCGGGGTCTTGTCAGATTTAGCAAAAGCTTCTCACAGAAGATACGGATCCTGCCTTGCCGTCTAGAGAAACATGGGTTCACCTGTGCAGAATAGATCCGCATAAACAGGTAAGGCTAAATACAACTTGAGGTCGGCATACTTAGGCCAAACAGGATGTTCTTTTCAAATTTAAAAAAGTACATAAAATCAACTTTCGTACAACACATAAAAACTGAAAATCATAGGTACACTAAATTCAATAAAAAATTAACCATTTTGCACAGAATCAAAAAAGGGCCGAAATTAGACGGGTCGGAAGATCTTGGTAATTGCGGCCAAAATTCACAAAATGAAAATATTCAAAAACAAAAACATAACGATAAAATCAACTTAATAAAATTTACGACTTATTGGGTTAGATACTCGATTGGCTGGCTAGCAAGCAAGCAATTTGCTTTCCAAAATCCTGGCTACTAAAATCAATTTTACCAGCAAATTGCTTGTTTGCTAGCCGATCGAGTATATACCCCATTATCCATAACTTAAAACAAAGGAGGTGCCAAACAGCAGTGCCAGTTTATAACCAGCAAAAGTATATAAACAGTGTCAAAATAAATTATGTAATAGTAGTAAAAAAACAAACCGAAGAGATTATTCTCGAAATCGATATTTTTAAAAAAGTTAAAAAATTGGCACAATAAGTGAGAATTAAAAACTGCAATATAAAATTAAAAATAAAAAGTTTTTCATTTAAATATATAAAGTGACAAAACAACACAAAAAATAAAGTGGAAATCGGCTTGTGGAATCTGGGCTGGGATGTTCTAACTGATCACCATGTTTCGATAATTTATCGATTTTTATTTCTCGTTTCTGTAGAATAAAATTTATCTCTGTTTCAATTTGTATATCATTTACCAGCCTCCTAGATTGCAACATTGTGATAGTAGAACGAAAATAAGTGAAATAGATATTGTTCAATTATATTCTAGTAGGCTGTGATAGCAAATAAAGAAGAAATAATTAATTATTGAAACAGAAGTAAAATTTATTCTAACTGAAAGAGACGTAGACTTCGATAAAATATCGCAAAATGGGATATTAAAACAACCCAGCACTGCTGGTAAAATAAATAATATGGATAGGTGTTTTAAACTCAAGTGATTTTGTTATGTGTTTGGAAAATTTACATTTATGAGCAATCGCCGCAAAATAAGTGATGAAACCGCTGATTTATATCGATTATACTTTTCAAAAAATGTTATTAGTGGTGTAAATTGGACGCCGTCTTTTTTTTGAGTGGCATGCATTTTCTATCTGCATAGATGGCAAAACACTGCCCGATGATATGGTTAGATCCACAAAGACATGATCCAGTTCAATATTATGCGTGCATGAATTATATTCTCGGTACAAACAGAAAAAAATTGGTTCTTTGACATACACTGCAACGACAAATGCTCAACTACCGCTGCCGCATTCAGATGAAATTCCTGTTCCGGAATGATTAAACCCAACTGAAGAATATTTACCACCAACATTTAAAAAACCGGAGAAACATCTGCATTAATATACCAAAAATCAAATGTCACTGCGTCATTCAATCACATTGAAATCTCGCAAAATCGTATATTATGGTAAGACGCCTGAAGTCATATTCATACGTCAGATAAAAATCTCGGATTTTTCTATCCCAGATTTTTTTTTAATTTTTTTCAACTTTTTTGTATGAAAAGAGGCGTGTCTGTTGTATAATTTACGTGATGTGTTGGAAAAAGATGGGATGGAAAAATCCCAGATTTTTATCCGTCGTATGAATAAGACTTGAAACTACCGCCGCGGCAAGCTCTTTTGTCAAAGAGAAGAAAAATGTTAATTTTTTAGGGAAAATTTAAGAAAAATCACCATAAAATTAACTTAATCGATTTCATTTTCTTTAAATAGTTTCTATTGTATCTATATTTGTCGATGCGATGTTTATTCGATCGGTTTCAACCGATTTGAATTCAACAAAATGATAAAAAAGGTGTTTTTCGTCGAAATGAAAAGCAAAAAAATGTAGATGTGGTTTTTCGGTCTTGATATGTTCGGCAAAGTTGTTGGTCTTGAGTTGCACAACAGCTTTGCTGAAGAAAGCATAACGAAAATCTTAATAGTTTAGGAGCTATCAACGTGAAATTTTGACTCAGAGCCAAAACATGTCGAAAGCGATATCTCAAAAATGGGGACTAACTTTGAAATGGGACTAGCACCATTGAATTCAACGTACTCGAATTAGGTTTACCCCTTGGGTGCCCAGCTTGTCACAAAAAAAAAGTTTGCGATTCAAGCACAGTGTTATTTTATATCCTTAACCACTCAAAAAATACAATATCTAGCAACGTAAATTCTGGCAAATACATCAAAGCCCTCTAGAATCACACAGCTCCAAAAATCACATTGAAAAATAGTCGGAGTCGGAAGTTATTTGAAATAAAACTCAAGATACGGGGGTAGATACTCGATCGGCTAGCCAAAATCCTGACGACTACAAATCAATTATACCAAGGAAATTTAAATTTCAAAATACATTTTTCATAAAACTTGTTTTAATGCATAACATAATTAAATTTTGTACTCGTTCATTATTGTTCTAAATTTCTCCTAATTATTAATTTCTCAAACATAAGATTAAAAAAATATTCTTGGGTTAAAGCATTGCAAGATCTTAAAGAGTGTTCAGAGCTAATACATAGTGCTTCTAAATGAAATATTAAACAACAACAAACTGAAATTTGCTCACTAGTTTAGATTTTCTATAGGTCGTCATATTTATAGTACTCGCCGGTTTTCTTAATTCGTCACGATATCCATAATATAAATCTAGACTTCTACGATAATTTTTTTCATGTGTAAAAGTTATCACTTTTACACATTACAATTTATCTTGGCTTTTAGAGAATTAGGGCACTGAAGGCTTCTCCGATTTTTCTCCTCGTTACGATGTAATAAAAAATACGTCAATTATAAACTGTTTTTAGAAAAAGCAGATGAAAGGTATTGAAATTTCTTTATTTAATATTGATGAAAAATATATTTTTGCGAATAACAAGGCGCGAGGCATCCCTATGCGAGCCATGATCTGCTAAATAGCTTGATTTACCTTGAGGAATACCCCTCGTTTAAATTTGAATTATTTCTATATTATTTAAATGAGGATGATTTTTATTTAAAAATGAGTTGTTCGATGCAAATGTAAGCTAGCCCATTCTCGGTAAACTGAACCATTTACGTTTTAATTTTACGACAATTTCACAAGTATGGGAACGATAGCAAATTTCATCAATGAAACTTGGGACTATGTAAAATAATACTGCTTTATAGATAAATTAACTTTAAAAACAATTTTTGTACCTGTTGTAAGAAATTTTACTAAAACATATTAGGTTTTGATTAGAGAGCCGAAAAGCCGAAGAGATTAGATTGCCAAAAAATGTTTCGACTTGCCAACCGTGTTTCTAGGACTTGAAACTTATAATTATCGTTTTACAATTAGAGTTCCAACCCCAGTAGTACAAACGTTGATAGTAAAGTGAAATAGTTTGGAACACTTTCATACGTCGAGGCAAGAAAAGAAATATGTTTACTTGGATTTCTTTTAAGCGTTACATTTTCACTGGAGTGAAATATTTCCTAAAAAATTCCTAAGTAAATATTGTGTATTTGTATTAGTGATTCTAGTTGATCAATTTGAGTGTAATTTATCAAAAAGCAGTGTTAAAAAAAGTTAAAATCATATTTTCTAAATTTTTAATAAGTCCTTTGACAGTTTCATATTTGAAATACTAACTGTTAATTTAAATAGTTGTTTTATTTATAATTCTTACTTATTTACACTCTAACTGCGAATAGATTATTTTTTTTTTATTTTCTATTTTTAAAATTTTATTTTTATATTTTATTTTATTTTCTTTTTTGTTAATATATTTTATATTTTACTTTTGTTAAATTTGAAGTCATAAATGCAATGTACTAAATAGATTTCCTTTAATAATAAAATAAATAAATAAATAAAACTAACATAAGTTTAGTACGTAAATTAACGTGATCAATAAAAACCCAATTTTAAAATATGGTTTAAAAAAAATTTCGAGTTCATCGGAATACTAGTTGAGATTTTGCGAGGTGATCATCGATCTCACTATGTTTTTAAGTTAGATCTATCAAATGCTCATACTCATGACGATTTTTAGAATTTTGTCACAGACCAAGCATGGCCCAGTATCAAATCATTAATGTTTTAAAGTCTTTAAACAGTAATAATATGTTTCTGGGCCATGTTTGGCCAACTATGACAAAATTCTGAAAGTCGTCATGGATATGGGCCTTTTATAGATCTAACATAAAAACATAGTGAGAACGATGATCACCTCGTAAAATCTCAACTAGTATTCCGATGCAGTCGTAAAAACTCTTTAAACAGTAATGATATGCTTCTGGGCCATGTTTGGCCATTCCACAACTATGATAAAATTCTGAAAATCGTCATGGATATGGGCATTTGATAGATCTAACAAAAAATAGTGAGGTCGATGATTACCTCGCAAAATCTCGACTAGTATTTCGATGAAGTCGTAAAAACTCATTAAACAGCAATGATATGCTTCTGGGCCATGTTTGGCCATTCCACAACTATGACAAAATTCTGAAAATCGTCATGGATATGGGCACTTGATAGATCTAACATAAAAAAATAGTGAGATTGATGTTCACCTCTCAATAACTCAACTAGTATTCCGATGAAGTCGTAAAAACTCTTTTATGACAAAATTCTGAAAATCGTCATGGATATGGACATTTGATAGATCTAACATAAAAAAATAGTGAGATCGATGATCACCTCGCAAAAGCTCAACTAGTATTTCGTTGAAGTCGAAAAGCTCTTAAAACTGTAGTCAGATGTTTCTGGACCATGTTTCGCACAATTATGACAAAATTCTGAAAATCTTCTAGGATTTGGGCGTTCTTGGGTTTAACATAAAACATAGTCAGATCGGTGATTACCCCGCAATATCTGGACTTATATTCCTTGGAAATCGTTAACTACATTATTACTCGATTTATATTAGAATTTATTATTTTTATGTTTTCTTTATAAATTTGCGATGAATTGATTTAAATAGATATTATCTAACTAAACAAATAATTTTACTTTCCATTTTGAAGAATTTCTTATTTTCAAATAACTTCGCCTAAATGTTTTCTTTTTGGATGTACAATTACTAACACATACACAACATTTTTGCTTAGGATTTTTTTAGGAATTATTTCATGCTTATATACAGGAGCATGAAATTTTTCCTAAACCATTCCTAATTTTTATTTTATTAGGACAGAGGAAGTGTTTCACGCGCATACATTTTCCACCACCTAATCTCTTTTTTAGTAGTAGTAGAATATTTTTATTTCATTTATTTACAAGTGTTTTTCTTATGCGATTCAATACAATGATAAAGATAACAAATAATCAAGGTATGCAAAAGAAAAATATCTAATTATGACTATGTAGATAACAGTTCGAGTAAACTATAAAACATTCATATGACATAAACGCAAAAATATTATTTTCCAGTTAAACATTATTGACATTACACTCAAATCTATATAAGAAAGCTGAATATAATTTTAGGGGAAACGAAAATGAATTTTCGCTCGGTCACAAAACGAATAAAATGGAATTAGGTGTTTTTGCGCTAATTGAGCATTACTTTTTACAACTGGGGTCAATTAGACAAGCGTTACGAATTGACCTACTAATCACCAAACAAACTAATTTTGATAAATTTTCTATAAAACAAAAATATTCGTTTTGAGTATTTCAAAATTATAACTGTGGCCGACTAAAACTAACATTCGTCGGTGTGTCGTAATAGAACGACACCCCGAAATCTCTTAAATTAAACATCTTTCTGACATCATTTCTCGTATCGTAAGTTAAAACTCATAATGTTTACATAATGGACCATCCGGGAATGATCAACTATCGTTAGACATGGTACGAAGAGCGAGTATGTTCGTAAACTCTACATTATTACAACTGTCATTGTTAGTATGACGTATGTGTTATTAACAAATATTTTATCATAAATG
Source organism: Nephrotoma flavescens (assembly GCA_932526605.1). NCBI lineage: Eukaryota > Metazoa > Arthropoda > Insecta > Diptera > Tipulidae > Nephrotoma > Nephrotoma flavescens. The sequence goes on along the minus strand of OW052220.1, from coordinate 164,363,616 downwards.
GTAATGAATCTACAGATGACTGGCGAAGACCAACAACTTAAAATAGGAAATCAATCTCTTGCTTTTCAATTTAAAATATTGCAATTATCCTTAAACTTTTACGTAAAATATATTTATGAAACTTATTGATCACTTATAAATTTTCATTAAAAAATTATTTTGTTTTTCACGCTTACTGCCATATGACCCACCGGTGAGTTACTTTCATTATGACGCGACGTGCACCACCGATGGGTCACATGCATATGAGTTTTTAAAGTAAAATAGTTTTTTGGCACTTGAAAGGAATATGTTTATACCACATGGTACCTCAGTAAACATCATTTATTTATTGATCCGTATTTTTCTATACATTCTTTTTTCTTATGGTGACAGTAAATGTGTTAAAAACACGAATGCGAAAGAATGTTTTTTTGGTTGGTTGTTTATTATTTATTTATTTAAATATTAAAGGAAATCGATTTGGTACTTTGCAATTATGATTTCAAAATTAACAAAGTAAAATATAAAATATAAAACAAAAAAGAAAATAAAATTTAAAAATAGAAAATAAAGAAAAAATAATCTATTCACACTTAGATTGTAAATAAATAAGAATTATAAACAAAACAATTATTTAAATTAACAGTTAGTACTTCAAATATGAAACTGTCAAAGTACTTATTAAAAATTTAGAAAATACGATTTTAACTTTTTTTTAAAACTGGTTTTAGATAAATTAAAATCAAATTGATCAATTACGGTATTGAAAGATTTTGCTGATCGATTAATGGGATTGTTGTCGCCATAGTTGGTTGGGTGGTGTTCGAGCGCCAAAAATTGATGATTACGTAAAGTCGTGCTTGGGACATTTATGGAAATGTTTTCCAGGATGAAGGATGAATCAATGTGGCCGAGAAGGACATTTCCGATAAAAGCGGCATCCAGAAGTAAACGCCTGTTTTCAAGCGTGCACATATTATATTCTTTGCACCTTGTAGAGTAAGGAGGTAAGCGAGCCACATTTTCGTAAATTGGTATGTTGTAATCATAATTCTAGCCAGTTTTTTTCAACAGGAATATAAGAATTTTTTTTTGTATGCTTTCGATTCTGTTCATGTGCACAGCGTAAGAGGGGCTCCAAACCGTTACAGCATACGTGTTATTAGTTTAACAGACGTATGTGAAGTTATCCCAGAATTATATCTGAAATAAAAAATTTTAATCAGGCAACACTAACATATCAATAACCAATTTGCTCTTGAAGTTGGTCCAGCCCAGAATTTTTATCAATTTTATTGAAAAAACGGGAAATTATCAAATTTATTAAATTCGGTTTTTCATATCACAAAAAAAATTAAAATCTAACGATCTAACGTATACAAAAATTGTAGAATTTTCAGTTGCATAAAGTAATGGAAAATTACAGGCGATGTAAGAAAAAATCCCAAGTTTGAGCCTAAGGTTAAAAATTTAAACATCGAAGACTCGAAATTTTGCTTTATGCCTAAATAAAAACGCTTAAACCTACTAATTTGTTTGGGCTAGAGTACTTGTATTTATATAGACCTAAAAATAAAAAAGTTTGAGCCCAAAAATTGATTTTCGGAACACCAGCGTGTTTTGGTTCTCTCGTATTTACTTTATTTTTTTGTTTTTATTTGTATATTACTCTCACAAATTGATATCGTAGATGAGAAATAGGTACATAGAGAGAGCACAAAACAAAATTGGCGCCCCAGCGTGTTTTGGTTTTTTACTTACCATATTTTATTTTCGTTGCATATTCTTGGGACAAAATTTCGTTGCATTTTCTATATAATGTGACCCCAAAAAACATCTTCGATATAAAAATTTGTTCCGTGGCACGTTCCCGTAAATGAACTCTGGTCAGGGAATTTCCTTGATTTTATATAATTTTTCGTCCCGCTCGATAAATTTAAAATTATTTCGCCAAAACTAAAAATGTCTCGGATCAGGGGCCCTGTTCCTGAATACGATACGAAAACGAAAGTATGTACAAGATTCCAATTCAATTTTAAATAAGAATCGTACGAATCTGATTCAATGCAAATATGAATTTTGTATTTTCGTTTTCGTATCGTATTCATGGAATAGGGCCCCAGGGCTACATGATTTTGAAATATTAGCTAAATTTAAGCTAAATTAGAAAAAAATCGTTCTGTGGCAAGATCCCGAAAATGAACTCTGAGCTGGAAATTTCATTGATTTTTTTCGAAACGAAAAATTATTTAAAATTTTTGACATTTTTAGTTTTGGCAAAATAATTTTAGATTTATCGAGCGGGACGAAAAATTATATAAAAATCAAAGAAATCAAAGAGTTCATTTTCAGGAACATGCCACGGAACAAATTTTTTCTTACATTGCTTATAATTTTCCATTACTTTATGCAACTCAAAATTTTACAGTTTTTTTATACGTTAGATTTTAATTTTTTTTTATTATATGAAAAACAAATCGAATTTAATAAATTTGACAATTTTCCGGTTTTTCATTAAAATTGATAATAAGTCTGTGCTGGGGAGGCTAACTAATATAGCATATTTGAATGAAATGAATCAAAACCTGGGCTGGGATAACTTCACACAAGAGCAAATTGGTTATTGATATGTTAGCGTTGCCTGATTAAAAAATTTTATTTTCTGTGATAGAATTCTGGGATAACTTCACATACGTGTTTAACAGCTAGAAAGGCAGTCTCGAGTAGAGCTGAGAATGACATTTTTAATAAATTATAATTTACGAACTTACTCCTGTAAAAACAGGTCACGTTAATCAAGCAAGTATAAAAGTACGTGAACCTATGCATATGTGCAAATTGCATGCAGACCAACCTTTTCAAATAAGTGTTGAATCAAATATTTTTATCGTTATTCAGAAAAATCACTTTTCAAACTTTTACTTTTAATTGATTACAAAAAATAAATAATTATGTTAAGACATTTTAGACATTACTATAATAATATGCTACAGGTACCCATGCACAAGCTTAATAATTATTCCATAAAAAGGATTGTGTGGTTTCGTTTTACATAAAAGTGTTATAAATATATTCATTAACATAACAATGCATTTGAGATTAAGACACACATAAAAAAACTAAAGCTATTGTTATATCTATGAGATAAAAAAACCAAGGCAAATATGTCTTTTGGTGGTGAGTTATGTATGGTTAAAAATTATAAAATTTTGTACATGACATGTCACACAAGAATAAAGTTGTTACAAAAATTTGTAAAGGTGATTTATCTATGTGATAATTTTATATGAAGTTTTGAACATACATCACATGCACATTCAGATGTAAGTATTTATACTGCTTACAATAATAAGAATAACACAACTGCGGCACTATTATGAAATTATGTATTTTTAAGTATGTTGTTGCATTCATTAAGATGATGTAGTGTAGAGATTACGAAAGATTGCTATATTTTTAGATATAACAGACTATTCGAATATTTCAAGAAATTAAACATATCCGTTAATATTTTCACATGCATACATACATATAGTGAGGATTTACAGACGAGCGGGTGTGTTTGATAAACAAACTCCAAAACAAATTTAATTTCCATCACGTTCTCAAAACATTTGACCATCACTCATGTATATTTGTAGCAATTAAATATTTGTTTCGGTCTTTAAGAAAATGTTAAAAATAACCGTGTAACGGTTAGTTTATTTATTAGTGTGCACTTTATATGCATATGCACAAGAAGAAGGAAGAAATTTTTTCTAACATAAGAAACCAACTGAATCTACATACGAACATAACATTATGTACGGAGAATAGATAGAGATAAGATAAAAACAATCTTGGTAAATGATGGTGCATATGTGATGCTTGAAGTTCAAATACTTTGTTTGTTTGATTGTCACAGTTTGATACGGATAATTTAGTGTTTAAGTGTTAAGATATAATTTTTTATTTATTATTTTAAATTGGTATTTTATAGTCACGATTTTAAAAATATGTATGTATTTTACATAATTTTTTTTAGGTTAGTAAGTAATAGTAATAATCATTAGATATACATAATTCGTGTTATGTATTTTTATTTTTAATATGTTGAGATTCCCGACAGTTACAAATTATTAAGTAATCATTAAGAGAGACCTTAACCTTGGTTTTGATTTGTTGTTAGTGTAGGATTATTTATATGGTGAAATTTAAGTAAATTATTTTTAACGTGCCCAAGAGTTAACAAATTTGCTTGCGAAGACTTAATAACAGATACACGAAATCGCTATGGAATAGATATATGTACATACATACAATGGGTTTCAGTATCAGATCATTGAATAATTTACGAAATTTTTTCCCAAATGCTTTGAGACATAGCCGGATAAAACTGAACTCGCTATCCAATAAATGAATATTTTCTGTTTAACTAGTTTAGGAGGTTCATCTCTAACAATATAATGGCTCTCGATTGCAAGAATGTTTAAGACTAAAAACCCCAATAATAGATAACTTATAAAACATATCGCCATTGATATTTAATACTTAAGATTAAGCTCACAAGAGAAAAAAAATACACTACAGTCCTCTTATGTATTTTGACGATGCTGAGTTCTTACATGCAAGCTATCATCCCTCGTTCCAAACGCTACAGCTGAGATCACTGTAGCATTTGGTCGGTTTGTATGATTGTTGTCTATAATAAATTCCAAATTATATAGCCTAAACTAATTATGCTAAAATTAGATATGTGCAATGAATGCATAATTTGTTTGATGTGGATTACGGGTTTCTCCCAAATAATTACATATTCTCATATTAATGATTTCGATACATGTTTCTTATTTTAACACATCTGTTCACAAAATAGCAAATAGAATATCGCAGAAAAATTTAAGAATTTGTCTCTACTCTAGTTATTTTTCTATAATAACAAAACATTAAATCTAAAAATGTAATTATGTTTCTATAGTTATGAATGTGTTAGTTTATATATTTTTTAAACCGCACTTTCCGAATATAAATAGCAAAAAGTCATAAAACTCGGTGCAAATCTTTGAAGTAACATTTCAAAGTTTGTGTCAGCAAATCAACTGGCGATAGTGTGGCTTAATTTAAATAAACGAATTATGAAATATAAAGGCAACTATACTGATCAGATTATTCAGCGTTTCCTCAAACTTTTCTAGATTAAGTAAAACTGTTGATTTGATTTGAGAGAGTTTTGAGTCTGCTTCCAGGATCAAATATCAGCACAATTTGCACTCGAGATAATTGACATCTATAAAATGAATAATAATAATAATTATCCCAACGACCTATTACCCCTCCCAACCGCACGCGGAGAGTCTCCATCTGTATTATTATTATTTTTTTGAGTATAATTCAAGTGAATTATAAACAAGGATATCGAATTGCTTAACCAGTGAAATTGAAAAATTAGATGTTAAAACGGCAAAATATGTATATTAGTATTAAAATCAAATGTGCTTATAAATGAATAGCTAAGTGAATAGTTAAGTAAAACGATACCCGTCGCAGACGGAAGGAAAACGGAAGTCGAGTCTGCTTAGTACAAGCAGATTTGATAGATTTAAATAAATTTAAAATAGATAAAACAAGATAAAGTAAACCAAAATAAAATGAAACAAAAAAAAAAACAAATTAATTAAATAAAACATCAAACTATAGTCAAGAAAAAAAAAAGTTTTTTCAACATGCGTTTCGTCATATTAAAATCGATTAAATGGCAGTGCTGATTAGCTTCGAACAGCATTCTAGAGACGGGCTCATTCTTTCCGTAATCAGTTCGATGAGGGTCGATTCTAAACATAGGTATACCATTCTTAAATCTCGCGAATTTATATTTAGATTAATTTTACCTAGCAGAACTGAAGAATCGATATCGCCGGTTAGTAATTGATGAATGAAAACCACGTCTGCAACAACTCGGCGCTTACTAAGTGGTTGTAAATTAATTAGCTTTAAACGATCTTGATATGGAGGCAGGTTGCATCCTCATAATGTGAACCTCATTCAATTCTCTTAATGTGAACTTCATGATAAGGCGACCACACCTGGCTATCATACTCGAGCAAGGGACGAACGAATGTTGAGAAGAGAGCCTTCGTAACATAAGGATCATCAAATTCTTTCGACCAACGCTTGATGAAACCGAGCGCAGGGTTGGCTTGATTGATAATACGATCGATGTGTTGTCTAAAATTCAATTCACTGTTGCAAATGACTCCCAAATCACAAACAGAATTGGCTCTAGTAATGACATCGCTGTTAATGTAATAGTCGCTAGAAATGGACTGTGCACGTTTTCGAGAGTAGGTGATTGTTTGACATTTACCCACGTTCAAATCAAGGTTGTTCTTTGCACACCAAGTGGAGAAGTTATTGAGGTCGTATTGTAATAGGCTCTTGTCGGTAGTGTTTGAAATCCATCTGTAAATCTTCGTGTCATCGGCGTATATAGATATCGATGAATTTTTTATTAAACATTCAGCGTCGTTGATTGACAGAATGAAAAAAATTGGCCCCAAATGGCTGCCTTGGGGTACTCCAGATGTTGCTGATATATGAGTTGATACTGATGACCTGAACAGTACATGGTATAAACGGCCTTTGAGATAAGAGCCCACCCAACGGAGAATTTGGGGAGGAAAGCCAAGGGCCCTAAGCTTAAACAAAATAACTTCATGAGAAATCCTGTCAAACGCCTTGCTAAAATCGGTGAAGATAACGTCAACCTCTTTCCCTGCTTCCATCGTATTTAATGTTTGTGAAGTGAAGTCAATAAGGTTTGTGGTCGTGGACCGTGCTTTGAGAAAACCATGCTGATTGTCAGAAAACAACGGTTTACAATGAAATACACAATACTTTCAAACAGCTTAGGAATACTAGATAATTGGTCGGTAATTACAGATGTCTGACTTGCAGCCGTTCTTATGAATCGGAACTATAAAAGAACTTTTCCAAATGGATGGAAAATTTCCAAGCGAAAGCGACTTTTGGAAAAGTGTCGTTAGTGGCTGAGCAAGAAAATCACTACAGTTTTTTAGGACGATGGATGGTAGACCGTCAGGACCGGAAGAAAAATCATTTTTAAGTTCGAAAATCTTTTGTACCACGGATTCATAATCGATCTCAATAGAAGTTAAGGTTGTTTGAATACAATTATTCATGCGTATGTAAAGTAACTTTCATCGGGTTTAAAATCGCTGTTTGTGAAAGCCAGACTGAAGAAGTTAGCAAAATGGTTTGTTATGACTTTAGAATCATTAGAAGAATGATCCTTATACTTTAAAGTGGAAGGGTATCCGTCGGACTTTTTCTTCAGATTGATAAAGCGCCAAAAACACTTAGAATCAGCGATTAGATTGGATTGCATGAGTCTGAGATAATTCCCGTAAAGTTCGTCAGACAATCTACTGAAATCTTTATAACTATTTAAATAGTTAGAGTAATCAGAGTCTGATTTAGTTTTTATGAATCTTTGCCAACGTTTATTCCTAAGATTATGTAATGTTCGTAATTCATTATTAAACCAAGGAGGTGATGGCGATAAAGTTTTTTGGCGGGTATACGGAATGGATTGTTCAAAACATTCAAAAACTGCAGAGTAAAAATTAACAGTTTGTGTTTCTATGTCATTATGATCATTTAAAATGGTCTTAAAGTCTACGTTAGCCAATAAATATTTAAGCTTCACAAAGTCGGCCTTACGAAAGTTGAAACGTTGTGGACTTTTAGAGTTGACATTAAGACTGACTTGTTCCAAACAAAAGGTGATCAAAATGAGAGGGTGGTATACATCTATGGCACAGAGGATTAGATTGGTTTCAGAAGCGACGCTATTGTTGGTAACCGAGGAGAACACCAAATCAAGCTGCCTGTTCAGACTGTTTTTAACGTTGCTGATCTAAAATAGTCCAGAGTTCAACATATTGTCAGTGAACAAAGTTTCTTTGGCGGTTAGGGCATTCGAAGCAACATAATGTGTGTTATCATCTGAATAATCCCAATTAAGCCCGGGGAGATTGAAATCACCGACAACAAAGATGTCATCTTGAGGATTCATCAGGTCAATGATGAAGTCAACAGCATTTATAGTAAGAAGCTGATAGCTTACAATTCGCCCACTTAGTGTGCGAATATAGCAACATAAAATAAAAACATTATTTTTATTATTTTTAATTTTGACACACATTAGCTCGATATTATCAGTGTTTGGAATGATAACAAATTGATGTGGACTGCAACAAGAACCCCTCTACCGTTTAAATTCGTGTCTGAACAATAAATACCATCTTTCCGGAAGACGTTAAAATCCGAGGTAAACAATTCGTTACTGTTGAAATCACTGTTCAAATTGGTCTCAGTGAGTGCAAAAACATCAAATGGAAGTCTTTGAATTGCTAAAAAGACGTCGCGAGATTTAGTTCTCAGTCCCCTTACGTTTTGGTAGTAGAGGGACAGGCATTTAAGTTTTTTGGCACTGCCATGTTATTAAAATTATTTCGGAAATCGACAAATTCTTTGAGATAAGTGGTTTCGGGCCATGACTCTGGGGAAAGTAATAGGTCAAATGTAGCTTCAGGAATGATTAATTTAAATGACGCAACTTGTCTATTGAAGCGAGATATATTTTTACATTTGACATTTTGTCCTTGGATGTTGTGCTGATTTAATATAAAATTAACATGTGTGATATAACATCGGCGTTAGTTGTATTGGTACACCACCGGGATACAAATATAATTTTCGGTTTAGCGAAAGTCCTAAGGATGTGTGGAGGATTAATATTGCTGCTGCTGCTGTGTTGAGAGTTGCTGGAGTTGGTATCAATGTTAGCAGGAACCACTTCAGATGAACGGGCAGGGCTGTTATTTAAATGATTGATAGCTGTGGCAGGGAAAAGTTCCTATGATGAAGTTGTTTAGTATAGGAAATGTATAGAAAGCATCCATTTATAGATGTTTCCGTATTGAATTACAACAAGCGATGTGTCCATAAAGAAAAATCATTAATTTCCCAAAAATAATTTATTAGATAAACATTATAAACAGCATCTGATGTGTGATGATTATACTTGATATATGTGTCAGTGCAATCAGTGATAAGGAAGTGGAATAAGAAATGAATGGTACACGTCATAAGAAATTGTATTTATGTATGGATAACAAGAGGCTGAACTAAACCTAAATCTATTACCTACAAATATCACGAAATGACTAAGGCTAACGATCAAGTAGAATTTGAATTTTTTCGTATACATTTTGTGTGAGTGTATATTCATATTGTTTTCAAATACTCTGTAAATCAACATTTATTACGAAAATTTATAACAGTCTGATTTATTTATTGTAATTGAATTAAATAATAAAAAAAAGAAATGAGTTATCTAAGTGCTTATACTACAATATGTGTACAATTGTACAAATATATTCAGAGTTTATGTAATTTGAAAGTGATATTGGAACAGTTGCATGAATTTTGCAAATTTGTAGGAATTTTATAGTTAAATTATAAATCTCAAAACAATTGAGGTTATAAAAAGATCAATAGTCTCCCTTAACCCTATTTTATGAACGAGTTATAACAGTGCAGTTCGTGAGAGTGTCCAAAGTTAACTGCTCTTTATTGCAGTAACTGAGGAAGTATAGTTTATTAACAATACTTCCTCAATTACAGTTGGAAATCGTTTTGACATAAGTCGCCGCAACGATTTATGTAAAAAGTACACCCGCAACATCTTTACTTGATGAATTTATCCGGAAGTTAAAAATTTATGACTTAAGATACAAATTCATTGCAGCCATCAAAAATATCCGTCATTAAAATCATCACTAATTATCCATAAATAAAACTGACATTAATCATAAAATAATACGGATAAGTAATATAAGATATGTAATTAACTTGAAACTATACTAAATCTCAACTTCGCTTAAAATCAGTATCAACACACCCGTCAATGGCGTAATAAATAATTTCTGTATATCAAATTTGTACGATATAATTATGCGCTGTTTTATTGGTGACGTAATTATGTTTATGTTATACCAGGGGATAAGATCTTTGCAGTGCAAAAAATAGAAGGCACAATTGTTTATTGGGTATTGTTATTATATTAATTGGCGTATTGAATTCTCAAGGTAATTGGAATTGTTTCTGCAGAGCAGACGATAAACTATTGAACTACGGTTTATTTATAACGAGTGCTAATTGCATTGTAATTCGATTATTCGTAGACTCAGGTGATTGTACAAGTTATATTGTAGTATAATGCGAATTAATATTAAACTGTACTGACCCAAATGAACTTCCTTCTCTAATATGATGGAAAAAAATCAAAGAAGGTGGCACATGATGTTTAAACTCAGCATTAAGGGCACACAAATAAAAACTAAGTACATAATTTTGTTACTACTATTTGATTTGTTTTTTAATAGGGAGTCACAATAATGTTTATCAGATTTAGCTTTGGTGTTACTAAAAGAGTAAAATATTTTGTGCGTGATATGATCTTAAACAAAACACGGAATGAATTAGTTTGCCAAATTCCAGTTGAATTGAAATTTAAATTTTGGTCACACTCAAGACTATAGACATAATTCAACAATGATAAACCATTGGAATTATCACTTCAGTATGTTTTGAGTCATTTTAACTTCGTAGAAATATATACCTGCATCGACCAAATCAGCCCGCCACATTGAAACGGATTAAACAAATTACAGTTTTATTGTTATTTAATACAAGCCAAGTCCTGATTTTATTACCCGACCCTAAACCTATACAACTAAATCATACTTTTTTCGTAAATTAGATATCGGAAGTTGCTTGACTGTTAACATACTGGCATACTGCCCTCTCTTGTGGCCTTCTTACGCGTAATTATTTCAAAATAACATTAACTAATAATCTTTAGATTTGGAAAAATACATTCACTCCGCATACTCTCATGGGCCATAGTACAGCAAATGTAGTTTATTACATCAAACCACTACTGGGCTTTATATAGCATTTGGGTCTTTTGAACTGATTGATTGATTAGACTATAGAACCAAGTACTGAACAAATGTCCCGGATAACGCCGGCCCTTGTCGCAGCTCGAATCGTTGCATATCGAGGCTTTAGTGTATGTAATAAAATTCGCAAAAGTTGAATATATGTGGTAACATGGTTTGTTCATCTGTATTGGTTGTATCAATTTGAAAATGGCTGGATACAAAAAAAAAGCTTGGCTTTGGGTACCACATGAATTAACAGTTAAAAATTTAATGAACCGGATTTCTATCTGCGAAACGCTGCTGAAACGGAACGAAATCGAGCCATATTTAAAGCAAATGAATAAAGGTGATGAAAAGTGTATAGGATACGACACGTTGTGCGAAAAAGATCATGGACGAAACGAGGTAAAGCTTCCCAAACGGAATCAAAACCAGGATTGACGCCAAGAAAGATAATGCTGTGTGTTTGGTGGAATTGGAAAGGAATCGTGCATTATGAGGTGCTGCCACCGAGCCAAACGATTAACTCTAATCTTTACTGTCAGCGACTAACGTGTTTAAGACAAGCAATTCAGTTAAATTGTCCAGAATTGATCAGCAGAAAGGGTGCTGTGTATAATCATGATAACGCTATAGACCACATACATCATTGATGAACCGGCAGAAACTGAGAGAGCTTTGCTGGGAAGTTTTAATGCACTGATTGGACTACAATTTGCTCTGGTCCATGCAGAACCATCTTAATGGTTTGACATTAAAATCAAAAGAGGCCTGCGAAGATGAGTTGTCTCGTAGTTATTAACAATAACTAATTATTTATATGTAGTTATTAACAATAACTATAATTTATTCCGAATTTAAATAAGAGTTTTTAATTCATTATGAAAATGATTTAAGAAAAGTTGCACTACTTAATTCATTTTCAAAATATGTATTGTAAGAAAAATAAAAAAACTGAAATAAAATGTTTTTAAAATTATTTAGGAAATGATTTTTGAAAAGTATTCAAAAAATATGTTATTTTATATTCATTTTGAAAAAGTAATACTACAATTTAAATACAATTTAGAATTAAAAATTAAATAAAGTATTATTTTTCAAATTTATCTTTATAAAATAATTCACATTAAAGTGTCACATGTTAGCATTTTCAAAATTTTCACTCATAGTAAATAATTAGAAGTAATTCTCATAAGAGTATATTATCATCTTCGTTGAACAACGAGATAATATATTGGGTGTATAACTTAGGGTTTTGGATTTTGTAAGAGATGGCGTAACTTTAGTACTAAACATTATTTTACAATGACACCTACAGCGTTTTAAAGTGTTGACATTCCACATTAAAATTTAGTTTGTCATTATTCGTGAAAGTGTAAACAACATATTTTTTAATCCCTTTTAAACATGTCGATTTTCATATACCAACAAAAGATTTATTTGCGGGAAGCATTATTTTTTTGCTTTAATCAAAAGAAAAAAACTGCTGAACGTTTTCGGTTGCTTCAAGAAATTTATGGTGAATATGCACCAACTCAACAAACTTGCAAATACTGGTTTAAACGATTCAAAAGTGGTGATTTTGATGTCAGTGACAAATAACGTTCTGGTGAATCAAAAAAAAATCAAAGATGAAGAATTGGAAGCATTATTGAAGGAAAACTCAGCTCAAACAGAAAAAAACCAGCAGAACAGTTAAATGTCACTCAAGCAGCAACATTGAAAATCGTTCAATGGTTTGCAATTCTTTGCTTACAAGATATCGAAAATGGCATTGTTTGTCTCAAATTGTGACTGGCGTTGAAAAGTGGATTTACTACCACAACCCTGAACCATCCACATCAACAGCAACACGAAACATTCATGGAAGTAAGGTTATGTTGTGCATTTGGTGGGATCAAAAAGGACTGAACTAAAAACGAGCGAAACTATTACTGGTCAACGTTACCAAGAACAATTGATTGATTTGAATCATGCATTGAACGAAAATTGTCCGATTCCAGCCAACAAAGCGTAAAGTGATTTTGCTGCACGTCAATGCTCTACCACGTGTCGCAAAACAAGTAAAAAATATGCTACTTCCAGCATTATTATTTCCCCTTAAATGGGAAATTCTACTGCATGCTCCCTATTCACCAGATTGTCCCCCAGCGATTCCGAACCCACGAAGAAGTCAAAAAATGACTCGATGAATGGATATCAAAAGATAAACAATTTTTTTCGATGGAATCCATAAACCGAACTGCAAGAATTATGGTCGAAAGTCATAGATAACCATGGAAAATATTTTGATTAAAATAAAATTTACCATTTCTTAGAAATAAACGTGTTTTTCTGCAAAAAAAAAAAATCCAAAAACTAAGCTTTACTCCCAATAAATATTCATCTTCCATTCATTTTGAAAATGAATTAAGAAAAGTGGGCAAAAAATAAATGTACATATTTTAAATCAATTTGAAAATGAAATAAGATATATTTACGAAAAAATGAAATAAAATGTGCATTTTTTAATTCATTTTGAATTTAGTATTTTTTGTTGACATTACTTTTTTACATTCATGAAATTTGTTTAAAATGCGAATTAAAAAAAGTGGAAATTTTTCTTAATTCAACTTTTCTTAATTCGGGTGGCCCTTTTCGTAAAAGTAAAAATGATAAAAAATCGTATAAAATACTTCAAAAGTATTATATAGTGATTCAATAAATTATTTGCTTCTTTTTTGAATAACAAAAAAACAAATTTGAGTAACTAAATTAATAATTCAGCTTAATACGTAAGTATAGGGAGTTGAATTTTGATCGAAATTGTAAACGTTCATATACCTCTTACTAAATATAACTAAATGAAAAATTATTATCGATAATGTTTATTTTACCAGCTAAAAATAAGAATTTGTTGAACTTCCAAATTACTAGGCTCCAGGCAGATTACTACTTGGTATCATAAATGATTAATAAAACAGAAAGCTACCGAAAAGTACTCAAAACGAGTAACACCATTTTACATATATCGAGATGAATATTTGTACGAGGAAGGCGCTGTACCGCTTAAACTGTGACATAATGTCACATTATCGTTGGTACTTGACTAAAAGTATAAATTACAACTTACCTTTATTCTGTTTGCTTATTTTATAAGTTCATGCATGATAGACAACTTACCTGAAAATTAAAAAAAATAAAAAAAAAAAAAAAACGTAAGTTTTATGGTAATCAATAATTTATGGGCTTTTAAAAATTATTGTAAAAAGTACTTTTTATGAATAATCAATATTTACGTTAACAAAATATGCAAATTTAATGTGTCCGCATAAGCGAAATTCGCTTATATACATAATCTTTATATGATGTCTGTATTCAATTAAATTTATAGTTTAGAAAACAGTTATTTAATGCAACAGTTCAATATTATGAAGTACACAAATTTCAGTATTGTGTAAATCCCACAAGAAAGAATTAAGAATTCAAACTTGAAATAGATCTTACCAAACACAGATTCACTCATTATACGTTTTATTTATGTAAAGGTAAAAAATAATAATAAATCAGTACGGCACATCGCAGATGAAGTACCCACCCACAATAAATACAAATTAAAAAAAAAATAATAGACAAACCTTTACGATACGTAAAACTCGTACAACTATAAAAATAGACTTAACTATTTATAAAAAACATTAGAGAAATCTTCGCTTTTGATCAAAAACCTCCTCCGATATGCATTCATATTGTACTTTATATAGTTAAAACACGGAAACATTTCACTTTATATGTTAAAAATACAATAGTGTTTTTAGATAATACAACAGTTGTTTGGCCACACACAAAAGCCGATTGGATGGATCTAAATGTAATCGATTTTAGAATCACTTGAACTCATACTGTTAAAATAAAGTTAAAACGCATGACTAAATTTCCTTCTCAAATTCGTCTAGACCTAGACTATCTATCTAGTCTACAATAACTTAATTTTTTATGTTTTGATATAGGTAAATAGCATATTTAGATCCTAATTTTTTGTACAAAACTTAAAAGGTCACCACTAGTTTTAGTATTAGAAGAACATAAAATGTCAATAAAGTAAGTAATAAAATTTGTAAAATGTGTACAAGTCGTAATGTATATAGAAATTTGGAGATAACGTTTAAAAGGATTGGGTGACTCAAACAGAATATCGAACCCATAAAAAAATTTCTATATTGATGGAACATGATTGATGAATCGAATTTGTTGTATTTCGAGCAAGAATGCTTTACATCTAACCAAATTAGATATTGAAAGCGTAAAATGAAAAAGGAAAGGGTTGAAAAAAATGTTCCCAACGTTTTGAAAAAATCTCGCTTAAAACGCTTTCTAATTATGCATTTATCAAAAGAGAGCTTTAGAAAGTTAATAAGCCGGGATTAATAAAAAAAATACGCACAACTATAGCAAAAAACAGTTCGCGTTTTCATGTCAATTAGGAAGGATACGTAAGCACTAACAAATGATTATCAGTCAGTTTTGTCGTAACTGTGTTCGTTTATTATTTTGTTCAGTGTACAAAATGGTTATACATATCGTTATGATGACGAGTGACACTTATGGTCGATTTGGTCCAGACATTTCTGAGATTGGTGCTGGGAAGTTTCAAATTTACAGAAATTCATAATAAATCATAATACGCAAATGGTAGAATGACTCAATAAATTATTTCTACCACTATTCCCCATGATATTGTAACGAGATTTTGCTGTCTTATTATCTAATGATTCAGAAGCATGAAACCATTACGCATTTGGTCCAGACATTTCTGAGATTGGTGCTGGGAAATTCCAAATTTACAGAAATTCGAAATAATTCATAATACGCAAATGGTAGAATGGTTCAATAAATTATTTCTACCAGTATTATCCATGATATCTTAATGAGATGTTGCTGTCTTATTATCTAAATATTAAGAAGCCTGAAACCAGTACCTATTTGTCGTAGACTTTTCTGAGATCGGCTCAACTATATTTCAAATGAACCAAAGTTTGGTTTAATTTGCATTTCATAGAATAATAAAGAAATAATTTCTACCAATAATCCCCGTGATATGTGAATGGTAGTTGGATGGTTATTTGTACTAACTCATTAAATAGTACATTAAGCCTAGAATTATTTCACATAGACATTTATGGGATCGGCCCAAGATTTTTAAAATGTCTGATAGCGGCATTAAAAAAATTCTTCCTTGTATAATATTCAATATTTACGAAGATTGTTTAATTATAATCATTTTACAATTTAATATTTATTCCTATGTGTTTTATGCAATGTTGTTTAGTTTTTTGTTGTGATTTCTGTCGAAGAATGTTTTTTTAGCTAAGACACCAAATGCAAAAGCCTTTTCGGGCTGAAAAAACTTCTGGCTTGGACTTGTATACTTCTTTTTCTCCATACTAGAATACAAATCGTCCAACAAAATTGCTAATTAGCGACATTAGTAACAAATTGAAATTTTCTAAACAGTGGCTGTATGTAATTTCCGAAAAAAATTTGATGTTGAACCAATAAATTATATTTATGGAATTGAAGTATTTATAAATATTCTGTCACCTTAATTTTGCATAAAACCACTATATGAACCGCTTGCAGCTAAAATTAAAGCTTGCTTCGGAAAATGCTTAACAATATTATCATAAAGTATGTCCATGCATGGTGACAAATTCGTTTTACATCTCGTTGCCATTGTGTCAATTATATGGATATTCGGACAAAAAGTTTTTATTTAAGGAAATTTGGGTTGTCGAATTTGAGAGTAATTGTGTCATTCTTATTCGTTTATAGAAATTTGTCAAAAATTAATTATCTCGAAACTCGTAACTTGAATTTGTAAAGTTTACATATTCCAACCACATATCATGGTAAGGTAAAAGAGGATATAGCTATAATTGGTTTGATCTAAAAAGATGAGATATCAAAAATATCTATAAATTGTTCGAACATCGGAAATTGACATGAGAAAAAAATCCCTTTACAGAATTTTTTAAAATCCCTTGACTTCGCTAAACCTATAGCCTTATATAAATTTATATCACTAAACCAGCACTTTTATTTGAATAGATTGAGCAGATTAAAAAGAACGTACTAAAGTAACGGCCTACTAAAGTTTTAACGATTCCAGTTATTTGAAGTGCAAGATATTGATACTTAGCTCCTTTTTGATAATTTCTTTCGCCGCTATAAACAACATACGCGATAACCTCTTAAACCTCAAATTACATGACATGTTTGTGACATTTATTTATATAAGATGAAAATTGATTAAACTCTTATTTTTTCTAATAGCTATTAAGTTACTTACAAGTAGAGCATTAGAATTAATGTGCACACAGAAAAACAAATAAGTCTTAGTTATAAGTTAGAACCAATGATTGATATATGTGAGAAATTTAGAATTTTTGTATTATGGGAATTTTACCCATTAAGATAAAATGGAATTAAATAAGCATATGCTTTATGGGCTTACCGTCATTCGTTTGATTTTCCCATATGTAAAGCGTGAACATTTTTACAGTTTCCTACATTCATTTTACAGTTTCCTACATCTTTTAACAAAACGTAATTCGACATAAGAAATTTTGCATAATGCTTTTGAAGGCGACTGTTCGAGTGCGAACTTTTGTGCGAATATTTAGAATCACACTTTTCTAGCGATTTATTGAGCACAATGTAGCTCACAATTTTATTTTTTTTTATGATTAGATTGATCGTCTGTGAATATTTTTCTTAAAGTTAAAAATATTTCATCGTTTATGGGCGTAATTTGATTATTGGAAAAGTGTGATTCTAAATATCCGCACAAAAGTTCGCACTCGAACAGTCGTCCTGAGGTCGGTTAGTCTTTACACAATTCGTTGGAGTCGATTCCGTAAAAATCTTCTACTTTTCTTTTCTTTTATTCTGCTATTATTTATATAGAAAACAATTGATAGAAACCTATAAAAACTCTAAATTTTAAATCGAGTAGCCTTAGAAATAATAGCCGAATAGAAGAAAAGAGCGAACTTGCCATTTTACAAAATGTTTGCGGATCCGACATGACACGTATAATCGTGTTTAAAAATTAATAACGATGGACTAAGTCAAATCTAGCACCTATTACTTGTTAAAAACGAATTATACTAACCAAAATCATTGTGATGAATAATCAAAATTCTTATCAGAAAATCAGTAATTATTTATTAGAAAAACGTTTTGCTTTGTATTTAAAATTTATGATGCAACCGTCCTGTGTTCTGTGTATTGTATACAATTTAAAATTTGAACAGATTTCTTAGTACATACACATTTCACATTTCTTATTACACGACTTTATTGACTTTTCAAGTCTTGTACATAATTACATTAAATAAATTACAGTTTAATTAAATAATTTTATGTGTGTTAAGTTTTGTAAATGTGTCGCACGCCGCTTTATGATAATACAGACTTTCCAAAATTGGTGCATGAATATTGTGAATCATCATTGATGATTGATGATTAACAGGGTTGGGGACATGTTATATATATTAGTCTGTGATTTGGCTATCTGCGGCGTAACATAGAATGTTAGTAAGAGTTTCCAAAGTATACAGACAGACAAATTTTTACACAATCTGTATAATGTTTCTATTACAAAATTTCGATATCAATAATCCATTCAAAATGAAGACAAACTATGCTAATAAATATATTTAGTAAAAAGGTTAAAATCGAGACATGTTGTTGATTACTGCCGATAATTCATAAAATAATTACTTCAATGAAACTATTAACTATATAAAATAATAATAAACGAAATTCCTGACAACGAAAAGCGAAAAATAGCGACATTCTCATTGTTTCTTCAATTTCAATAATTTCCTTTATGTGTGTCGTCATTTTACGGTAAAACTAAAAAAAGCAATCAGCTGTAAATGTTGCTATTGTAATTTTTCTATATATTTTAGTTTAATTTTATTGTTGTTATCGCAATAACAATAAGTAATTCTTGAAAGAAATTTTTAGGAGATGAGTGTGCGAGTACACAGCTGATGTATTCAGTATGGCTTATAGACTCGATGCTCTATATAGTCGATTTACTTTGAGAGCCTTTTAAAGGTAGTTTTTTGTTAACGTATTAGGTATGAATGTGGTGAGTCTTGACATTCATCAGCATTTCAAGAAATAAAAGAAGAAGTGTAACCTGCTACAAACTTAGCTTGATTAAACCTTAGCTCATCTTTACAATTATTATTACGAAAAAACTTCTCATTGACTTAAAGATTTCCTCGCTCTAATTTTTGGCTCCAAACATATTTATTTATTTATTTATAATGCATAGTTCAGTAGATTCCCCATATACAGACTAAAATAAATAAACTATTAAAATTCACGGCCACCCAAATTTGAATTGCGCCATATCTACAAAACCAAGATAAAAAATAATAATTATTACGCAGGGAATATATTTGACAACATTATCTAAACCGCCTCTACTCGCGGCTCTCTCTTCCATGTAAACTGATATATTGTACTACATACAAAAATATTCGTCTAATATCAAAAACTTGTACAATAAGATACGCTCCATTTACCATACACCGAAAGTGTTAACTCTATTTTATATCTTCAAAACCACTACTACACAGTTGTCTATTCTAACATTTAATCGTACAACTATTTTACACTGGGTAAAAACAATCAAAATAAAGCATACCGACTATATCATAGCACGCATACACACACGAGACGAGACTATAATTTATATTGGGAAATTGCTTGAGACCGAGTGTAGGTTGGAAAATATAAATTACAAGACGTGTTAGTTATGTGAAATCAATATGTCGTGATTTACGATTTTGAGTTGAAATTTTAATTTGATAACACATCTCATAAAATATATAAATATTCTTAATTAGGTTTGTTAACATTGAATTGTTTAAAACAAAAAAATAGAAAATAAAAAGGGTGTAGATTACGATTATTGTTTATTAATCACGATATTTAATTTTTGATCATGTGATGTATGGAATATGGCATTTTATTCAAAAAATTAACATAAAGTATATATCTACGAGTATATGACCTTTCGATGCACGACAAATTTAATGGAATGTATTACACACATATGTATATGTAAAGGCATATTCGGTATTTAAATTTTACCAGTATTCCAATAAACTATAAAATTTGTATGACCTCATACATAGATATGTGATTTGTCCATTACGTATTGAAGTCATTAAAATTTTAAAAAAAATATATCAATCCTTACTTTACTCTTATTTTGTGGAAACTTGGAAAAATTGTTGTGTATGGTAATTCACCGATCTTAACAGTACGAGCTGCTTGCTAGTATGGGTTAAGATATATTTAAAACGTTCGGTTCGATCTCAAAGTTCCTACGACAGATTTTTGGAAACAATAGTTACCAAAACAAAGCACGTTTAATTTTCAGTGGAAATGGCATCAATGCCAGACTAAGCCCTAATAATAATTTAAGAGATCTAACTTACGATGCTAACGAAGGCGATTTTGGCGAACTGGATTATGAATTAATCTCTTAACACATTAAATTATTTTTTTGAAATGTCTCAACATTTTTTTCTAGCATTCAAATCGGAAAACACTTTTCTACTTTTTGTTTCAAATCATTATACAATTTGATGATGATCATGATCAAATTTTATAATCATTAGAATGATTTTTGGTGTGTTTTGGTAGTCTAATTGACTAACCACGCTGTTTTGGATATGTTAAGGCACAAGATTTAAAAAAAAAATAAGTATGAGTAAAAACACTTAGTGTATCACTTAGTGTTTTCTTTTTTAGTTAAAATAAAACATCTTGAATTTTTTCTGTATTTAATTTTCTTTTATATCAACAGGCATCTGGATAAGCAAACACAAGCACAAAACCTCTCGATAACAAGAGTCCCAGCCTAAATTTGTTTGCCAGCTGTTTCATGAAGAAAACAGGAGCTAATGAAATCTTAAATATTTACTAACTAAATTTTAGCTATCCCAAAGTAGCAGTAATGCTTATGATTGTTTAAGAATGGCTTTTAACAAAGATCCCTCCTAAATCTTACTTACAACTAAAGGTCGGTATCCAGGTAAAGAAGATAAAGATACAATTTTACATACCATTTTGACGTAAAATTTAGCTAGCGAAATAACAAAAAAATATTTAGCTCACGATTTCGCAAATGCGGTACGCAGCTGACGTGAAAAGTTTGTAGTTATCTCATTCACATATAGACTGCGCTAAACTTTACGCACGTTTTCGCAGCAATTTTTTTCTGCCTACAACAATAAAATTTAGAAAAATTTTGACCGCAAAACGTGATTTTTTTTAAAAAATAGCCCTCCGATTCTGACGATAATACTACTAAGGCCATCTTAACTAATGCTGCGTACATGACATCGGAAATAAATAGTTCCATACTCGCTAACAAACTCAAAACCAATCAAATTACGTGAAATGCTTTATACCACGCATACTAGTTCAGAACTCGAGATGAAATTGTTTTAACTTTGTTGTTGTTTTAATACATTTTGTGTGATACCATAGTACTTTTTCTGAACTAGCTCACGATGACATGAACGCACCATAAGACTTTCTTGTGAGGAGTTTTTTTTAAGACTAAAGCCTTCATTGAACTTCTGAACGCAGTAGTCTTAAATAATATATTAGAAACTCTCCAAAGACTTTTGTGGAGCTGTCAAAATCCAATTTGGCACATAACGATTCCCATTTCGGTATTGATAATTTTAACTTATAAAATAAAATGTATAAGAGTTTATTATATTATATAAAATTATAAAAGTGTTTTTTAATTTAAATGATGTGAGTAAAATATATATAATGTATTTATACAGTTTTAGTAGTGAATGTACATAATTTGTAGTTGTATGATATGTATTTCAATTTTAGGTAGAAATCCTACGAGGAGTATGAGCAGCAGGTACAAAGCTTGCCAGCAACTGGAATTGAAATATCTGGAATATCGATTTAAATGGCTGCAAAATATGTTATTCATTGTGTACTAAAAATATTGTTACGCTCTTATTTTTTTTAATGTAGGTAATAAATACACCAAAATATTCATATTTTTGTTTTTGTGTTTACATATTGTCAAATAAAATTATTACCTCTGTAGAACGTCACTTTGTAAGCGAAATGTCAAAATGATACTTCGTAAGACTACCTATTTTGGGATGCTAACGAAGATTATTTTATAAGACTGCTGAATTAAAAGTCTACAGTCTTCGTTAAGACAAAAGTTTTCGTTAAAACAGAAAATACGTCTGTACTGTACGTCAGAATCGGGGAGTAAGTATCCAGCTCGCGCTAAGATAAATTTTAACGCGGTCTCCACAAGTCTCCACTAAATTACAGATAAATTACTAAGG
The DNA here is from genome assembly GCA_932526605.1 of Nephrotoma flavescens. Lineage (NCBI taxonomy): Eukaryota > Metazoa > Arthropoda > Insecta > Diptera > Tipulidae > Nephrotoma > Nephrotoma flavescens. The sequence continues at coordinate 164,341,223 of OW052220.1, read as the reverse complement.
AATAAAGTTTATGTAGTGATAAATTTTGGCGTTTGTTTTATTTGTCCTACAACAAACAAAAATAAAGTTCGAAACTATTTTCATGGTCTAGAAAAGTATTTTGTTCTAGAAAAGTATTTTGTATAGTCTAGAAAAGTATTTTGTTCCATTATTGTTGGTCCATTAAAAAAAAATGACGTTTTGCTGTTAAAATTTTTCTTAATTTTATTGTTCTAGGCAGATAAATTGCTGCGAAAACGTTTATAGAGTTTTCACTAGCGCATTCTATATGTGAATGAGATAACTATAAACTTTCACGTCAGCTGCGTACCGCATCTGTGAAATCGTGAGCTAAATATTTTTTTGTTATTTCGCCAGCTTAATTTTACGCCAAATTTGTATGTATTTGTATGTAAAATTTATTGTAGCGCGAGCTGGATACCGACCTTAAATGGATGAACAATATAATTTTCTAGACTATGAAAATAGTTTCGAGCTATATTTTTGTTCGTTGTAGGACAAATAAAACAAACGTCAAAATTTATTTCTAAATAAACTTTTAAGCTTACTAGTTATCTGTAATTTAGTAGAAACTATGTGGAGAGAGCGTTAAAATTTAGCTAAAAGTGTAATTTAAAAGCAGCAAATATTTTTACAAGGATCCAAACAAATATCATTTGGCATTGTCATCTAATCGGAATTTATCCCCAGGAGCGACTGAAAGAACATTAGCACCGTCCTCTATAAACAAAACATTTTCTTACTGCGACAGATTAGACCATAGGTAAAACTTCAAATTACTTGTAATTTGGTTTCTTTTGCGAAAGGATTAACTATATGCTACTCTAAAACCTTCTTTACAACTACGGATAGCTGACTTCCGGAATTTTTTTTTTTTTTTTAAAGAAAGTATTAATCATCCAGTGGATTTAATGTCCTTTTAAGGTCAATTAATACTCCCCTTTTCATTCACTCACACACCCAGCCATTCACCTACTCAGACAATTACAGTATACCACGTGCACTTTACAAGCTCCATGTCAACCTGCACACTGACATGAACGGTCGGTCGGCGCTGAATTCTGCACTCCAGCAGAGGGTCTAAGTTGTGTTTATTATCATCACCGATCGTAATCGATGAAGAAAATTCGCTTTACATCCTGCCTCTGGTGGGATACAAACCCAGTACCTCCCAGTCCAAGTGCCGAAGCTTTAACCACTGCGCCACTTGTAAGGTTATTACAAAAAAACCGATTTAGTATAAATAACACAGATAAAATTTCAAATTTATAATTGTCACTTAATTGTAAATTTTAAATTTAAATTAAAAAACATATCTAAATAGAAAATTTATAAAATTTTGAAGAGTACAAATGTGACCTGATCTATGAAAAGGGGACCTACGTCCGAAATCAAGTTAAAGAGAAAGGTAAAAAACTCGTTGTGTCAGTTTAGCGTTAGTTGTTCCCTTTTATCTGCGTTGCTTGTTGTCTCACTATATTCAAGGATGTTAAGTATTGTTTCTGCTTGGAATATTATTGTAGTTAATCGCGTTAAGTTGAGTTTACAAATGTTATCATAGTTAACGCGCCGGCCGTCTTTTTCGTTATCACGTTAATGTAATCGTTTTTGTCGATACTCTGCTTTTTCTTCATTTTTAGTAAACTTTTCTACAATTTGTGACTTTCTGGTATTCATCGTGTGAAAGAGCGTCTCATACTCTATTTGGATCGGCAAAAAAATGAAAAACGATTTTTTGACACCTAAAGCTCGGTCTTCACTTCAAAATTGTGTCATGACGATAGAGTGTCATGACAAAACTGTATTTTTACTCACAACCATTAACACCAAAATGTATGTAAAATCATTTTATGTTCTCTGTTTTGTTCAATTGAGAGTCAAATACAAATTTTCTACTCATTTTGTCACAGTGTCATGAGTTCATGACAAAAAAATCAGCAATTTTAATAAATTTTCTCATTGTTACGGTGTAATGCGTGGACAGCGAAGCAAATTTTTTCAGTCAAATTAACACGAGTTAAAAATATAAATCCTTTACTTGTTAGAGAGGAATAAATAAATTTTTCAGTAAAATTTACTGGCAAAATGAGAGAGGAGAGAGTAAGTGGGGAAAATGTTGCCATAAAAAGTATGAAACCGAATAGTTTTTATGGCAACATTTTTAACACACCTTCAAAAAATAGTATGCGACGAGAAATATTATTCGCACACTACGACAATTTTATGGTTGAAAAATATTATAGTTTTGGTTTTTGTGCCGCTACTACAACACGTTCATTGTAGGGGGTTCATTGTAAAATAAATTTTTGAAAATTTTGTGTTCATTGTAAAATAAATTTTTGAAAATTTTGTGGTTATTTTCAAATTTTTTTAAGTTATGTTACCCCAATATGTCACTATTTTGACTATAAATTTTGCTATAAAAAACAAACAGTAGAGCGACTTAATTTAAATACACAAAAAGAGATAAACATGATTAATCATGAAACAAATGTAGTTTAAATATACACTTTTCTTTTCGGTTTCCCAGTATTTTTTACTGAGAAATCACTTTGGAATCCACGCATAAAGCGCACATGATCAGATTCAATACAAATATATTTTGTCATGGCATTCTAGCATCATGACAAAATTTTGCGAGTGAAGACCGAGAATAAACCCTTTTTTATAGACCAGGGAGTTAAGTCGCGTTCCATGAAATAATGAAATTGAAAAATTTTTTTCATTAGCAATCGAGGAGGTTTGCATTCCCCATAAGAAATTTTGATTTCACACAGTAAAATTTAAAAGTACGTGCAAATAATTCAAACTACTAAACTGCCTAAACTGCCAATGAAAAATCTTTTCATTTTCATTATTTCACGGAACGCGAATTGACCCCCAGGTCACAAATATTATATTATTTGCACATTGTTGAATATGTAGGTAGGCGAGCCACATTTTCATGGAAAGGTTTTCTATGGTCATAACCCCATCCAGTTTTTTTAACAAAAATATCAGAAATTATTTTGAGTGCTACGAAACTAAAATGGAAAGTGCATGTTTAAAAGAAAAAAGTTAGATTTAAATTAAACATTAAATACAGAAAGATGGATTGGCTCTTAGGTAGAAATTTTGTGGTAACTACATTATAAATTACTACTATACTGGTAAATTCTAAAACCTGTCTAGACTTACATTATTCAGCTCTGAGGCTATACCAAAAAAACGAACCTCAATATCATCCAGTTATTCCAAAGCAAAGTACTACGTGGAACAGTTAATGCATCGTGGTACATAAGAAATGGCAACCACCACGAACAACTGAAGAAAGATTCAGTGAAGAGATAACCTAACACGCCAGAAAAATTGTAAAGGGGACCACAACCCTCCAAACGACAATATAAATATTATTAAAGGTAAATCACTAGATGATTTGTAAATCAGTTGTAATAAATAAAAATAATTAAAAAAATTACAAGACACTTCGAAACAAATTAGTTTTTGATATGCCTCAAACATTAACTTTAGGATGAGATTTGTGACCGAGATAACATAATAATAATAAAATTTGCATAAATTAAAGATTTAAAAATAATTTTGTTTTGTTAAAATTTAAACACTAATTTTGTCATTATCAAAATAATAATATCCAGCATATTAAACGCATTTCGTTGCAGTTCTCATATTTTAGAACCGTATCCCAATAAATTATTAACGCTTTAGGTAAATGTAAACAGAAATGCACAAGATTTTTATATGAATAAATAAAACAAGAAAACATTATGTCTGTACTCTAAGATACATGTATATGTTAGTACACGTATAGGATGCATTTCAGATTATAATCTTGGTTTGAATATAAAACACCAGGCCAAAAATTTATTTTTAAAATTATTCAAAGCAATTAATCAGTATTACATGTACCGGCTGTACTCATTATTGCATAAAATCGTGAACCATAAGAATAAAATTTATAGATATTTTGGTAGCTAAATGGTAATTAGGTATCTGTGATTTATTTAAATTATATGCTAGGATTATTCGCGATTGCCACGTTATAATTGAATATGTCGACTTCTAGTTTTGTGTTTTTCTAAACTCCAAGCATTTATTACCGAGCAAAATCGTATGCACAAAGCACAAATTACAGTTAATTAGAAATAAATTTCATTAGAAGTTGAAAACATATTTTCATATTTTATACCACCTCCAGGTAACTGTCGTAATTTATTGGAATCATAATTTTTACTGTATGTAGAAATACATATTTTGTATACATACTTACTGAATCTGTTGGTCCAAAATCAATGTGTTTAGTGTTGCACTTACCTGAAAAAAAAAAACAAATCAAAATTATTTTCTAATCGCAGTATTTATAAGATCCCGTTACTACTGTGCAAGAATATACTTGTTTTTAGTCAAAATGAAATGGAATTGACACTATATATACGAGTGCTTAGTTTGATGAAATTTGATTCCCATAGCATACCTAAAATATTAATTCTCATAAAAGTCCAATTTCCATTAAATTTTTAAAATTTTTAACTTGACCCATTTTTTACTTCAAGAGGTATAATGTGTAAGATTCTAACAAAGGTCAAGAAAATGTAGTGGAGAGGGTTTTTGCATAATGATGGTTTAGGTAATGACATTTTTACTGAAAGTGACAATGTCAAGTTCGCTATAAGCGCGAAGTTCGATAAAAAGGTATTTTTAAATTTTTCACTTTCAAACTAACAGAAAAATTATTGAAACATTTTTCTCAGACTAAATGATTGGTAAATAAAGGAGATTGTCTTACAAAGTTACAAACATATTCGGTTAGCTTATCATAAAATTATTCGCCATATTTCCGGTAGAAATACCAGTAAATAAAGTGGACAAATACAATATATTTCCTGCCACAGTATACAAGAATTAAAAGAAGAAATCAATCTTAACCTTAGTGCAAAGAAATCTCCAGGATATGACTTAGTTACAGGACAAATAATAAAAGACCTTCCTGAAAACGGACTATCTTACGTAAACTCCTTCAAATAATTAACGCAAGATTCTGACTTAAACAAGTTCCAAATTAATGGAAAGTCGCAGATAATTACCTTTCCCTAACATCAAAGATCTCGAAAATTGTTTAACAAATGGCGACTTTATTTCCAATTTAAAAAACTAATAAAAACCCAAATAAACAGTTTTTTTAAATACTGGATTTTATATTCAAAATTACAAAAAAATAAAAATAAAGAAATAAAAATGAGGTTAACGACTAAGCAAAGGAATGTTTTATGATGTCAAAAACCCGTATGAGTCATAAGGATTTAACGTGGTTGTGTTTTATGGTGTCATTATTATTTATGATGTCATAAAAAACCGTTGACTTAAATTCTTCACGAAAGATAAATAGTTTCAATAAATGGCTTTGGACATCCAGCGAACATGATACATAGGCCCTAACAGATGGAAATGAACATTTTCATTTGGTATCATGTCCAAAAAAAAATTAGAGTGCTCCATTTAATCTTTCAGAATTTGAATATGCCGTATCGAAGCAAGCCGCCACGATATCGTCAGCTACTCTCCAATCGATTAAGCTTTGGAAAACATCCTCCACCATTTTCAAACCAGTTGATCTTGATATTTCGGGAACGCCCAATAATTGTTCTCCATCTATACGAGAAATGATCATCGGCAAACGATCCACGGTCTCCGCTCCAGGTAACCCCGGAAGTAATTTTCCATCACAATGTTCTACGCCTGTTGTAAATTTGAAAGTCGATTTAACTAATGCTGCTATTTGTACTCGTATATGTTTCACGAAGACGCCTCAGTTTTGTTATATTCAAAACGAGTTCATCAATAGGATGTCCAAGACTTTCGGCAACGGTACTGATTAAATGCATTGCTGCACGATCAGTAATCTTCCACTTATCTAAACCTGATAATATCTAGGAGTAATGAAACATTTGCTTCCTTTAGGGGCTCCTGCGGTGAGCAATTTGTTTGTTAATTTCCAGTAACGGAAAATAATTGTTCATCATAGTTGGCGTATTTATCAGTAATTAAAGTAGAGTTGGCTTAAAATGAAACTAAAAAAAAAGATTTTCATAAAACCGATTCAGATGACAATTACTACTGACATAAAAGCCAACCTATTATGAAAATTATTTTGGCTATTTGCAGAGTTTTGGAACTCAGCGCCTCAATTAATAATATACGAGTAATTCCCTTATCTTGTATTTATGAAACATGGCAATTTTTAAGCTTTTTAATTTTTAAAGAAGTCACTATTACCTAAAAATAATAGCCACACCAAAGAGTTTATTTTCCATCTTGGTTCAAACATTCGCTTAACACACAAATAAAATGTTGACAACAGGAACAAATCAAACAGTTTGAATACTAAAAACACAACAATTTTTATTCAAAACATGCATAGATTCAAGTCAACTTATTAAAATAAAACTGGTACGCTCCAAAACAAGCCAATCCTATTGCAGCATATTTCGAACACTTTTTTGTAGCCTTAATAGCTGGATGAATCCTTGGGACAGAAAGCAACTCTCGGACGTTTTCCTTGCTGACTTTCATCCAATTGTTCGCAATTCCATCCACATGTTCACCATTCACGATTCCAACAATGGTTAAAGGTTTCGATTCACTTTTAATTTGTTTACGGAATAAGGTTGCATATTCTAAGCTGCTGGCTAGAATTTTATTGCGCTCATTCACCAGTGTCTCACGACATGGTAAAATTTTATTAGTGTTACTTTTTTTAAACAGCTGTTCATAAGCTAGTAAAAATTTATCCTTAAAACTAAGACTATTTATGGCACGCTTAATGGTAACATTAATTGGTCGATCGCCCAATACTACTTTACATTTAGGAAAAAATTCTTTTATCTCAGCCAATGCCCTGCGGCATTCGGCTCCCGGCAACAAACCAAAATTATTTACAATATTAATATTCTTCTGCATCAGCTGAATATAACATGCGCCCACCATAAGTCCATGCTTACTAATAATATCATACCTTTCATTCCAGTCAAATGGTACTGTGTCCTTTTGTTCCGTTTCATCATTATACCGTAAGACTTTTAAACGTAAATTGCAAAGCTCCAGAATCAAAATATCTGGTTGTGCATTTCGGATCACCATAGAAATTTCATCTTCACTATTTGGATTTGTGCTTGAAACTCCGACCAAATAGCATTTGCTTCCATTCGGGGCATGTAATAACTTTACGCTTGGTGGTAAGAATCGATCGAATTGGTCTGCATCATAATAAATTTTTATATCATTAGGTAATTTTGAGGCCATGACTAAATTTAAAAATAAATTGAAATAGGAAACTGACAGTTTTAAAACAATTTGCACAGTAGGAATCAATGAAAAAGTGATTTATGTGCTTTTCGATATAATCAAACGTGGATTTAATTTCCCACGAAGTTACAATTTCCTGGATACATATTTTTTTTTATTCGAACAATGCTAGCCATTTTATTAAATCTCAACGCGTTTTTCGTTACCGAACACGTAACAAAGAGATGCTTAGAAATTTATTCAATTAGATCTCTTACCTTTTTACTCGTTCTTTACAAAGTGGTGTAATTATATATCTTGAGACTATATAGATACAATTACAGTTATTATATATGATTGTGATACGGTACAGTAAGGTACTAAGAATTATTAAAATATTTTGGTCCCATAATGTCGGGAGCCGCAATCAAGATAAGAAGAAAAGAAATTAAGTTTGTACGCAATGCAATGATGGAGAAAGAAAAAACTTCCTTAATCATTGTCTGGTTTTACATGTAAACATGATATATATTTATGTATATATACATCATGATTGCCACTGATGAAATTGAAAGGAAGTCAAAACAAAAAATCAACCGCTCGAAAACTATAACTACACAGTCACATTACACATAAGACGTTCACGAGAAGAAGACTATAAGTAAATAAATTGAAAATGAAAGGATTGATAGAAAAATAATTTTCGTTAAGATGATAATCATCAACAGAACTATTAAAAAACATTTAAATAAGTACAAAACAAAAGATTTGTAATAAACATAATAAGTCTTAAGTGGATAATCTTAGATAAATTTATGTAATTCAGTTGCTTGTCTTTTTTGTAATAATATAATTTGTGTTTTATTTGACACAGAAGGTTAAGAGGACAAATTTTACGAGACAGAGTGTCAATTACGGTGTCATACTATGATAATGTATATACCCATGATTTGTATATTTAATTTGCATTTGTATGCGTGAAGGTACCACAATATTTCTAAGAGTTAAAAAAATGAGATAAGAGCCCTTAATTACTGTTCAGCTTAAAAATGTATTTAATATGTGGGAGTATTTCATATGTTGCAGTTTACTGAGCAAATACAGTATTTAGTGGATTGTTGAAAACTATTTTTATGTATTGAAATCGCCTTCGTGAAACGGAATTTCTTAAAAATTTATAATTTGATATTTAACACTCATGTGATAACATCAACTATCACAAATCAATCATGATCAGCAATGGTATTACCACCAAGATTTGTTAAAAGCCATTCTTAGAAGGATTTCTTCATTCTTTTCACGATGCTCAGTTTTTGGATTAATTGGTCAGTCCACTGAACCCCTGCTCCCACATTAGCTGAGTGAGACTAACATATTAGAAAAGAAAGAGGGGTACTTGTGATACACCCCCTTCCCCCGTGTAGTAGAAGTATCCATTTCTTTCCTGTTTTGCGTATCATTATTAGCGTTCAAATTCACCTGTATTACTGGTTGCCAGGATGATTGGTATAGGTAGAATTAGTATAGGTTGTATTAATGGTCTGAAAAATTTTAACTTTTGCAAAAAGCATTTTCTTAAACACTCTGTAGTTAGCACATCATTTTGAATGGTGCGTTTTGATGGTGGCGTTTTTTTGTTAAAATACGAGTACCTAGAAAAATATTGTTAAACAAATTTGTATAAAACATACGAAATGTTATGTTTTCTAAAAACTTTATTTTTATAATTGTTTACAAATTTTTTATAAAAGATGCTTTAACGTGCTTCTGTATTTTGATACATTTTAATTAATTTTTTAATTTCTTTCAAAATGTCATATAGTGTAAAAGTTCCCTTACTTTTTCAAAGACCTTTGAATGTATTTCGTTCTGAAAATAACCCAGATCTTTTATAGTTGAGTTAAGATTCGGTAATCTAGCCGGAAAGTGAATTGGTCCGTTCCAACAAATCCAGCGATGATATACAATAAACGATGAAAATATAATAAACTAGATTACAAAACTGGTTTCAGACATTCATCGTTTGTCGATTCTAACTATTGAATTTTTTTTTGTGTTTGAGCTACCTCCGTCAAAAAATTCAGAAGCTCATTTTTCAAAAATTTCAGCACCAGCCCACACTTTTCACTTTTACACTGAAATTTTGTTGATCTCTCTGTTTTTGTACTCTACATTTAAACGTAGACATATTAATTAATATTAATATTAAATTGCAGCAACATTGTCCGAGACCGATTGATGACGAATGACTCGTAACAGCGATTCGGTCCCCCGAATACCCATGAATAATACAAATTTAATAAACCACCAATTAAAAAATAGACACACAGTTTTCGTTTTGGTTGGTTCTGACCTTTAAGTTGAATATGTCAAAATGTATGGAAAACCGAAATCATTGTCACATTGGGCGGTTTCAGTACACCCAACAGTTGGGAACATGTTGAATAAAATCGAGGCCAACGTTATAAAAATGTTTAATACTATAAAATTATCAAATACAATTGGCGATGATTTCACTAATCATGATAGGGGATCTGAAAGCGTCCATTGTTCAGTTAAAGGCGGAACCGAACCGTAAGAGTTAAACATATTTCAATAAAAACTTAAACAATAACCTCAAATTATTCATTTTGACATTTATGGTTATCGATTTTTTGTCAGTGTGTACAATACAATACAATTTTTTAAAGCTTCATTTATTATTAAATTAATTGATGTGATATATAAATAATTGATTGGATTCAAACAATATTGTGAGCGCTGAAAAAATTCGATCTGTCAAATAACACAAAAAAAAAACTCAAAACGATACGAAAGCTATGTGCGTAAGAATTTATAAAAACTTATTGAAAACGAAACGAATCGGAATGAAAGGAAAACTATAAGCCTCGGACCTTAAGGCTGTTAGTGAATCAGTTAAAAAATCGTCAAAAATACAAATTTTCACAGAAAAACAAATGTTTCGATCAATTTATTCACTTTTCGACGAACAAATAAAAAATAATTTAAGTTTTCTTTCAAAATTTTATATTTTACCTATTTTTTAGCCTGTTCAGTATAAAATTTACTGTAGTTGATTGGTGAAAAGGATAGGCATTATTTACCAGTTCAATGAAATAAAAACGGGTCAAAGCCAAAGAGTACCTGACTAGATTAATAAATTCTGCGGTATTGTAGAGAAAAATTCAAATTTTATTTCAGATGTTTTCAAACGGCTTTGTTTTCTGTGGATTTCTATGTTTTCGGAATTAGTATCAATATCGGTTTTGACTGAGAATCTCAAAAACAGAAAAAATTTACGCTTTAACACTTAAAAATAAAAATGATATGCTAAATACAGTGTGTTTAGAAAAAAGTATGCTAAAGTCAAAATATCTAAATAAAAAAATTAAGTTAAATATCTCGTAAAATTTTATTTTCATACCCTGAAAATTTTAAAATTGGAAATCAACGACAACAAAGTATACATTTTTCGTTCTTACATGTACAGAATCGGTATTCTGGTCGTTCTATTTACTTGAGCTCTTTTCAAAATTATTCTCGCAATTTTATTTTTTATTTCATCAAGATATTTAGCAAAGAAACGACCCAGTCTCAAAGAAAACTTATCGGTGGCATAGATAAACTCCATGTTTCGCAACAATTACTAAAACAACACGACTATGTCTAGAGTAGTACCAAGTCTTCTAAACTAATATTACAGAAGCGCCTCACAAGAAATAAGAAAAATAATCACCAATAGAATTGGAGTTGTTTTTATCAATCAGGAGCCACTCATGTATAACATTTTGTATTCGTAGAGACGTCTTGTTACGTGGTAACTGGTGTACGAGAAGATCCGGTTTATTTTCTTACCGCATTTCGCTGTTTTACCGCATATTTGCATGGGTTGGTTCGGGTCTTTGATTAACTAGTCGTCTTAATGGCAGATGACACTATTATTCCGGTTCAAAGCCATAGAAACGTCATGGACATTGTCATAATGTGACAGGTAGAGTTTTCTTCATGGTGATGGGAGAAAACGATGGTTCTTTTACGCTTGGAATTCGGACGAGGCTATAACGAGGAAATTCTCCACCACAGCAGCAGCAAAACACAACATCATTAGAAGACATTACGAGGTAAAAATAATTTTATTTGTAACTGTGAAAAGAAAGCCATAATTAGTATTACGTGTAAGTGACAAAACCGAGATACCAACACACACCCAAACGTGTGACCATTCGAAGGGTAAACGATAGTAATGTAATATTTTAATGATACGTTATTAGTGTTTATGCGCTGTTGTGATAAAAAAAAAATAAGAAAAAAAGTAAATAAAAATATATATCCAAACGATACCGTCGTGGTTTAATAAATCGGGGAAAAGAAACGGAAACAAAAAAAAAGTTGTAGCAAACCAATCCAACAACAACAAACTTGAACAAACAAATTGTGAACGCACGTAGGCATACTAATACAACGTTTAGACCGATTCGAGGCTGGGAATTACACTCAGGCGGGGTGACTGGACGAACCGTGTGTGTGGGTACAGCGTGCCCAACTATTGTGAATGTGGGGGAGAAAAACGCAGCCAGCAATAAGGATTAATTACTGTCGAGCGAGCCTAAATTGTCCCGGAACCGAGACGGGTTGGATCATCCCGTAAAGTAACTCATCACTGCGTACTGAAGTCTCAGCTGATCGTTCGAGTCGACTCATCAGGAGGAATATCACCCCACGGATGAAGTTGCATTGACGAAGCGACCACTGCAAATTTGGTAATATAACTATCCCATAATTAACAAGGTAGTTGATTCTTGAATTGTTGTAAATTCCGAAATTCAGACGTTTTCGTATGAACCACGTTCCTTTCGTTATTTTTTTAGTTTTATTCGTAGGAAAACTCCGGAGTACGACGAGCTCTTCGTGCACCGCAGGATCCACACATCGGAAGCCATATATGTATAGTCCGAATTCAATGATTATTTGTGTGGTGATACGAAAAGGTTTACATATTTTATCTCCGACTTACTTGCTTGCTAAATTGTGTTATGTAATTAAAAATTAACGTAAAGTACTTCTTTTTCGAGTCGAAAGAACTATTGCATAATAATTTTTTTGTTTAATTGTTAATTCGTAAGTCAATAAAGATGTCATATGGGATATTTTATATAAAAAATCGATAATGTTCTAAATTAATATTAGTTTGGGAGAGGTGAGGGTGGTGGTGTTGATGGGTTTGGTCATTCTCTCGTCGGTATATATTCGCAGCTCTCGATACCCTGACACGGCATCATCCATTACACCCACGACAGGTTGAGTGCAAGCCGAGGCAAGTGCTGCGGGATGATGTAGTCAGGGTGGTCTGTTTACACTAGACCCACGGTCTAAATCCACCGGGGGTCGCGGTACGTAACAGTCTCTTTAATATTATTTTCGTCAATGATAGTTCCTTTTGTTTATGTAAACAAATGTATCGATGAATCGATATTTTATTTATTTACGGATAATAATTTATCATAAATTATTAAAATTATTCACAAAATAAAAGACATAAATTGTTTTTGCCAGTGTAAAAATTATCCGATTTTGTCGTGATAGCTCAAAATAACTCGAATGCAATGACGAAAAAAGTCGTGTAAATGATGATACATTAAAGTTCACAGCCTTACCGGCGATTCTCTTTCTCGAGTTTTTTTTTAGTATACAACGATTTCATTTCGATCAGAGCCGGTTTTCCATAATTAGCTGGAAGAACATGAAAATATAAGCGAACGTTCGAAGAGTGCCCTAGCTAGAGTTGCCAATGGTATATATTTGCCCCGTAGATACTGCGGTTTTAATTATTTTTCTGAGAGTCACAGGACCCATTGCGGGTAATATTTAATATTTCTCCGCTATACCTACCATTTTTAAGACGTCTTGTAAACTCTGGCGATCATGTCTAGTAGGCTGCACAGTTTATTTTATTCCGATACACGGTGTTTACATTAGGCATTTTATTCCGTATTTTTCGGCAACAAAATCCCTTATCGTTTAGACCATTAAAAAACCAGTATATCGATTTTGTCTCGTGAGTTACTCATTTAAAATGAGTGAAGCAAAAAAAATCGAATACGTATACTGTGTATAATACACAATTATGTCTTTGTATTTGTATTTTTCTTTTGTTCGTATTTGTGTCAGTTGTATGATGAACAGTATCAAAATAACGAAATCCGGGCGAATCGGTTTAATTGTTATGGTGCTTATTTCCTTTTCTCAGCACATTACGTCTGCTCTCGAGCTGTGGAGTGTCATTATTTAACATGTTAATATATTTTATATTTAACATTTTTTTAATCATAAATTAATTTTATATGTTTTAATAAAATTTTATTAGTAAATTTATTTTAAATTCCATAACTTTTAAAAATAAAATGTTAAATATAAAAAAAATCGAAAATACATAAACGACACAAAAATATGGCGTTTACAATAGTTAACTCTTTGAGTGCCGAAAAGCGCGATCGTGCTCCTTAATACATTAGCCGAAATCATGTCGGCACTCACAGAGTTAATATAAATAAACAAAAAAAAGAATGACCGTGGCTTGCATATGCAGTAAAACAATCATACACACGAAACTAACACAAACACAAATGCTACTAATCATTCCGGTTACACTCATTTCGTTAACCAAAACCAACAACAATATAAAGCCATGCTAATGCAGCAAATACAGAAAAAACTACACTATAGATAGTTGTATTAGAATATAATACATTGTATGCGCGCACTAGTTTAATAAGTAGTAGTGCGAAAGACAAGAATTAACATGGGATTGTAGTGTTACCAATACAATCTTCTGTAGTTTGTTGTATATTGGTGTCTGCGTTTCAGACTTTGTTCAGGGCTTTTAATTGTTGTTGGTTTTGCGTTAACACATTTTGAGACAAAATCCGTATACAGAACTTTTTCATATGTGTATGTAAAAAATATTATCATTTCTTATTTGTTCTTCTAACCAGTGCACCTAGAATACTACAGGCCACACTGCTTGCTATGTCATTAAATTTATGTCTACAGTTTTTTCTTTGAACTCTAGACGGCAGTCAAGTTCATAAAATGAAAAAACCAAAACAAACAAAAAAAAAATATTTTTATACGTGTATTAAAAGTAAGGTTATGTCTTCTCGTAAATTATATTAAATGTGTACACATTTTATACGTGTTTACATATTTAACACAATTTAAAGTGCATAATTTTATAATAATGTTATGAATTAATACTTTTACCAATAGCTTTCTGTTAAATTTCAAAATAAATTATTAAAATATTTTTCTTGTTGTTTGTTTACAATTTGTTTCTTATCAATGTGACAGCAAACACAAAAAAAAATCAAAACAATCTTTTTAATTTTAGTGCTGCCTATAATAGCCAAAGAGAGAACTGTCGACATAAATTGACGTCATATAGCAAAATTTTTAAAGCAGTGTGGCCTGTAGTATTCTAGGTGCACTGTTCTAACTCAACAAAAAATAATGTAGCCTTGAGAATTAGTTTACTCATTTATGTTTGTATTAGTGCGAGGAATCAAATGATACCACCAAAATTTTGGTGTAAAAAAAATCCCAAAAATAAAATCACACAAAACCGGTTTTACATGAAAAGGGGAAAAATTCCAGGAATAAAATGCCTAATCTAAACATCGTCTAAGTTTTTTCTCTACATTGTTCATCGTCAACTATAAAATTGACATTCGACCGAGGACCAGAAAATGGAAACAGAAAATGAATTACATCTCTAAAAACTTATTTTGCTAGACAAATGGGACTATACTATTTTGCTAACGATGCTATCAAAATGGCTGAAGGTTATTTTGTTAAGTTTCTATAGCATGTTTTTTCTATACATGTTTTAATAAAAGTTTTTACAGGAACGTCTTCATATGGTGGAGTTAAGGCAATATCTACAAATCCAGATGCATGATTTAGCGATAAAAGCCTACACACAAAATTTTGGAAGGGGATAATTTTTGTCATTAAAATCATACGCATAGATTTATCTCATCATGTTTTTGAAATGGTGAAAGTGATAACGAACCCCTTCAAGTGATAAATTATTTGGAACGTATTTCAATTCTGCGTACAACGGTATGTGGTTTTCGAAAATTGTTGAAAGGTTACTGCGGATTATACGAGATAAAAGTTGCAATTAGAACGAGAAAACCAACGTAAAGTAAAAACAAATGTTGTTCAAAGTCGCTGGTTTACGATATTTATCGATAATTTTATTAACTTCTCGTTTTAATTGAATTTAGGTAAACATACATAAGATAATTTACCGTCTAACCACTAACCCGGTAAGCTACCTAATTTTGCTTCATAAATGTGGGGGAAATTATAATGCGAATAGATTTACGATCGGAAAATTTTGAAATTAATCCAAATTTATCCAAATGGGGTTGTGTTGACATATAATATGTTATGCTATTGCTCTAATTTAAATTGAAAGCTTGTTGTGTTTTATACTTGTAAACACGTACATATCTACTTTCTATAACTATTTTGATTGACATTACGATCGTAAATGTGAAAATCATATTAAAGTTATGACGCATGCGCTCACATACCGTTTCGTGGTTAGAATAGATAAAAATACATTATTTTGCCAAAACCGCTATCAACATACATATAAATTTATGCTGCAAACGCATTATATGCAATATAAGAATTGATTACCTCAACTCAATATACTATGGTCTAACAAAATTTTATTGTTGGAATAATATCTCTAAAAATCGAATGAAATTGAAATTTTGTTTTTCAATTGCATTGCAACCAACATTTTACATTACTTGAGTATAATGAACTTTTGAACTTGGGTATTTTGGAATTAGAAAAAATTATTAGATTGCAGCCAGCATGATAAAACGTGAGACACATTATGTAGTGCTATAAAATCTAGGATATTAAAAACAATTTTGGTCAAATTTCCGGTGTTCATTAATTTATACTCAACATGCATGGCGCATCAATTTGTCAATCAATATTCTATTTTGTAAATATTGTTATATTGGACGTATATATAATGTTGTATTGAATATTGCATTTACAGTTACGTTTTATTGTATTCCCGAGTAAAACGTGACATTAAATATTTTTTGAACTGGCAACTAAAATTTTAAACACCTTTGATTGTGTGTTACGTATGTTACAGATGCAATCAGCATAAAATATTTTTTTAAACCTATATTCATGTTTTTATGAGGGATACAAAAATGCACTGTAATTGTTGTGTGCAGTAGTATGGCTGTTACATTTTTAAGTACCATGTTATTTTAGTTTGTTAGGCATACATGGGGAAAAGGTTTATAGAGATTTAAATTTCGATTTCTTTAAAGATTGAAAGTTTTATGTCTGGCGCTCGCTTTCATTGTCTATTATGTAAATGTCAAATGCTTTGAATTTTCGACTAAACCTAACGATTGGAGTCATAAAAACTTTCTAGTAACCGTAACAGTCGCCTATATACAATATTTCTAGATTTTTGTTTTAAATAAGGCATTAATAAAAATTGGGTTACACTGACGTTGGAGTGGAACCGAGATACGATGCGAAATTGCGCTGCCCTTGAAGCGAACACTGTCTAAAGTAGAGGTTATAGACTAGAGGGATTTTTATTGATAAAAAAATCGTAAACATTTTATTATTATTATTTAACAATCTCCTTATGAGGTATGGACAAGAAAAAAGGCTTTTAGTATACAACAATATAAGGACCGCCATTGTAAGGAAGTGTTAAATAAAATGCTGCTACAACCAAATATTCGATAGAGAGAGAAAGAGAGAGAGTCAACTGATCGGATTTTCCACTGATAAGACGTAGTTGAGACTAGTTTTACACATTGAAATTAACAATTTGACAATTAAATTTTCCAAATTATTTTAAATATAAAGTTTGATTATTTTATTTTTTAAAAAGACTTTAAAAATTTTCTGCAATTATTGATAAGTTGTATCATACAGAGGTAGACACTCGAAGTGTTACCAATTAAAAATGTTCTAAATTTGTCATTTTTATTTTTTTTATTTCAAAACTTCAGTATATCAAATCACACGCTTCACACGCTGCACGAATATGGTCTGATAGTATTTGTGGTCTGATAGTATTCACAGTGAAGAGCAATCTTTAAGGCGTTGACCATCTCATATTTTTCAGTTAATACATTCGCCCCCAGAATGGACATATATGGAAAAAATAGGTTTTAAGTCCGGGGGATATATGGTGACGATTGTGTTGAAGAAATGAAGCTGAGAAGTTTTTCTTGTAAAAAACGTTGGGTTTCACGGGCGTCATGGGATGCATGTATGTGAAGTTGGCCCGAAAAACCAGCCCGAAAAACAACTTTTCAATTTTGGTGTGTTTCTTTGCTAAATTCAATACCATCCCGAAAAAATATCATAATTGTTATGGAAAATGCATATTTCATCCCGAAATAATATTTTATTCTATTTAAGTAATATATGTTTGTTAATTAATACGAGAAAGCTAAATTAATCGAGAAAAGTTACCAAATTGACAACGCCATATTATACAAATAATAATTTAGTAATACTTAAAAAACAAATGTGTCACATTGTAAATCTTGGTAGTAAATTGTTTAGTTGCTTATAACGATTACATATCAGATACAAAACTAATATGAACTAATATAAACTTATAACAAGACTTGGTTAAATATTTATTTGCATAATGAAATGTAATAACCTCATTCGCAATGTACCAATAGTTAAACATCAGTACAAAAATTTATACTCAAAATTTAATTGCTGGAATCCAGGAGATATCCCCCTCGAGATTATTTGCTCAAAAGTTAGGTCCATCCATCTCACATATAACGCCAATAGTTCAAGTCTGAACGGCGGATGTAAAAGTGTGATCTAAAGCAAAATCTCAGCACAGGTTGCATTAAACTTTTCCATTATCTCAGATATAACGCCAATAGTTCAAGTATCAGATATAACAGAAAATAGTTTAAAAGAAAGAAAACGGCAAAAATAAATTATTATTCAGTAACATTGATTGAACTTCAGTAACATTGATAAACTGTCTACACCCAAACGACTAGGGACACTCGTTTGGGTGTAGACAGTTTATCAATGTTACTGAAGTTCATGCTAAATGGTTAGAAACTACTTAGAATGACTTTGGAATGTACCTAAGGCACATTAAAAAATCACATTTTAAAATCTCATGGGACACCATGTCATACTTATTGGAAAATCAAATAATTTACTAAGGACACTCGTTTGGGTGTAGACATTGTACCAATGTTACTGAAGTGCATGCTAAATGGTTAGAAAATACTTAGAATGACTTTGGAATGTACCTAAGGCACATTAAAAATCTCACTTTTAAATCACATGGCACACCCTGTCAGACCCATTAGAAAATCAAATAATTTACTTAGGACACTCGTTTGGGTGTAGACAGTGTATCAATGTTACTGAAGTTCATGCTAAATGGTTAGAAAATACTTAGAATGACTTTGGAATGTACCTAAGGCACATTAAAAAATCACATTTTTAAATCTCATGGGACACCCTGTCAGACTCATTAGAAAATCAAATAATTTACTAAGGACACTCGTTTGGGTGTAGACATTGTACTAATGTTGCTGAAGTGCATGCTAAATGGTTAGAAAATACTTAGAATGACTTTGGAATGTACCTAAGGCACATTAAAAATCACATTTTTAAATCACATGGGACACCCTGCTAGACCCATTAGAAAATCAAATAATTTACTAAGGACACTCGTTTGGGTGTAGACAGTGTATCAATGTTACTGAAGTGCATGCTAAATGGTTAGAAAATACTTAGAATGACTTTGGAATGTTCCTAAGGCACATTAAAAAATCTCATTTTTAAATCACATGGCACACCCTGTCAGACCCATTAGAAAATCAAATAATTTACTAAGGACACTCGTTTGGGTGTAGACATTGTACCAATGTTACTGAAGTGCTAAGGCCAATTACAAAATCACATCTCGTCTAAATTACGCAATATTAATTCGCCTGAATGTTTACTTACAACAATACTATTGCAATAGTCTTGTTGTTGTTGTATTTTTGGGATTAGTTTGGATAAACTTCACTAGCATACTTCCAGTCATATCAAAAATATTTGAAAAACTGTTGCTGAAAAGACTCAAGCCTATAATAGAAGAGAGATGCTTAATTCCACCACACCAATTTGAGTTTAGAGAAAATCACTCTACAGTTGAACAAGTTCAAAGAATGACGGATGTCATTGAGGATGCACTCGAGAATAAGAAAATATACTCCAGTATTTTCTTAGATGTAGCTAAAGCTTTCGACAAAGTTTGGCACCAAGGGCTTCAATTTAAACTGCATCGAGACCTGCCTAAGCAATTTTATC
The DNA here is from genome assembly GCA_932526605.1 of Nephrotoma flavescens. NCBI lineage: Eukaryota > Metazoa > Arthropoda > Insecta > Diptera > Tipulidae > Nephrotoma > Nephrotoma flavescens. The sequence continues at coordinate 164,321,534 of OW052220.1, read as the reverse complement.
AAATTCTTAAATCGTACATAGCTGATCGACACTTTAGAGTCAAATTTGAAAATGAGTACTCTGAAATAAAAAGAATATCAGCAGGTATACCACAAGGTAGCGTACTTGGACCTATTCTGTTTATTCTTTATACGAGAGACTTACCGAATATTGAAGGTACTACTGTAGCAACATTTGCAGACGATACAGCTATTCTAGCAGTTGGAAAAGATATTTCGGAAGCAACAAGCAAACTTTAAAGTGCAGTTAACAAGGTGAGCAACTGGACTAAAAAATGGCGCATCTCATTAATTGAAGCCAAATCAGTACGTCAACTTTACCAATCAAAATGTAAACTGTATTCCCGTGGTTCTCAACTCAAACCAAATTCGATATGCAAATACAGTTAAATACCTTGGCATGACCCTCGATGCTAAACTAAGATGGAAAGAACACATCAAGAAGAAAAAAGAAGAGTTAAACATCAAATATAGAAAAATGTACTGGCGCATCGAAATTCTGAGCTCTCAATACACAAAAAATTGCTTCTATACATTTGCCTGTATAGCCAGTATGGAACTATGGCATCCAACTTTGGGGTTGTGCCAAGAAGACCAATGTACAAATGATACAATGCTTCCAAAATAAAGTGCTACATTAGGAATGACAACCTCCATAGAGACTTGAAGATGGAATACGTCACCGATGAAATAAAGAACCAAGCAAGGAAACACGTACAGCACTTATCTCTACACGAAACCGTTGTCAATCTCTGTCGTATGTTTGAGACCACTAGCGGAGTGAGGAGACTCCAAAGGCAGAAACCGCTGGAGCTGGGCAGTATGTTTTAGAATAAGAAAGTATTATAAAATGAGTAACCAATAGGTTACTCATCTTAATCCGAGAACTTAACTTACGAAAGATAAATTATTTGATGATCTCTGAATCAGTTGGAATATTGTATAAATAAATAAATTTATTAAATAAAAAAAAATAAAAAAATAAGGTAAATTACGTGCTCTTTCAGAATCTGCAGCTGCAGCCCGTTTTAATTGCAAACGGTTGCTGAGATATCCAGTGCTTGTTTGTTCACATTTGTAACAACACACATTTTTAATTTTCATTAGGGAAATATCCAATTTTTTGTCGTATGAAACCAAAATTTGAACGACTTTTGCGAGATGTTATAAACTAGATGCGGTTACCTCGAACAAAGAACATCCAGTTCATAAAAGGTTATAATATAATTTTGGTGTTGGTATTTGGTTGGTTGAAATAAATCCCAAATTCCGGTTTTAATTTTAATAGTATTGACAACTTGTCGGTATGGTGGTTGATGGCAAAGAGAATTTTTTATGATGGTTGATGACAAAGAGAACTTTTATTTTGTTTTATAAAAAAAAAAATAGTTACAAAAATTATCTATTTATCACAGAGGGTGGTCAACTCGCTTAGTAGATTAAAATTTAATTGCCATTAGATGGCATTACATGTTAATTGTTGGGTATTAAACGCGCTTCTACAGTAGTTAGGTGTTGAATCAATATTACATTAGTGTTAGTACAATTTTGAGCTACTTTTTATAATAACGTTTAGTACAGAGTGCATATCCGTCAAATATTAACAAAAATGGTAAGAAAATAATTTACATAATAAAATAGAATTTATCTTAACGTAATATTATTATTTTAGAGGAAACTCAAGATCAAGTTGAAATAATATTTAAAACTAGTTTTTAGGTAACCAATTGATGAATTTATACAATGACAAAGGTAGTGTAATTAATAATTGCTAATTTTTATTTTAGGTTTATATATGCGATGAATTTCAAATGAATTATGTGTTTCAGGAAGAGAATTTGTTCCAGGCTTATATGACTTGACACCATTTTTAACAACATATCAACAGATGGAACTAATTAGTGAAAACAGGGTAGATCTGGAACAATTTAAAATAAAATCAGTTTCCGGAAAACTTCAATTGAAGATTATTATTATTCTAAATCTTAATGATTAACCCTCATGTGAGTGAAGAAAAATATCTTAATTTGAGTAATTAAATTATTTTTTCTACGTTCATCCAAGTTGGAATATTTCTTATTTTAAGTATGATCGTAATCTATACCAATTGAACAAGAAGTTCTTATAAATTTTAAAGTTTTTATTGGGAGTAAAACATACAAAAATATACGTTTAAAAGTGCAAAAGGTACTCGGGTACCCACGTCACTCACATTAGAGTTAAACTAAGTGCCTAGAAGGCGGTCAATCTTTATATAAAACATTCAAACCATTTTGTCAACTACTTTACACGTAATTTCACCTCAAACATAAAAGTGAGTTTTCCCGCGTTTAGAGTAAATAGAGACAAACCAAACTAATATTCGCCTTGCGACGTTATGGTTAAGTCCGAAATCGGTAAATGTCCGAAATTTTAATATTTTAAATTCGTGTACACGATTAAAAACCGGCTATCCAGAGGTCCAATAGTTATAAATTGTTTGTTGACCTTCCCCCTACACTCCCGTAGTTTCATTTATTCCCCAATTAGCTCCTGCGAGCCCGTGAGAAAGTTAATGTCGTTAGTCGCTATACTATTCCAAATTCCAATTTGCACTAATACCATAAAAAAATATTTCGTGAATAATTAATCGATTTGATTGTTTAGTATCGCCCCAGAGCTGGATACCATTTGTCCAAATTGGTTTAATTATCGATTCGTAGATAAGGCGTTTACAGTACAGGCTAAGCTTATATGTTTTCCTATTAGCCATATATCTCACGTTGTTTTATTTTAATTTGCTCTGCTTTTTGTCCTAACGTTGTATTTCCAGTTCAATCTTGAATCGAGATGCAAACCCAGATATTTAGCAGATTCAGCTTGGTGAATTTGTACCCCATTGAGAAATGTAGTGGAAGTTGCGATTTATATTTATCAACGCGATTTTTATTTCAGCTCGCTAAGCTTTATTTTCCAATTTTGATTGTGCGATTCGCTTGACTCTAATACTGAGGAATCATCAGCAACAGTGCCGATGAAGGTTGTATCCGTTGTCGGAATATTGGAAGTGTAAAGTAGACGGCCCTAATATGCTACCCTGGGATGCACTCCTGCTATGGCTGGGTAGAAGTGGGGGTATGTCTCTCTAAGCCTTTTCTGATAAAGTTTCACAAATTTATTTTATACCTCGAACCGAAGGTTTTCATTGAGTTAACCGATTATTTACGCACATGTTTAAAATAGAGGTTAAACACCGAGAAGGATTGTGAAGGTCTATATATAGGGATATTGTCAAATTAGGTTTCAAACCTCGTTCACGTTAAACCTGTGTTTATTTATTAGTCATAGTAAAATTGCATATTAGCATAGATAGCTGTAAAAAATTAATTCGGATCATCAACAAACACTTATTGTAGGTCATTCCACTTTTATAGTCTGGAATATTAATTATATGTCATTAACATATGCATAGCCATAGATCATTTAACCGCACATTAAAATTAATTAAAAGTGTAGCCGCATAGTAATAATTCATTATTATGTAAATGCATTTTATGGTTCGTATTCGGCACGATCAGTAGTGAACTATCACACTACGATGCATGGAATTGTGTTTTTAATGCCGAATAGAACTACGGCCCTTTGATAATAGTTAAAATGAGTTATCAGTACAATACATTATTATCAACTCAGCAAAATAATCATTAATCATATCGCATATTTATTACCACACATAATCCAAAATACAACAGTACCACTACATGCATTACCATTTACGATCAACCAATTGTTTTTAATTAAAGTATTTAAAATAAATAGTAATAATAAAAATTATAATATCCTTAACGTCACTTTGTCTTCCAAGTACATAATTTAATATTTGTACGTTAACCCTAAACAAACTATATTTCACTGTACATAAGGATAATTTAAATCAACATTACCTTCTTCACTCTACAGGGTTGTGACAACATGCCAAAAATATAATGTTTCTTCGTCAAACTTTTCTTGTAGTTATTACAGCGGGGTTTTTGCTTCTTAATGTAATGTTATGCAGCTATGTGTAAGATAGACAGTTGATGGAGATTTGAGTTGAATACTAAACATTTAACAACACATATTTTATTTTATAGATTTATGCATTTTTATATTTATGCAAAGCATGCAACACTTAGTTATGGCTTTACAGTTTCTAAGAAATTAAAAATTTGATCATTAGGTTTGGAGACAGATTAAAAAATGGCTTGTATATGTACAATAATATACAAGCAAATTAATGTTACTAAATTGATGTTTCATTAATTTATAAGGGTTTATGCCCTCCTGATTTATTCAAAAAAGTATTTAAACGCAGTGGAACCGAAAATATCTTCGAAAATCTTCCATTTAAAATTTTATTTCTCCTAATTCTTTCATTTTTCTATACGACTCTCTATTATTAAATTACTTTAATTTATCTATAACGTCTTATAGATGACAAGAGGGCGGAAATTATTTTAGTTTTTATCAAAACTATTCATTTTATCATTCACTTAGGTATGATGTTCCATACCGGTTAAAACATTTAAGAATAACTCTGCTCTAATAAGAGCAAATCAATTGGGTAAAACAAATTATCAATCAAACTACAAAAAAGCGAAATGCCCGTATCGTCTAAAAAGTACAATAGACGTATCCCATTTAAACCATCGTAACGCATTCGGCAGGTATAATATAATAGGGTCAAATACATAAACAGTTTAAATTGCATTCTTGTTCCAATATAAACAATCCAACAATAGCACAATAGACGTCACAATTTGATTTTTTGATTTCCCTGGGACAGATGCGACTTCACATATCCAGGCGACTCAAATAATAGTATTTAACAAAAGCACAGCAATTTATTTTCAATAAATCTATATAAACGAAATACTGATTCATTTCAAATCTCATTATCTCGTTAACTTTATTCTTTTTTTTAAATCAAACCACTTAAAATATTTTATTTTGTAAGCAATCTCATTTCTCATTCATCATCATGATGTGAAAAATGCAGGTGGTTAGAGATCACCAAAAATTCTATTTCAACTTCTCATGTTTACCTATCAACATGATCATCATCGGCTCATCAATGTGCGGTTTTGTATCATTTCGTAGTTTTATTTTTGGGTAACCGAGCGAGATGCGTGCTGTGTTGTTTTTATTTATATTCAAAACACACAATAAACGCGAAAATAGAATATGTACATATATGTTACGGTCAAAGTGTATAATCCGGTAATTATTTATAACTTAAGTACCGGTACCCCAGTGGGTTTGCTAAATTTGTAAAATATCAATGATTTTCCTTTAATAATTAAATTATTTATCATTTTAACCGGTTATTATCTATATATATAAAGATGAATTCCTGTTTGTTTGTTCCGAATGGGCGTCTCAGCCGCTCAACCGATCGCCATGAAATTTTTACCATGTACAAGTTGCATATCCAGAACCAACCTTATGAAATTTTGGAAAGGGCTGGACCCTGTGGTCTAGGAGCTGCGGTACAATTTTTTTCGAAAATTTTAATTTTCTTTAAATTTTTCCACGAAAATGAGTTTATGGAATTACGAATATGCAATTACTGACATGTTCGAATCCGAGGGGCTCAGTCGCTCAACCGATCGCCATGAAATGTTTACCATGGAAATGTTGCATGTTCAGGACCAATCTTACGATATTGTGAAAGGGGCTGGACCCCGGGGTCTAGCAGCCCTGGATCAAAAATTAATTTTTACATGTATATCCAGAACCAGCCATATACAAATATTTGATTATTCCAAAATGACTTCTCAGTCGCTCAACCGATCGCCATGAAATGTTTACTATGGAAATGTTGCATGTTCAGGACCAATCTTACGATATTGTGAAAGGGGCTGGACCCCGGGGTCTAGGGGCCATGGTACAAATTTATTCAAAAAATAATATTTTTTTACCAGAATGAGTTTTGGAAAGGGGTTATATGAAATAAGAGACATGTTCGAATCCGAGGGGCCCAGCCCTGGATCAAAAATTAATTTTTACATGTATATAGATACAAATATTTGATTATTCCAAAATGACTTCTCAGTCGCTCAACCGATCGCCATGAAATGTTTACCATGCAAATATTGCATGGTGAGGATCAATCTTACGATATTGTGAAAGGAGGTGGACCCCGGGGTCTAGGGGCTGTGGTACAAATTTTTTCAAAAATTTAAATTTTTTTACGAGAATGAGTTTTGGAAAGGGGTTATATGAAATAAAAGACACGTTCGAATTCGGGGGGTCCGCCCCTGGATCAAAAATTCATTTTTACATGTAAAGATACAATTATTTGATTGTTCTGAAATAACGCCTTAGCCGCTTTACCGATCGCCATGAAATTTGCACCATGTATATGTTGCATGTTCAGGACCAAGCCCACGACGATACTTTTAAAGGGGCTGAACCCCAGGGTCTAGGGGATGTGGTACAAAGTTTTTATCAAATTTCAATTTTTTTTTAAGATTTTTTGACGGGAATGACTTTAGGAAAGGGGTTATATAAAATTAGTGACATGCTCCAATCCGGAAGTCTGGATCAAGAATTCATTTTTACATGTACAGATACAATTATTTAAATGTTCCGAAATAGCGCCTTAGCCGCAAATTTAGACACCAAAAAGGATATCTAGCGTGCGATTGTTATACAAAAATCATACCTCTACTATAATTGATTTAATTATTCAAATTAATTTTATTAATTTAAATTTAAGACAATCTTTCATCACTTCAACTGAAGACAAATCTCTGAACACTTATATTATCTATACTAATAATCCATTTTTACTGGTTTGACATGTACTGTTTAGTGATATCCTATTTATCATATCCTGTTTTGAAATGTACCATAGTCAGCGAGTTCTAATTTCCACATGACTTCAGAAATAATTAACATTCTATTTTAATCCACTATTGCAACCGGTGGCTTTTAATGAAAATAGTAGTTCCATACTAAACGCCAATAGTTTATTACTTTATTTAGTTTATTATACTTAAATAATCAATGATTGTTTCATAAAATCAATTCTAGGAAAGTTACTAAAAAATATTGTACGTATAAACTGATTTACTTTGAAAAGTACTAGCGTTTTATATTTGAAAATAGAATCTTCTACAAGAAACATCCTTGGATTCAAATTATTGTATGTGTAAAATTGCCTTAGTTTGAAAAAACTTCTTTTGTTTTTCGAAATGTCATTTTCAACCACAGTTCGCCGTAAAACGTATCGAAGTGGACGTAGTTTTAATCGTTTTGAATAAATTCATATTAATTTGTGTTTCGGATGCCGTTGTTCTCGATTAGTTAGCTATATTGCAATAAAATAATTTTTGGTGATTATTTTCCAGGTATTAAATATTGTTTCAAGTGAATATACCATTCTTATTATGATAAGTTTTCAGTTTATAAACGTGTTAATCTATGATTACTTTTTGATTGTAGATAACAATTGATTTTGCTTACAAAAAAAACCCGTAAAGACATTTTCAAACACAGTTCGCGGTGAAACGTATCGAAGGGAACATTAAAATCGTTTTGATAAATTAATACTAATTTCTGTTTTGAATGCCCGTCATTCCTGATTAATTAGCTACACGTTTCATTTTTGCTTAAAAATGCTACCGAAAAAAAGAACAATTGGGCAGGTAGCTGCAAAGTCGAAGAAGATTAGAGTCGCAAGGGTGGCTGTATCAAGCGAACAGCTTGAAGCACGACTTGCAAACGTTCGAAGCAGGATGACTTCTTCAAGAGCTGATGAAACAACTGAACAGCGCGAAACACGACTTGCAAACGTTCGAAGCAAGATGTCTTCTTCAAGAGCTGATGAAACAACTGAACAGCTGATGAGACAACTGAACAGCGTGAAACACGACTTGAAAATGTTCGAAGCAGGATGTCTTCTTCTAGAGCTACTGAAACCATTGAACATCGTGAGGCCCGGCTGGAAGTCGATCGGTTACGATATGGACGATTAATAGAAACTTTTAGAGTTGATTTAAAGTTAGCAGCATTCAATTACGAGAAAGACCATGATTACAATGTTTCAATTGGGCAAATGGAAAACATTTGTTTGTATTGTCATGCTTTAAAGTTTCACAATGAATCACCTGGAATGTGTTGTTCAAATGGAAAAGTGAACTTGCCTCCTCTGGATGATCCACCTGAACCTCTTCTAGCTTACGTCTCCGGAACTACTGAGTTATCCAGACATTTTCTACAAAATATTCTCTAAAACAACTCTTGCTTTCAAATGACATCTTATGGAGCAACCCAAATTATTAAGGATGGAGGTTTTATGCCCACGTTTAAAGTACAAGGACAAATTTATCATAAAATTGGATCACTTCTTCCTGTCCCTAACAACGACTCCAAGTTTTTACAAATTTACTTCATGGGCAACGAGGAGGCAGAGATTGATCAACGTTGTGCTATTGGTCCCGGAACAAAACGTGAAATAATATCAAGTTTACATATTTTATTCCATGAACGCAATCATCTGGTAAATTTATTCAAAACTGCATTGGAGCAAATGCCATCAGATGACCACAGAGTAGTTATTCGAGCAGACAAAACACCGTCTGGCCAACATGAAAGACGATCCAATGCTCCAACAATCAACGAAGTTGCTATTGTTATGGTCGGAATGGATTTCAACCGACGTGATATTATTATCCATAGACAAAATGAAAGCCTACAGCGTGTTACTGAAACACACATATCGTATGATGCTCTTCAGTATCCAATACTGTTTTGGCAAGGAGAAGATGGGTATCATTTCAACGTGATGCAAACTAACCCAACAACAAGTGCTGCGATGACGAAAAGGGTTTCCTGCATGGATTTTTATGCGTATCGTATTATGATTAGAGCACAACAATCAAACCACATCCTGAAGTGCCGTCAACTTTTTCACCAATTCATTGTTGATATGTATGCTAAAATCGAAAGTGAACGACTTCTTTTCATTCGCTTAAATCAGAAAAAACTTCGTTCCGAGGAATATATTCACTTGCGCGATGCAATTGCAAATGATGGAAACGTTGCTGACATTGGGAAATTGGTCATATTACCAGCTACGTATACGGGAAGTCCAAGGCACATGCACGAATACGCTCAGGATGCCATGACGTATGTTTGGACGTCCTGATCTATATATAACGTTTACGTGTAATCCAACATGGGCTGAGATTATAGATTTACTTCTAATTGGGCAATCATCGACCCATCGGCATGATCTGACAGCTAGAGTTTTCAAACAGAAACTCATAAATCTCATGAACCTCATAACTAAAATTCATATTTATGGAGAAACTCACTGCTGGATGTATTCTATAGAATGGCAGAAAAGAGGCCTACCACATGCTCACATTTTGATTTGGTTAAAGGACAAGATTACTCCAACTCAAATTGATAGTGTTATATCAGCTGAATTACCCAATCCCCAAGAAGATCCGATACTTTTTGAAATCGTTAGCAAAAACATGATACATGGGCCATGTGGAGCCGTGAATCCCAATTCACCTTGCATGAAAGACGGAAAGTGTTCGAAAAAATATCCCCGAAAGATGTACCAGGAAACACAAACTGGTGACGACGGATATCCACAATACCGGAGACGAAAACCCAATGACGGAGGACACACAGCCACTATCAAACTAACAATGTGCATCATGAGGTAGATAATAGCTGGATTGTTCCTTACACTCCGTTACTGTCGAAAATATTTAAAGCCCATATTAACGTTGAGTACTGCAACTCGGTTAAGTCAATTAAATATATATGTAAATACGTCAACAAAGGCAGTGGTATGGCAATTTTTGAACTTTCGAATACAAATTCACAATTCGATGAAGTCACGCAATTTCAAATAGGACGTTACATCAGCAGTAATGAAGCTGTCTGGCGAATTTTGAGTTTTAATATTCACGAGCGTTATCCAACAGTTGTACATCTCGGTGTACACTTAGAAAATGGACAACGAGTTTACTTTACGGAAGAAAATCTGTTACAGAGAGCTGCGCAACCAACGATACGACATTAACAGCCTTTTTTCAATTATGCGGAACAGATTCATTCGTTAAAACGTTGTTGTATCATGAAGTTCCATAATTTTATACATGGAACACGTCGAAGAAGCAGTTTTTCAGAAGAAAGCAAGGCACAATTATTCGGGAGTACCCTGGAATACGTGGTTCTGATGCCTTGGGTCGAGTTTATAATGTTCATCCTAACAATACGGACTGTTGTTTTCTGAGAATGCTGGTTCATGAAGTAAGAGGACCAACGTCTTTTCAAGCACTGAGAACTGTAAATGACGAAGTATGTCAAACTTACAGAGAGGCATGTCTTAAACTGGGCTTACTTGAAAATGATGAACACTGGGATAGAACACTGACCGAAGCATGTCTTATGTGTCGTCCAGCACAAATACGCAAGCTCTTTGCAATCATATTAACAACATGCACACTTTCCGATCCTAAAGGTCTTTGGGAAAAGCACAAAGAAAGCCTTAGTGAAGATATACTTTGACAAGCACGTAGAACAATTCCCGATATGGAAATACAGTTTTCAGCAGACATATATAATGATGCACTTATATTATTCGAGGATGCATGCTTATACATTAATAACAAAGTCATTTCCCAACTTGGGTTGCCAGCACTGACACGCCATGGAAACATTGTTCGTGATAGAGATATATTACGAGAACAAAATTACGACGTTGGTCAGTTACGAGTTTTCGCTGAGACTCAAAAAAGTCTCTTAGTGGATGATCAAAGACAGGCATACACTAAAGTGATGCAATACCTAGCAAACGGTACCGGAGGAATTATTTTTCTTGATGCACCCGGAGGCACTGGAAAAACATTTCTTCTTAATTTGATACTTGCTGAAGTAAGACAGCAGAATACAATCGGCCTCGCTGTTGCATCATCTGGAATTGCATCCACTTTACTCGATGGAGGACGCACAGCACATTCAACGTTTAAACTAACATTGAATTTGAATCAAGCAGATAATTTTTCTTGCAATATAACACGAAATTCGGGAATTGCCACGTTATTAAAAACATGTAAAATCATTATTTGGGATGAATGTACCATGGCACACAAAAAAGCATTTGAAGCGGTTGATCGTACTTTGCGCGATCTGCGACAAAATAACCGACCAATGGGAGGAGCTCTAACACTACTAGCAGGTGATTTTCGTCAAACTTTGCCAGTCATTCCACGATCAACACCCGCTGATGAACTTAATGCCTGCCTGAAGACGACTCATCTTTGGAAACGCTTTACGAAAATCACACTATCTACAAACATGCGTGTGAATTTACATCACGATGGTACAGCTAAAACATTTGCTAGGCAGCTTTTGGACATGGGTAACGGGAAATTGCCAAATGACCCTGTAACATGTGAGATATCGTTTCCGCCTAATTTTTGTCAAATGTTGCCATCAATAAAGGACGTGGTAATGAAAGTATTCTCAAATCTGCCAAATAACTTCAAAAATCATGATTGGCTGTGCGAACTTGCACTCCTAGCTCCCAAAAATGACGGCGTTAATAAATTAAATAATGAAATTCAATCGCAACTATACCCGGGCTACTAATGAAATACAAATCTATCGACACGGTTGCTGATGTGGATCAATCCGTCAATTATCCAATAGAGTTTCTTAATTCTTTGGAGGCACCTGGTATTCCACCACACATACTATTTTTAAAAGAGGATTCACCAATAATACTGCTCCGATCCACCGAAATTGTGCAACGGAACACAGCTTTGTGTGAAGAAATTGATGCCGAATGTGATTGAAGCAACGATTATTACCGGTAAAAGTAAAGGAGAAGATGTGCTAATTCCGCGCATTTTTATGATGCCCACCGATTTGCCGTTTGAATTCAAGCGACTACAATTCCCATTACGCCTTGCTTTTGCAATGACAATCAACAAAGCCCAGGGCAATCATTGAAAATAGCTGGTGTTATTTTGGAAAATTCATGCTTTTCACAAATCCAACTGTATGTTGCTTGCTCCAGAGTGGGAATGGCAAAAAATTTATTTATTTACACACCAAATGGAAAAACCAAAAATATTGTTTGGATGAAACGAAGGAACGAAGAATTTTTACAAAAAATAACGATAAAAGTAATAGCACACAAGTTAAACATAAATGGAGAAACAAAAATGATACCTTGGTTTAAAAAATTAGAAATAAATACTAGTATGACAAAACAAATTAGCAGGATTAGAACGAATCATACATTCGACAAAAAATATTTAAAATAAATAAAAAAATAAACAGTGACAAATGCGAAGAATGTGATATCATAGAAGACTGTAAACACTATTACGTAAAAAATATACGGAGATTATCAAAAAATACTTAATAATTAAAAACAAAAAAGTAAAAGAAATACTAAAATATAATATATCAAAAGAGCTAATAACGGGTGATTTTTTAAGAGCTTGAGAACTTTTTTTTAAAAAAAAACGTATAAAATTTGCAAAATCTCATCGGTTCTTTATTTGAAACGTTAGATTGGTCCATGACATTTACTTTTTGAAGATAATTTCATTTAAATGTTGACCGCGGCTGCGTCTTAGGTGGTCCATTCGGAAAGTCCAATTTTGGGCAACTTTTTCGAGCATTTCGGCCGGAATAGCCCAAATTTCTTCGGAAATGTTGTCTTCCAAAACTGGAATAGTTGCTGGCTTATTTCTGTAGACTTTAGACTTGACGTAGCCCCACAAAAAATAGTCTAAAGGCGTCAAATCGCATGATCTTGGTGGCCAACTTACCGGGCCATTTCTTGAGATGAATTGTTCTCCGAAGTTTTCCCTCAAAATGGCCATAGAATCGCGAGCTGTGTGGCATGTAGCGCCATCTTGTTGAAACCACATGTCAACTAAGTTCAGTTCTTCCATTTTTGGCAACAAAAAGTTTGTTAGCATCGAACGATAGCGATCGCCATTCACCGTAACGTTGCGTCCAACAGCATCTTTGAAAAAATACGGTCCAATGATTCCACCAGCGTACAAACCACACCAAACAGTGCATTTTTCGGGATGCATGGGCAGTTCTTGAACGGCTTCTGGTTGCTCTTCACTCCAAATGCGGCAATTTTGCTTATTTACGTAGCCATTCAACCAGAAATGAGCCTCATCGCTGAACAAAATTTGTCGATAAAAAAGCGGATTTTCTGCCAACTTTTCTAGGGCCCATTCACTGAAAATTCGACGTTGTGGCAGATCGTTCGGCTTCAGTTCTTGCAGGAGCTGTATTTTATACGGTTTTACACCAAGATCTTTGCGTAAAATCTTCCATGTCGTCGAATAACACAAACCCAATTGCTGCGAACGGCGACGAATCGACATTTCACGGTCTTCAGCAACACTCTCAGAAACAGACGCAATATTCTCTTCTGTACGCACTGTACGCATTCGTGTGGTTGGTTTAATGTCCAATAAAGTAAACTGAGTGCGAAACTTGGTCACAATCGCATTAATTGTTTGCTCACTTGGTCGATTATGTAGACCATAAATCGGACGTAAATCGCGAAACACTTTTCGAACCGAACACTGATTTTTGTAATATAATTCAATTATTTGCAAGCGTTGCTCGTTAGTAAGTCTATTCATTATGAAATGTCAAAGCATACTGAGCATCTTTCTCTTTGACACCTTGTCTGAAATCCCGCGTGATCTGTCAAATACTAATGCATGAAAATCCTAACCACAAAAAAATCACCCTTTAGATATATGTAAATATTTAAGTGAAATTAAAATATATATACCTATTATATAAAAAAAAAACATTTGAGTAAGAAAATATTAGGCGAAAAATACGTCAAATCACAAATTTTTGTAAGTCATGTTTTAATTTTATGATTTTTATGTTTTGAGTGTGTAGCCTTGATTGAAAAAAAAAATTTGAAATACTTCAATTCTATTTTTTGTTGTTGTTAAAGATATAGGGTGTCAAATTTTGAGAAAAACGATAATCATGATGTTGTATATATGTCAATAAAAAGAAAAATAATTTTCCGCTAATAATGGTTTTGGGCTCATTTTAAAGGTAAGTTAATAAGGATTAATAAAAAAATATAAAATTAGTATATTGTTTAATTCCTTCTTCTCTAAATTTCCCGCCAAAATGTTCTGTTTAAATTTTCTCAAAAACCTATTTTTTTTTTTTCTAGAATTCGACAATTAATATTTCACTACATATTATAAAAATAGAATACCGTTATTTTTTGATTTCTTGCAAAATGCGTTTTAGTAAGAGCAGTATTTCACTTTTATATGGAAAAACGGTATTTCAGTGGATCCTCAGTGTTTTGAAATTGTTTACAAAAATGATAGTTCAGTTAAATTATTAATATTTATTATTCAAATTTAATTGCATGTATTTAAAATTTCAAACCCAAATTCTTTTGATAATTTTATTTTATTGTTTATTGTTTAACATTAAATCTTATTCAAATTAAAAATTACACTTTAAATTTAACATAATCGTCAGAATTAGAATATTTTTTACAATTCAAATAGCCATCCTCTGTTGGAATAACTGCATGGAAACCGTGAGTTCCTTTATCTGTTTACAAATTTTCAAACCTAGCTGCAAGTTTGATTTACTTGGATTTATGTTCTCCGTCTGAACAAAATCCAAAATTGATATCTGTCTTCAACGTTTTAGCCCATTTAAATAATTCATCTGGATTGGTTATTACACTGCTGTATTCCATTGTGAGACTAGCTCTGGATGCCGTTCTTTTGATGGTACCTCCTACTCCATCACATGGAGCTTTTCCATGAGCTGTTGCATGGGAATGCCATTCACAATCAACTCCAACATCCTCTTTATGTTTTAAGATGTTCTTAACATTTTTCTTATTTTTATAATGCGTGACTGCGCCTTCGGTAATATAATAAGTTTTAGATAAACTGGATATTTTAGTTTTCAAGAACTGCATCAATTTTTCAATGAATAAGTGAACCGCTACAGTATCGTGGTGAAGACAATCCGATATTATAATGAAGGTGTGGTGAAGTAATTTATCTTCCAAATTTTGGTACATTACAAATGCATGAATCGCCTGCTTATTATTCCAATGAAATCCTTGTGCGGCATTTTGCATTATAAATGCATAATTTTCTGCAAAATCAGATAAAACTATCACCTCCGTAGCCTTCAGTGCCAATTTTCTATTTTTTAAGAAGCTGGACTGCTGAAACTTATTTATGAAATAATCCAAAAATTTATTCAACGGTTAAGAAAAGGTCCCCAGATTGCACCTATCGGTAGAAACCCACTGTCTAAATTTTAGCTCAGCATCCTCGCAGCCATGTTCCTGAAAAGCATTTTTCAAATATTCTTTAAAGTTATCCAGTCCTGGCCAGCTTTCGCATTATAGAAGGTAACATGTTGGTGTAGGCTCATCACATAAAATAGTTGAAATACAATCCCGGTAGTGCGCTATCTTTCCATTTGTAATAGTTTCCATTTTGGTGCCATAAATAATTAATTTTACATTTTGGTGTATGGTATCACACGCATACTGTGTGCGTTCCACTACTACCTGATTGTAGTGAAAATTTAGAAAATCCAATTTTTTTTGATTCGTCATCCTAATACATCGTTTTATATCCTTCGTAGCACTCTTTAAATGTACACATCATGAGCCGCTTTTGAACTTTAGCTTTATCGACTGTTAAACAATCGTTTTTGCCTGGCATTATCCGACTAAAATCATCATCATAATAAGATAATACTGCTTTCTTCAGCTTATCACTTATTCGCTTTCCTACTTTAGCTGCTGAACGAATTAGTGGACCATTCTTGTCCCGTAGATCTTTAGCGGTGCGCACCATATGGTACGTTGCCTTGAACTCATTCTGGATTTTTTGAATGGTTAATGATTTTGGCAATATAGTAAGTAGCTGAATCTTATCACTGTTTTTTTCCAGTTCTTCGAATTTAGCTTTTAGATCACCAATCAATTCATCATATAGTGCAACCTTCCTTTGATCTTGGATTGACTGATTCAAAAGCGGCACGATTCCCGGAACCAAAGATGTTGATGGTGTTATTGAAGCTAAATCTATTACTTTTTGCTGCTGATGTTTTGGACTGGTTTCTAACGTACTCGGATATATAGGAGACTTTCCAGGAAAGGATAACACTTCATTTATTTTTCTCAAAACAGGCACATTTTTTAAATAACACTCTTCACTATCACTGCTATTATCATTATCGGCTATTTGCAGTGCAAGACGTGATGTTGTTGATGAATCGCAATATGGTTTACAACACTTTTGAAATTTATCCATTATCAAATTTAGCGCACTAGTACTTATTTATCCACTTAAACTTACACTCAGCTTAACACACTGTTACTTTTTCAAAATTTATAAAATCTTTCTCCTTATTTAAAATCTTGTTTACAGTTCACAATGTCAACTAATCAAAACCTTAAACTTTTACTCTTATTTATATCAACAATGTTCATTTTTTGTTTTCAAAAGAATTACTCATCGTTTAACAGGTACGCCTGCGTCAAGTAAAAATAATCAACCCCCAATAAAACGGGGAAAACAACATTTTATTTAATCTTTTATAAAATAACCCAAGAAAGAAAAGGAATTTATGGTACTACGACTAACCAAACGATATAAACCAGGGGGTGGTACCTCATTATTCTGTGACTCATACTTAAATATGACGCAAAATTCTACAATAAATAATAAACAAAACACACACATTAAGTGAACTACCTCTTTTGCAAACAATTTCAAAACACTGAAAACAAAAAAAAACGGTATTCTAGTTTTTTGATATGTTGTAAAATATTAATTGTCGAATTCTAGAAAAAAAAAATAGGTTTTTGAGAAAATTTAAACAGAACATTTTGGCGGGAAATTTAGAGAAGAAGAAATTAAACAATATACTAATTTTATATTTTTTTATTAATCCTTATTAACTTACCTTTAAAATGAGCCCAAAACCATTATGATCGGAAAATTATTTTTCTTTTTATTGACATATATACAACATCATGATTATCGTTTTTCTCAAAATTTGACACCCTATATCTTTAACAACAACAACAACAACAAATTAAAGTATTTCAAACTTTCTTTTTTCAATCAAGGCTACACATTCAAAACATAAAAATCATAAAATTAAAACATGACTTATGACTCCATAGAGTGAATTTGTGAGTTGAAGAATTTTTCGCCATTAGAAATTTGGTGATGTGAGTGGAACCGCTCAAGCCAAATAAAAAAAATATATATTTAAAAAAGTTGATATTTTTATAATTTGTGGCACTATCAGAAGAAGTGATAAGAGCGATAAAATCTCTTTGATCTGTGTCTGCAAGATTGACGAAGCAATTATTATTAATAAAAATAAATAAAATAAAAAGTAGTTTGTTAATTCAAAATTTCAATTTTAATTTCTTCAAAATTTATCGTCAATTTGTTCTTCATCTTACTTTTCATTCGTATTATGGTTGTGGTCCTCGTCAGGAGTTTCATGGAGGTTGCCTGGATATAGAATGCCCACATGTTTCATGAAAATTGAGTAAACATGATTTGGCTTCTACTTTCTAAAAATTAAAGATGCACAATCCGAACGTCAAGAATTATCAAAAATTAACATCTTAAATTATTTTGAAAAAATGAAAATTTTTCCGGGAAAATTTAGCTTCGCCGTTCTAAGAACTGTTGATTAATAATCCTACATTTAAAAATTTCTAAATTTTTACTTTTTATTATTATTATAGTTTTAAACTTTCATATTTTTCACTTTAACCAAAGGGGTTTGTCATTATATATAATCACCGGTAAAATTGAATAACTCTAAAAAAATTATCATGTTTACCGACGCAGTTTGTAATTATGTATAACAATCGGTAATTATATATAATAACCAATTATACACTTTAACCATAACAATTAAAGAATTAGCGTGGTGGTACGCAGCATTCTATTAAATCTATTTATTGCTTTATTTCCAAATACATAATCTATAGAATTGTCGAATATTTCCACTTTTGTTTGCCGATCGATCAAAAATACGAGTATAAACATAAAAAATATAAATAAAAAATTTATGAAAACCAGGATGTTAAATTAAATTTGTTTTCAAAGTGATAAGAGTAGATAGTACCAAAAAAATGTTTTTTTCACCCTGTAAATTCAACGGTCTGCTACGATTTTATTAGAAAGCTTATAGAAATATTTTATTCACCTAAGACTGCGGTCGAATTCGTGACTGAATTTGTGGAGCCTATGACTTATTTGAAAGTATCTACAATAAGCCTCCTGCCGGCTAGACTTATTGAAGGCTTGTTTGACTTTTATGCGAGGTTTGCGCTCAAACTGGTAACTCTTCAAAATAATTAAAGTTTGCAATAAGCCTATTCGAAAGGTGACTTATTGAAGACTTTCAAATAAGTCAGTCTCTACAAAATATGTCACGAATTGGACCACAGTCTAAGCCTTAATTTTGGTAAATGTGGCGCAAAATATAATTGCTTGAATAAATTAGCAAAAATATCTTCGGCAAGTTGGGTTTGATGACTGCAACTAAAATAACCAAAAATCACAGTGGTGTTTTCTTTAATATATTTCTTATTTTAAATGAAATAGCGCTTATCCATCAAAAAAAAAAAAATCTGCCATTGTCGTTTTTGTTTAAAGTACTTTTGCTATTATCAATCAGTTTTAAATTTTCTTAAAAAGTTGGATGTAAAACACCATCGTTAATTTAATTTGTTAGGATTGTGAAATTTTTACAGACTTTTGTACCACCACAAATTCTGTGATCCAGCTGGAGTCAGGCTGGGTAGGAAGGTTTCGTGTATTATATCCCTGCTAGACCTGAATTCAAATAAGTTAAATGAGGACTTGAATAGATAAAATTTAATTTGACTTCGTGTATGCCCTATAATTGTAGGCGTTATCAAATACAAAAATAATTTTATTTTAAATGTGTATAGTGTATAGTGTAGCTGCAATAAATATGTAACCTAGCGAACCAATATAAGAAAACTTAGAGGTTACATAAAACATATGCTAGATCATAAAATATGAAGGTGGATGGATGAGTTTTTCACATTTAGCCAAGATTACATAACTCTTCTTAATTGACGTCAAGGTAAACCCTAAACGTATTTATTACAAAATAATAGTCTATGTGTGTACATACCCTAGATTTATGATTGATGCAGTTAATACAATTCCAACGGTTTTGGTTTATGTTTACGTTTTATGGATTAAAAAACGTTGTGATTTTTGATTTGCTATGCACAGATATAATTAGAATATCTTTGGAATCGTAACATTTGAAATGTTGTGAAGGGCGTGATGCGCGGTCTAATACAAATGCTTTGACTTGTGTGACTGTACTGCGACACACTGAAACATCAAATTTGTTATGTTAATGACAATGGTGATTGTGTTCCTGAACAGCTAAATAATCGAAATTTAGATTAACTATTTGAAATGTGTTATATCCAAATTACTTAGTTTTCCAAATTATTAACTTTAAAATTGTAAATAAATTTAGGTGAATTTAAAAAATCCATTAATTTAATTTGATGTAAAATTGGCAAAAAGTATTTAAAAACGAAAAAAATAAATGTTTAACAATCTCGTATATCCCAATTCACAATATTTTTAGTCTACCTGTTTAACTTACGATTTTGCTTATGGTCTGAAGCTATGAAAACAATGAATTGTTTTACAGGTTTACCCTACAATAATTATTAGTACGAACCTATGAACAGTTTAACTGCTTAATACCTAAAATGACAGCACTATTTAGATAAAATTTTGACAATAAAACTATTTTGTATCTCTTTTACTATTAACTCAAAACACTTAACGGTGGTATTACAACCGTTAACCTTATAGTTCGTTACACTTTACTCCAGAGAACTATCGAGTTTGCTTCACTCCGCCTAGTGTAACTCGATCGCTAGAATATATAGATTCCCATGCAAACTCACCGTTGAATTGAATTTGAGAATTAATATTTTCGAAGATCTGCTCATAGATCTTGCCGTACATTGTGCAACAAAATCAATAGTACGCCAGCGGTCACAAAGTTCAACAAAACTTTGGTTAAAAACTGCTGAGCATGATCACCAATTCAGATCGCGCTGTGCATTTGGGTGCATCAATTTGGATTCTAAATTATCTTTGAATTATCTCCTTAAATATAAACTTGAAAAAGCGATTGCTTATATTTCCAATATTGCAGAGCTTTTGGCACATCCTGGGAATTGTCTTCTAAAATGTCATGCTTTATATTCAAGTTACTAGTTCTACATATGCTAACTTATGCATTTATTGTAGGGTAGTATTCAACTCAAAGTGTTCGACTATGCAACTTAAGGGTCTACAAAATATTGCGGGTAGGCCTGTCACTGCTACTTTGTTGCCTTCTCCACCCATTGCCATGAAAACCATTCTGTTGCTTTCTCAGCAGCTTTAGAAACATATTTTAAGCACAACTCTACTAATTTTCGATTGGAATGTAAGTGTGTGAGACAGATTAATGCCTGTGTTCAATATCTGAATCATTCTCGATGATCTTTTTTCTTAAATAAGGATGGTTCAGGACTTTATATAGGAACGAACTGTGGAAATTTCTATTTTTCGACACGAAATCCCGAAATATCCCGAAAATATTGTAATAAGCTATTTTCAACGGCGGCAGTTGAAAATAGCCGATTTTTTACATTTTCAGTATATTTTCGAGTTAACATTTGTAATCTTGGTATTGTTGATTAAAGTTGATTAAGAGAAAAATATGAACAATTTAAAAAACTTTTCAACATATCAGCTTTTAGAGTCGTATTACCAATTTTCAAAATGGCTGCAAAGTATTCATGTTATGTCTAGCCGATGTGTTCGCTATCGTTGGAACACCTTCTTATGCTGGAATTGGATTAGGTTGATGTACATAAGAAAGGATTCAAAAGGTGCGGTGCTACATTACACATAGTTCATACTACGACACAAATTTAGCAAGAAACGTTTAGGTAATGTTATCTACCGGCCCCTGCACAATCTTCTGATTTGACCGACTCCTCTTATAATTTGCGATTCGTAAGGACAACGTTAGGAAAGATTTTATTGAAATCAAATCCCGATAGGGGCAGGATGCAAAAAGTGAAATTTCATAACCGATTACGATCGGGGATGAAATGTAACACATCTATGACCCCCTGTCGGAGTGCAAAACTCATGGGCCGACCCATCTTCATGTCAGTATAGGCTGGCATGGAGCTTGCAATGTGCAGATGGTTTTAAACTGGCCCTATAGCCGCACGTCTTCGATTTGGCAGGTGATGCGTAAAGTAAGACCATGACACAATAATTTTCTCTTCTTATAGATAAACCCACCATGAAACGTTCAAAAAATGAACTGAAACGGTGACCTAAAATAATTATCATCTTATATAATATTCATAGGCTGATGACATACTAGGGTAACTTTAATCTGGTATTGTTTTCGTTTCTTTCCCCTTTACCAATAAAATCAAAAAAATTGAGGCGCAGATAAAACCGATTTTATTGGTAAAGGGGAAAGAAACGAAAAAAATGCCAGATTAAAGTTACCCTAGTGTGGATATGCACAAAACAAACGAAAATGAAAAAATATAAGGTCACCACAATTCGTTTACTAGCGACAATATATTTCTAGTGAGTTTATCTGATAGCAGGGAGTGCTTCGGCCCCAAAACAGATGGCATGGATAAAAACAAAAACAAAAAAAAAGACATTATAAATCTGCGACAACGTATTCAATAATATGCTTACAAAAGTTCAAGGTAGATCGATTACCGTAGTATCAATTATTGAAAATGAAATATGATGCCTTTGTATACAGATGTATCCTAGTATTTTATTTAAAGATAAAAATATAGATACAAAGATTTCAATATTACAATAAGGCTCTTTGGCAAACTAAAGGTAAAAGTCAATTTTAAGTAAATTTTTCGGTAAATTCAATTATTTGTCAAAAACTCTATGGTAATCTGATCGACAAATCTGTCCTAAGGCTGTTTCCCAAACACCGACTTATTTATGAATACCGACTTATTCAAATAAGTCACCTCGCGAGGGGACTTATTTGAATAAGTATGTCTACACAGAAGTGTCTCCAAAAACGTGTCTTGACTAAATGTAATAAATGGAGTTTTTTCAAATCTAGTGGCAACGATCAACATGTCAAGAAAAATGTTTCTTCCATGTAATAGAAATTGCGTCTTGTTTTTTGTTATTACGTCACAAATAAGTCAGTACAATGAATAGGAACGGATTGACCTACTTATTCAAGATGGCGACAAATAAGTCAATAAGTGTGTAATAAGTCGGTGTTTGGGAGAGGGCCTTAGGATGTGTGCCAAACATTGCCATGTTCCATTTTCACGCTCGTTATAATACAGACTAATACATCGGGTAATTAAATGTACTTCAAATACCTTGAATTTTGTTTCCCATCTCCCCTTTTTATTAATAATTCTTCCGTATAAACAACAGACGGTTGGGACCATCAATAGATTCATTTTTACTGCCTATTTTTGTCTGTCCTTCTTTTATTTGTTTTTTATTTCTTTTCCACTAAATATAACTAAATTTTTACTTTTACAAATCAGTAGATACTCCTGATGATAACTTAACAAGTCCAAATCGATCTAGTGATTTTTTAAACTTTTTGAACAAATTTTTTAATATTTTAGTTTTTTAATGGTTATTAACTCTGATTACAAAAATAATTTATTTTTGCTTGAGCTTTCGACACTAATATACAACGAAAAAAATATTTTTATAAAACAAAAAGTCGGTATAGCAAATTCTCAAAAACGAGGTTTACATAGAAAAACGGCTATCTTAGACACTTTCAAAAAGGGGTTTTGAAAATCAATTTTTGGAAGTGCACTACATAGACGAACTCTGTGAAAAAACGTTGTACAAATGAATTTAAATTTCATGTACAAATAAGACAAAAAACAACAATAATTAGATAAATAAATTATAAGTATTACCAATATAAGCACAATCACTTACGATATTAATCGAATTAGTACTACTTTTTATATTTAACATTTCTAGAATTGATCTTTTTTTAAATGTTTTTTCTTTTTTGAGAATTTTGACATTATCTAATGTAATTTTATGATTATTATCTCTTAGATGTTGTGTAAGTGCACTGCAATTTTGGCCAAGATTATTTCCATTTTTATGTTGGTACAACCTCTTTTCCATCATTTGTCTGGTTTGGCCAACATAAGTTGCGTTACAATCACAACAAACTTGATAAACAACATTGGATTGATGCTTTAAAGGAACCAAATCTTTTAGTTTCGAAAAAATATAACTATTTAAATTTGTCGCTGATCGTCCAATAACTTTGAAATTATAATTTTTAAATAAATGTTGAATTTTTTCGAATAAATTTTTAATGTACGGAATTGACAAATAATTTGAAGTTTCATTTTGTGGCCGAGAGTTAGAATTTATACTAAAGTAAATTTGTTTATAAATATTATTATCTATTAGTTTTTGGGGATAAAAATTTTGAAGTAAAGTGTGATTTAATATTTTTAAATTTTTATGATGAAATTTACTGTCCGAGAGTTTTAAAATTGTTTGACTTAGAATTTTTATGGTGTTAATTTTGTATGAGATGGAAGGCCATGACATAAAATTTAGATACCGACCAGACCAAGTAGAAATTTTTCCATCAGGCTCATGTTTCAAAAGAATATCTAAACATGAAATTTTATTCTCTGATTCTTTTTCTAGAGTAAATTTAATTCTATTACTTTTATCGAATGAATTGAAAGCATCTAAAAATGTGTTTATCTTGTCTTCTGGAATGACCGTCATAATATCGTCTACGTATCTATAATAAAATAATGGTTGAAAATTTAACGAATTAAGCACCGAATTTTCTAAATTTCCCATGACTAAATTTGCAATTATGGGGCGTATTGGGGAACCCATAGGTGAACCAAAAATTTGCCTATAAACTTTATTATCAAATGAAAATTCTGAATTATATAAAACAATATCTAAAGCGGTTAAAAATTGTAATTTTGTTAATTTTGATTTAGAATTTTTCTTTATATTTCTCCAATTGTTACTTATAATATTTTTTACCATTTTATTATCCACATTTGTGAATAATGAGACTACGTCAAGAGAAATCAAAAGAAAATTTGGTGGAATTACAATGTTATTAATTTTTTGTTTAAAATCTACTGAATTTTGAATATACGAATATGTTTTTCCGACACTATGTTTCAAAATATTTCCTAAATAAGATGATAAATTATATGTAGGATTGTCTATAGAACTTATAATAGGTCGATATGGCAAATTTGGTTTGTGAACCTTTGGTAAACCATATAATTTAGGAATTATAGAATTATAGTTCGTTAATCTTTTCTTTATATGTACATATATCAGTATTTCCCGAATCATGCCATTCTTTTACCATTTTATTAATATGGGTTTGTATAGGCGTTGTATTATTTTTGGGCACTTGTATGTACGTCGTATCATCATTTAATAAACTATACATTTTTTCAAATAATCCCTACGTAAGGTTACAACTGTTGCATTACGTTTGTCGGCTCGTGTAACCAACCATAATATTAAGATTATTTTTCAAAAACATTTTAGTTTGTTTTACATATGATAAAATTTGATTTTCCGGGGTGTTAGTTTTTTTGAATTTTGATTACTTTTGAAATTTGTTAAAATATTTACAAACCGATTTCGAATATTAATTTTGTCATTTTCATTTAAATTAAAACTTGCGCTTTCAACATCTGAGATAATTTCATAAAATGGTACAAATTTATCAACCGTAGGTGGACAAAACTTATTGCCTAAACTTAAAACAAATTTAACATTATTTGGAAGATCAACACTAGGACGCATTAATCAACCATCTTTCATTCGTACTAATTTGACTATTCGATGTTTCACTTAAATTATTTAACAAAATATTGTCTAATTTAGTTTTTTGTCTTGTAAAAATTCTTCATAACAATTGCTAAAAATTGATGGTAGTCGATTTTCTGAATATTGTTGTGTAGCATTCAAATTGTTTTTAGTTATCTTAATGAGTTTAACAGTTTCACCAATTTCTTCATTAATCACTCCAAATATAAAATTATTTTGCAACCGTGTAAAAACTTCATTATTAATGTTGAATGTGTTTTTTAGAACTCTTGTCTTCGGGTAAACTTTTTCTTTTCGACATTTTAATAAAAAATGTTGTTTATTTATTAACTTGGCGAGTTTAAATTTTTCATTTTTTGGACGATAATATTGTTATACTCGACCCGTATGTAATTAAAAAATCCTTCGTTGTGGCTTTCCGTGTTTTGTATTGTCCCCATATTTCAACCGAGGGGATATTAAATTAATTAAAACTATTATTGAGTTTTTATATTAATATTTTTGTTTTTTAATGGTTATTAACTCTGATTACAAAAATAATTTATTTTTGCTTGAGCTTTCGACACCATTTTGGTGTCATTTTGAAAAGCAATATAAAACGAAAAAAAATATTTTAATAAAAACAAAAATAGTTTAAATATTCAAAAATCTCATTTTTTGCAAAATAGAAAAACAATTGTTTAATAAAATGTGTATATTAAATTCTCTAATTGTTAAAACACTAGGAATATATTCTTACGTTTCCAGGGTTATCAAATATTGTATCGTGTATCACGATAGATATAACATCGAGCCAAAATGGAAGGTACAAAAAAGTTGCCAACGAGGTTAGATATTCTCAACACGGGATAAAAATGTAATTAAATAAAATACTCAATCTTAATTCCACGGAAAACTTCGGAACATTTCATCAAAACACAAAGATCAGTAAAGTGTCACTGATCAGTAACACTATAATATATTTTGTATACAAAATTTATCCTTGAACAAATTCATTCAACACCAACAATATACAACAAATTTAATAATAAATGAACAATTCTCGGTACATACTCATCGTTACCAGCAATAACAATTCATATAGTTTTTGTGTTAATTATTTTAATAATAAATAAAAATTACAGATTTTTATTATTTATTTTGTTTATTTATTAAGTGCTATGACATCGCCAAGGACTTCAAATGCTTAATATATAGACTCAGGTTTAGGAGTAGAAAATTATAAATTATTATCATATGCAATACACAACATAAGTACTTGAATGTAGAAGCGTGGAATGATGTGATGATGAATCTTCAATTTTTCTTTCTCAATTAAAAACGAAACTTGTTTCACTTGAAGTTGTATGTAGGTACACACTCAGTGACACAAATACCTTGGTTGTCTTTTATATAGAAAGAAAAAGCAGTAATCTTAAGATAAAAAATAAATAAAAGAAAATGCGAATAACTCTCAAAATATTTAAAAGTTCAATGATCATTGTTTACAGATGTTCGGTATAATAGACGACAATATTTTTTTTGGTTGACACAACAGATTACGGAATTTCCGTTCAATATAATTTATATAATATAATACAGACGATTACAATCTTTTGTGTCGGAACAACATTTAAAAAAAAACAACAAATAAATTTGGTCTAATTTCGTCGCCTTTATTATTAACTTATCTCTAATTGTTAGATCACACACATAAATTTAAACTTGTTAATGGGCTATTGTTGATGGTAATCGTCTCGTTTTGTGGTGGATGTGTATATTATTAAGCCATTTAACTAACGCATATAGAATAGTGATATGCGAAATGTTGAGAATGTTTGTTGTATTTTTATATTACAATATCATTTCTAATGGTACGATTGTTGAAGGAGTTATAGAGTAGTAGCACAGTTACTTCATAATCGTAATTTATTTTCCCAGTTTTGTATTATATTATGTCATCGAGCTTCATGAATTAAAATTATTAATTATAAATACATATTGGATTTCGAGGGGGCTTGTTACGATTTATATATGCGTGAAGTTGATATATTTTGAAATGTTGCAGACGAATTATGTTTAACACAATGTTTGTACATGGTTCGTGGAAAATGGCTTCCGGCAACGAAACAGATATGTTTAAGATATTAAAAGGCCGCTAACGATCCAGTCAAGCCAATTAATAAGGTACAACATGCTAATGCAGTTTTTTCCAGTATACATTTGTTTTTGTCTATATATCAAAAATTGGATTATTGTAAATAGTTTTCCTAAATTGTTTAATCTATGCAACGTCACAACAGTTGGCATGTTCTCGTGCTGGCAAGAGTTGGGAGACGTTATCAATATAAACTACTAATACGTTATAAAATTTTAATATATGATATTTAATGATAGTGCGAGTTTAATAAAACAGGTAGCTTATTAAGTTATTACCATTAAAAACAATTGATGAATCTGGGTCAACTCATAATGAGTAAATCCTTAATTTATTTTCAAAATTTCAAACATTCTAAAAACTACTAACTTCTACCTCTTCCGTTTTTTAGAAGCTCAATGAATCCAGGGGCATACCGGCAATACATATGTATAACTTACAAAGACGATGTTTTTCTTACTGAGCGGCCTCTGACTCAGATTTATAATTACGCGTGCAAATCTCGAGTTCGACACAAAGCCTCGTTTTCATGATGATATCATAATGAGAATTTAACTTAACATTAGACCCAGTTTATTGCGGTAGATAGATACAGTAACAGGACTTGCCGCCATATGTATCCCGAATGATTGATTTAAGTAAAGCAAAAATAATATAATGAGATAGTTAAATAAAAATAAAAAGAAGAAGCTCCATGTGATTTTTATTTTGCAGTACAAACAAACATTTCAATCCAATGGTGTTACCTACACATTGGTTCATCTTTAATATACGGTAATCTGTGAGTAGACATCGTAACTTCAAATTGAATGATACAAACTATGAAAGTTTTAATCAAAACACATTTTAGTTTTACATTTGTTATAAATGGCGCTACAATCGGTTAGTTAAACACAGTGTTAAGATACGTTATTCAAGGAAAAGTATCTTGCTATAAACAAATGAAGCAACAATGAAAAAAATATTTTTCGCCATTGTAATAAGGATGTAGAATTAATTACATAATTACAAATAAATTAACTAATTCATTTCTAATTAACTTTTTCATTCATAAAACTCGTGTTTTGAAGTTATGAAAAACTGAAACTAAAACTTTTAGCCCCAATCGAATCTGTTAATAATTTAAGTATGCACATTATGTTTTTGCGGGATTGTATAAATAAGATAAATACTATGTATATCGTATCATATTTATCTCATATTTTAAATATAAATACATATAAAAAAAAAATTACGAATAGAAATAAACAAAAATAGATAAATCTAGTAATATATAAATAAATATGTATATAAATAAATAGTAATATAAATATAATAATATATGTTTTATGGTTTAATAAATACTCGAAGATGGGTCATATACGCATGTTCCAACCAAAAAAATGACAATAAAAATTATAGCTTATTTTAATTTCTACGTCCCATCCGATAGTGATGATCAATTACCCATTTGATATTTATTTATCCTTGTTTGAGTTTTACTGTATTCCCCCCGTTATATAAATTCCGCTATTTTACAGTAAGGCGCTCGTTTTATGCCGCGAGAGAAATGTTTTTGAACGGTGTGTCGTCAATTATTTATTAATCCTGTTTTTTTATAATAAATCCTTTGGTCACGAAAACAGCTTCAATTCAGGCTGATTTTTGCCGCGCACGATAAAAATTCTAATCAAAAATAAGAAAAGCGGGTTCGTTTTTATATAACTTACATACCATTTCTATCACAAGTAATAAATCAATATTTAATTAAAACCAATTATGAATCCAAAAATTGAAACAATTTACCTCGGTTTTCCGCGACAATAAATATAATAGATTATTATACCATACAATATATTTTTATAAGTAGGTGATTTAAATAAATTAAATTTTTTTATTTATTTTATTTATTTAAATATTAAAGGAAATCGATTTAGTACATTGCAATTATGATTTCAAATTTAACAAAAGTAAAAAGAAAATAAAATAAAATACAAAAATAAAATTTTAAAAATAGAAAATAAAAAAAAATAATCTATTCACACTTAGATTGTAAATAAATAAAACTTATAAACAAAACAATTATTTAAATTAACAGTTAGTACTTCAAATATGAAACTGTCAAAGGACTTATTAAAAATTTAGAAAATATGATTTTAACTATTTTTTAAAACTGGTTTTAGATAAATTAAAATCAAATTGATCAATTACGGTATTGAAAGATTTTGCTGATCGATTAATGGGATTGTTGTCACCATAGTTGGTTGGGTGGTGTTCGAGCGCCAAAAATTGATGATTACGCATAGTCGTGCTTGGGACATTAATGGATATGTTTTCCAGGATGAAGGATGAATCAATGTGGCCGAAAAGGACATTTCCGATAAAAGCGGCATCCAGAAGTAGACGCCTGTTTTCAAGCGTGAACATGTTATATTCTTTGCACCTATGTAGAGTAAGGAGGTAAGCGAGCCACATTTTCGTAGAATGCTATATTATAATCATAATTCCAGCCAGTTTTTTTTCAACAGGAATATAACAAATTCTTTTTGTATGCTTTCGATTCTGTTCATGTATACACAGCGTAAGAGAGGCAGCAAACCGTTACAGCATACTCCACTTGAGATCTTACATATAAGCGTAATATAATGTGCGTACAGTATGTATATCAGTGAATTCTCCAGTCCACCGCTTGACAAAGCCAAACATGGAGTTAGCTTTAGCAATACAATTATCTATATCTACTAATACATACATACATACATCTACTAATACAAATTCAAAACTCAAAAAATGATAAATTGGAAAAATGAAGTATGCGTGTTCCAGCCATGATATCAACATAAAATTTTGTATGCCGATAGGTAAAGAGGTTAGCAAGAAGGGACAATTGAAAAACTTGACTATTATAGTCGAAATTGGAACTCATCTCCTGGTGGCTGAACCATTTCCGAACCAATCTAGATCTGTAGAAAATTAAATTTTAAGAACTTTTCTAGTACGCCACTTTCCTCTACGACTGATAACGAACATAGATACAGATCTAGATTGATTCGAAAATGGTCTAGCCACCAGGAGCCGAGTTCCTATTTCGACTATACTAGTTAAGAGGTTGTTTTAAGTTCAACAATAATTTGTTTCACTTTGCCAATGATCGAAACAATCCAGCCACCGTTTATTAGTTTTTCAAAACAAAACACTACGATTAAATGAGGCACAGTTTATTTATTATTTTTGGAACTGCACGTTAAACATGAAAGTAAATCGAAAATTCAACCGATAATATACTGTTTTCCTCCTTGGAACATTATAAATGTTACAAACTTTGAAAAAATGCGGCCGATGATTCCACCGGCCTATAAACCGCACCAAACAGTGGTTTTATCTTAGTGAATTGGCAGTTCTTGCATTGCCTGTGGAAGTCCTCATCACACTAAATGCGGCAATTCTGCCTATTAACGTAACCATTTAACCAAAAATGAGCTTCGTCGCTCAACTCAATTTTTTGGTAAAACACAGATTTCCCTCAAGATGTTCTAAGGCTGTTGTATGTGCATTTAGTTTAATACGGTGGCTGCATAAACAACGCTGAATTTCGTATGTTTATTTTATTTATTTTTATTTTATTTTATTTATTTTTATTCCACTTTACACAAATTAAAATATAGCTATTGCGACTTCATAAACATTATATTGACTTTTTTTATATAAAACACGATGTGTGTATGGAGAAAAAAGCGAAAAGAAGGAATTTTTGTTTTTTATTAAATGTGTTTTTCTTGCTTGTCGCTTTCTCTTTTTTTCGATGTTATTTTTTACTGACATCTCGCGGCGAAGTAGAGAGGCGCCCACTTCTCGTACTGATGCTAGATGTCTCTACTAGTGGATTTCTTAAACGGTTTTACCGGTAACATGTGAACACCACAAGGCCGACTCACCAAAACTTCGACGCTGTGGCAAGTCATTTGCCTCAGTTGTTGCACGAGCTGTATTTTATACGCCTTCAGACCAAGATCCGCGCGTTAAATCTTCCACGTAGTCTAATAACGCAGTCGCTGTGCGACGGATGAACATTTTATCTTCTTCATCAACACTAGCTGCTACAGCAGAAATAGTTTCCTCTGTATGCACTTTGCACATACGATTTGGCGGATTGAGTGCAATAATTTGAACTTGGGTCGATTATGACAACAATAAAATGGACGAAGTGCGCGAAAACTTTTTCACTGAACACGAATTATGATAATAAAATTCAATAATTTGTAAACGTTGTTCGGGTTGTAAGTCTTTCCATGATGAAATGGCAGAACAATTGACTTTGGGAAATGTCGCTAATCACGCGTATTGTGTCAAAAACATATACACGAAAAAGCAAAAAAATCACGAATTATAACGTGCGGTTAACACAATTATACTCGGAGTATACCATTCAATAGATATTTATGTGTATTTAATTTTACCGCTATTATGGGTAACCAATACATGAATTGGTTATTTATAAGTTTGGAAGTTTTTTAAAAAACATTAAAGGCCCAACATCTTAGTTGTTTGTCACTGACATCTACATACATACGACGCACATTGTTATGTCGATTTTTAGTATGCATTTTATATAACATCGATACTCGTATAAAGCATAGATTTATTACAATTTGTTTGAATTAAAGGCAATTCATTTTCAATATTCCAAAGTTAACATAGGTTTTACCGACAGATTGTTTGTTTGTTTTTGTTAATTTAACAATTGCTGTTTCTCTGTTAATTTTGTTATTTTGTAGAAAGTTTCACCGCCGTAAAATATAGTGATACACGATTACCAAGTTTAAGTGAAAAATTTAACGAGCGATTCTTACGTTAAGGCGGTATTCACACCAAACGCGGATTGCGAATGCGGGGAACTTTATTCGCGAAAATAGAAATAAACCCCCAAACAAATAAATTTTTCACTTGGGAAGTGAAATAAAAATTTGCGCAAGATTATCTTTAAAACATACAAATTCGAGTTTTAGAATTATTAGAATTCGAAGATGATCATATAAAATATAAAAACTTCGCACATAAACCTGCGAATTAATATTTCTAAGGTACAATAAAATCTAAATGTGATCAATGTGAAAGGTTTTTAGTTTTTGATAAAATGCTTTGCGAGGATATTGCGATATTGAACTACCCGGATCCGGTAATAAGAAAACAAACTTACGGTAATTGAAGCAGCTTGGAGGATCTTGCTGATCTCTTACATCAACTTAGAGTACTTCCTTTATTAATCTAACATTATTAGATTAAATTTCACTTACCTGAAAAGATAGAAATATAAAATTTATGATTTTTAAAAATTACTAAAATGTTTAAATAATCTATAAACAAGATCATGGTTGTGTAACCTAAATTGAAAATTAAATTAAAATTCACTTCCTTTATATGTACATGGTATATGTATAACAGAGAGTTATCGCATTAACATATTTTAATAAAATGATCGTACATCGTACAATTTCTTATCACAAATCTCTTGAAACCTATATGTATAACAAAAACGTACATGCATTTAACATAAATTTAGTATCAAATCAATTAAAAGATTAAAGTATTTACGTTGTGATTAAGAAAGCGCAAACAACTGAAAATGTCCCAACGCTAAGATATCGCGCGATTTAAATAAAACTCCAAAAAATAATTCTTAAACGCAGCCGCCGCGCTTAATACATGTGTCACGACTCCGACACACAAAAAGTAAATTCCTTTGCATAATTTTAACAAATAATGTATTTTGATATATAATTTGCGTTATTTCAGGTTCGGTGACATTTTTGAAATTTCTTTAATATTCTTATGCTGCATCAATGATCTTCTTCTGCACCGCGTCGTCTTATTCTATTTCGTACATATTCTGTAATTTACAATAATATTTTATGATTGGATGTCACAAGAAAAATGTCTTGGATTTTATTTTATTGTCTGTAAAAAGTACAATATTATTGTTATAATATTTTGCTGTAATGCATAACATAAATATTTATAAAATGATACATACACATCAGTGGATTAACAAGTTTTGTTTATTTTTTGTAATTATGTATAACCATTTATGTGTGAGGGATAATAATGAAATGTCTTATGGAATTTACATTTTGTAAATGCATGTGGTGTATTCATATTCAAAACCTACCTATAGTGTAATTATAGTGATTTTTTAAAAATGTAAGTTAGTTTGTGTGATACATTATTAATTTATGTAATAATTATCTCAATTTTCGTTTGTATTTTTTTTTAAGTTTGACAAATTGATGTACAAACAAACAAGCTATTAGAGTGTAGCGAAGAGGACGTATCTTTATAAAGATGGTCATTTATTCGTTCGTAGGAGGTAGATATCGTTAATCTTCATGTAAGACCATATATTACGAGTGAATAATTTAGCGCCCAGGTTAGGGCCAATTACATTAGCATATATGGTCTATTAAATCTAGGCCAGTATAAACTGAACGACACAGATGCAGTTTTAATGTAGTACTTAACGAAATAATATGCAAATTCAAACTGGAAATATTGGCAAGGCCAATTTAGATCAAGCAAATGCGTTGTACGATTCTTAAAGCAGCACAAGTATTATATTTAAATGTTCATCACATAAAATATGTTTCTAAGCTATGAATGCGAACATGTCTTCAACAAAAATCGTAAATAATGAAATGAAACTCACAATAACTAAATCATTATTCAACATGGATATATGAACATACATATTTCTTTTAAGACATACTGATCTTTATGTATACCATATATTATTATTATATTTTTTTTACAAATCAACCAAAGAAGAAACACATAAGATACGAATGAGGAAGAAACAAAAGATTAATGAATGAATTTTTAAAATCCATGAATGAATATGGTTATATATATATGTACGTGTGTGTATTACATATACGATAGACACGAAGATGTAAAGATAAATTGATGATACTCGCGTCAGTTCTCTATATACATAATCTAAATATGAATATTATCGATGTTTTGGTATCATAAATAGTTACCAAACAATAGGACTAATGATCTTTATAAATAAAGAGGCACACTATATCTAATTTGAAAAAAAGATTGTTAATCCGAGGTGTGTCGCACACACTGATTGTGAAAGAAATTCAGTAATAAATCGTTGCATTTGTTAAATTTTAATATTCGCATAATAGGCACACAAGACATATCAAAAAATTACATAATGTATAATCTTTAAATAGTATTTATAATATATGTAGCTACATATATTATTCCTGTTTAGTTAATGTCATTTTTGATAATTTAATAATTGTGAATATGTCTTTTAACAAAAGATTTTCAATAGTCTGTATCGTGGTATCAAATAATCCCTTACTACGATTTTTTCCAGAATGAACCAAAGAAAATCCAAACAAGGGCACCCTGTATCTTAATATGTAACATAAATTAGCAATCTCATGCTTTTCCGAAAATCTTAATAGATGGGAGTATGTTTAAGATGTATAGTCAAGCCTAAAATTGTATACCAGATGACACCGGTCCCATCTACTCACCCCATTCGTAATACGAGGAAAAGGACAGGTTTATTAACAGCATAGAAATCAACCCAGCTACAGACATGTCGCTTAGTTATAATAAAGTTGGTTAGCACAGGATAACCATAATTCTAAAATCTGATTGTGAAAAAGCTGGCCTCTAAGTGTTCTGAAACTCAGGCCCTTCATAAGTGCAAATTGGTGATAACCGAGCACAAAATTTAGAAATTGTAAAGGGGGCAACTGTGAAAATGTAATGAATGCAAAAATATTTGCTTTGGTTTAGCCAATACCTCCTAAACTACAGGCCTCTTACTACTCTCATTTTTCGCACAGGACGTCAGCTTTATATCTAAACCGAGAGAGCGCTATAATAATGTTAAGATGTTTACACTTTAACCCCACATTGCGCCGAGGCCAAACTTTAAAATTAAACAACTATCAAAAAATTTAAAAATCAATCCTTAAAATATGGAAATGGCTTACTTAAAAGTTTCTATTAAAATGTAAAATTAAATAAAATTTATTTTTTTCCAAATTCAACGTTTATTTCACAAATTTATAATTTGTTTAATCATCTAGAACAGGCATGCCAAACTCACTTCAGTGAACGGGCCAATTCTTGGAAAATAGTATTCCAAACCCTTTTGCGGGCCACATTACTTAGTTTTATTAAAAATTCAAATTTTGAGTGTAAATCTATATATATGTATATAAAAATGGTGTAAAAATGTATGTGCGCGCATCGGTTGAGAACGGCTGAACTAATTTTGTTGTATTCGCAATTGCCAGGAGAGTTTTCTATAAAAATCAATTGCCGTGCGTTAGTCTCGCAAAAACTCGAAAACAGCACGACCGATTTGGATGTTCTTTTTTTGTTTTGTTCGTCTCAATACAGTGGGTGGTTTACGAAAGCTAAAATAAAAAGCCTTTTTTATATGAATTTTTTATACACATTTTTTATGAGACAGTGGTTAAAGTGCAGTGGTTAAAGCTTCGGTACTTGGGTCGGGAGGTACTGGATTCGAATCATACCAGAGGCTGCATGCTTTTTTTGCTTTGTTCGTCTCAATACAATGGCGGCTTAGGAAACAAGAAAATTCGGAAAACCCAAAGGAAATACACTTAACAACACCAATGAAAATTGTATTTCGACAATGATCATTCGTTTATATAGCCACTTCGGATTATTTTCAATAGATGGCGTTGGTGGCGGACTACTATAAATATAAGTTGTGTAGAATTTTGGCAATCTATGTACAAAATTAAAATCATAATTGTCTACATTATAGCATGTTTGTCAAATAATAGAAATTCTTCTTGCATCAACACCATCAAAGCAGCAACATCAAAAATAATCTATATATATATATATATATATATATATATATATATATATATATATATATATATATATATATATATATATATATATATATATATATATATATATATATATATATATATATATATATATATATATATATATATATATATATATATATATATATATATATATATATATATATATATATATATATATATATATATATATATATATATATATATATATATATATATATATATATATATATATATATATATATATATATATATATATATATATATATATAAATGGTTTAAAAAATGTATAAACGCGCAAAACTTGAGAACGGCTGAACCGATTTGGCTCAATCTTTTTTTGTTGTATTCGCAATTGCCAGGTGATGATAAA
The DNA here is from genome assembly GCA_932526605.1 of Nephrotoma flavescens. Classification (NCBI taxonomy): domain Eukaryota; kingdom Metazoa; phylum Arthropoda; class Insecta; order Diptera; family Tipulidae; genus Nephrotoma; species Nephrotoma flavescens. Next base: position 164,285,130 of record OW052220.1, on the reverse strand, counting down.
AATGTTGTTTATGTACGGGATTTGACACGTATCCGATCCAAATGGTCTTTTAGAAGAGAAAAATTAGAAAATCTGATTGTAAAACTCGGAACTTCCGGAAAAACTGAAAGAAAATTAATTTTATTTTCTAGTGCATCAGTTGAGAGCGGTTGAACCGATTTGTCTCAATCTTTTTTTGATGTTGTTTAATAATTTAAAAAAAATATAATCATCATACTAACGTCAACCGCCCAATTGGTATAGAGCATATCAGCAGCTCCATTAGGAGCGGAAATCGTTAAAGTACAATTGCACGCGAGTTTCATTCTGCTACTGCTGGTAGCACTATTCCAATCAAAAAAAATTCTTACTAATAATATTTATGGGCTTGAGGCCAATATAACCCTTTTTTTAAATGAAAATTTAAACCCTCAATATACAACTTCGGTTAATTCGATCCACATACTGGGTTGATGATGCCACCACAACTTAGAGGTCTGGCTGATGAGAATGGAGATGAGAATGGATGATACTTTTTAAATTCACGGTAATAGTTCGGATTTGCCGCGAGCCGTGAGAATTACCAACCCAGTGTCACACAAAGGAATTAGCAATAAGTACAGTTGGACTAGGGTGACCAGGCATACCCTTCTCTATAAATGTATTTTTTACTATTGGTTTAAATAAATAAATCTGATCTACCTTCATAATACTTAATCATGTCTATTTTTGTGTAATTGCCAAAGCAAAGTAGTTCAAATTTCAAAGTAAGTAAACGTACACAGTTATTTTGATTAGTAGTTAGTTTTTAAAATAAATTTAGTTTTTCTATATATTAAAAACAATTTTTCTTTATGAATGAATATGAAATGTAAAATAACATGTTACTATCATCTACTCAAGCGACGAATATAATACGGATGAAGAAAAAAAAATAAAATCTAACCCAAAAAAGAAAATAAAATGGCAAAATTATGAAGATTGAGCAAAATTATATCCATCTATAGCAAAATAAAACACAGATGAATTTTGGAAGCGTGTTGTTTTCTCGAGAGACTTTTCAATAGAGAATGGTGGGGTGTATGATGTTAAAAAACATTTAGAAGGCGCGAAACATATAAAAATAGCAAAACAGTGGAAGAATTAATAAAAGTTATCAGGTTTTTAACAACCATATCTTCCTCTGGCTCTAACGTCTAAGTTTTATTAATAGTCAATCCGAAACCTAGAATATTACAAATTCTCTAGCATACAATTTAAAGAAGCTAGAACAACATCCACAAATACTGTAAGTTTTTGTGGTGAAACGCAAATGATAATTTTGTTACTCATCAGAGCGTATTCGTTAAACTTCGACTTACTGGATATTGGACCAACATAATGTAGCTAAAAACGCCAGTTATTGTCCCAAATATGATATTGAGACGAAAACTTACAATAAATCCTCTTCACACTTTAAACGGCTAGAGACTTTAAAATTTTTTACGAATTTTTTGACGTCGAATATTTGGATTTATTGCGACATGTTGTCATGAGAAGGTTGACGCTACTGCTAGCATTACTGCTAGCATACAAGAATTTTAAACCCGTTGAAAGTTATTTTTTATCTAATAATAATTGTTCTAAAATTAGATCAAAACGGTCCAATTATTGTCAAAGTTTATCAACTTAAGTATAATATGAGAAATAGATTGCAATCGAAACTGGACCAGGATTTTTTTGTAGTAGTAGTAGTATTCAAGAGGTAAAATTATTTAAAAACGGGCCAAATGCTTTTATTAAGGGAATTATTTTATATATTGAACAAAAATATTCATTTACTGATAATAAATAGAAATCTCTAATTTTTTTAAATTACAACAACTACCTATATTTGAAGAACTTTTGGAAATTATTAACCGATTCAATGTAGAACGAATAATTGCGTTGATCTACTGTATGAAGAATATGTTTTGCTCAAAGAGTATATACATTGCTCATCTATTGAATTCTGATTCAACGTCATCTAACTACGAGCAAATTTGGATTAAATGTTTAAGTAACTATAATTGTCCAAACCTATAAAAAATAGAAAAATTTAATTCGTTCTATTCCACAGCAAATGAGTGAGCGTATATTTTCACTTTATTGATAAAATATAATTTTCAGTTTTCATGTAAAGAATTTTATGAGCACGCATTGATAATTTTTTTTTACAGGAAATACGATCTAGTTAAAAGGTACAACTAAAATTCCTTTGTACGAGTACAAATGCAATCAATAATGTATGTCTATTTGAAATTTAAATGAAATAAAAATAAAAATTAATCGTTTTTAATAATTAGTTTTTTGTCTAGAACTCTCTCTGCCCTATCATACCTCTCTCTACCCTACCCCAATTTTAAAAATTTGATCTGGTCACCCTAATTTGACCTTAATTTTGGCTGTACACTTTATTATAAATGAGATTTCCTACTCAAGATGTCGTATGTAGTTATTAAAAAATTTGATAAAAAAAAAAATAAAATTCAGTCATATACAGCAACTAAATGTATCACATTAAAATAAAAATAAAAAAGCACTACAATGAAATGCATGTTTCAGAGTTTCACTTCTGTTCTGATTCTGTTGCTGCTGTTGCAAACACATAGATTTTGTTATGGTGCCTTTCAATTTTGATTTTAATGTGATAAATTTAGTTTTTATACAGGGTGAGTTTTTTAATAAATACAAGGTTTTTACCTCAAAAACGGTGCAAGATTCTATTTAGTGATGATTTTGAATAACCTTAAAACTCATTAGTTTTTAAATTAAAACCCATACTTTTTGGTGCTCTTTTGTAATTAAAAATAAATAAATAAATGGTTTTGGTTCATACAAAATTGTTTGTAAAGTGTATGGTTTTCGACATATTGTAACGCCTCCTATAGCGCCCTGGTAGCCAACGTATTTACCATTTTAGTACTAAAAGCACGGTTTACTATAAAATGATTTTACCAACATCAGCAGCGTACATACATTAAATTATGGATAAAAACGTATAAAAAACGACGGATTGTAAAATAATAAATTAGTTTTAAATCCAGCTGATACTTATTAAAATAATAAAAATCAATAATTGATAAGATTATTCCAGACATTTTGTTTTTGTGATTATGTGCAGTATTTGGCTATGCAAACATTTTGTTTAAATATTTCAAATAAATTAAAGCCAGCTAATTTACTAGAATATACTGTGATCAAACAAGTACATATAGTTAAAGATTGCATCTGCTAAAATAAGTTCTGTTACATAATATGGAAAAATATATTAATTAATTAATTGTGAAAAATGAACTAAATTTTTTTTTTTGAACCGTACTCGTATATCATATGCTGTGAATGGACATTATGTTAAGTGGATTAATTTATAATAAATTAAAACTAATAAAGCTAAACAAATATGTAATTACACCAAAATCAAAAGTCCTAATACACGTCATAATTAAAAATCAAATAAATAATACCTTCGTACAAGTCTAATGAAATTTGTAACGAAATTGAATGAATGGATATAAACCTAAAGTCTAATTGATGATGATTGCTGTAGCAAATTTTCTCAACATGGTGGCCGCCATCGGGATTCAATGTTTCAATTGCTGTGTGAGTCGACGATTTTTTTTGTTGTAATGTATAAATTTGTACAAATTAATTCTTTGTTAATCTATTAATTTATTTATTTGTTAAAATCTTGTTTTTTATAATTTACCATAATTTAACTATATCTTGTTTTTCTAAAATAATAAATATTTGTTAAATTTTTTTTGGAAATTCATTAATAATATTTTAATATTATATTTAATAACCATCTACCTGCGTATAGTATTTAGTTAGAAAATACGCATAATTAGGTTAGAATTTGATACTTTTTTATTTAAATTGTTATCAGTATGAAAAATTTGGCGTTTGTTAGTGCATAGATCAAAACTGGCGTAATTTGAAAACCATATGGAAACTCAAATATGTAGTGTAAGTATGGTTTGTAAACTGGGGTGTTGCAAGTTTTCCTTTCTCTTTCTTATTATTTTGTATGCGGTTTAGACGCATCCGAGGCTGAGCAGCTGGCGGAAACACTGCGATAGTTGGAAAAATGTGTCGATGTAAAATTTCTGTTAACAACCAGTCATCTTGATGGAGGCTTGTTCGTTACAATATGAACACAAATTGATCTGAATTACAACAAAAGAATTTTTTCTAAGTTGTACAATGTTTCATTGTAACACCAAATAAAACTAAATAAATTCAATTGTTTAAATAAATTAAACAAAAATCGAATAAAAAAGAGAAAACAAAAGTGACATTTGTTATTTTAGTAAATGTTCAAAATGTATGCTATTTAATTCTAAATATTTTTCTAACGTCTTTGAAAATTAATGTGAACTGTCCGAATTCAGTTTCTGAAAATTTCTTTAATTCTTTGTTTTATATTGTTAAGCCTATCAAAATATGATAATTGTTTCACTTTTCGGGTGAATTAGCCGCTCTAATAACGTGGCATAGCTTACATTATCGTCACTTTTCGTTTATCTACGGAACACGTTGAACGAAATTTAAATTGTCTTCAATTCTCTCAAAATGCAAGAGACAGTTGATTGCGATATTCCTCTAATGTGCAATAATTTGAGTACTGTGATAAAGCAGCTAGCATAAGTGTGAATCTTATTTTCTAAACGAGTGAATACACCTCTTCCAAAGGGCCACCGATCGGGGTATAATGTAATCGCCTCCCGTCCATTAGTGGGTGTCCACCGACACCCACCATCATTATACCGAGCGATCTTCTTCGTTAGGGTACAACATTTTATTAAAAAAATGTATTGACTTATAATTAGAATACCAAAAAGAAATGATTTTATTTACTTACTTTTATTTGCCGTTACAAGGCGAAGCAGTGTTAGAACTTAGAGAAAATTGTTTTGCTGTAATGCAGTTCATTTCGCTCAATTCTCTGAACCGATACACTTTACGAAAAAAAAGTTTATGAAAAAAAGTATTAATTTATTTATTTTTAACTGATTAATCATATAGTGCACTCAAAAGTATAGTTTATAATTTAAAAAAAATATATAAAAATAAATATTCTTTCGTCACCATAAAACTACTGGTATATGACCAAATTACCACCAGGCTATGATCGTGGTATAAATATATACCGAAACGTTGGCGTTAAAATAAATAACTCCATCATAAATATTATGTTTTAATTATAATTTAAAAATATTTTTTGACCGAAAAGCCGCTGAAGAATCACTAAGTACTGCAAGATATTTTTTGAAAATTTTTTTTTACTACACCTTTTCCAATTGTTATTCAAGAAGCGTCAATTTTAATTCAGATTAGTCAATTGTAATTTAAATTAGTCAATTGCAATTCAGAAAGCGTCAATTGTAATTCAGAAAAAACACTAACCATTTTCTGACCCGTGTATTTTTTTCAGTTAAAACATCTGAATTCATTTGTACATACATATTTATAACAATTTAAAACAATTAATTTAAAAGTTTAAACAGTTCAAAACCCAATTTTTGCATAAACCTATAAAAATGGAACTTAAGGAAAATTACGCAATTTTCCAATCTGTAATGACAAGGAATCCAGTAGTACGATTGCTGTCATGTCAACATTTATTCCACAAAAAGTGCGTATACAACCTACATATAATCGATGATGTACACCTTTTCCAATTGTAATTCAGAAAGTATCAGTTGTAATTCAGAAAGTATAAATTGTAATTCAGATTAGTCAATTGTAATTCAGAAAGTATCAATTGTAATTCAGATTAGTCAAGTGTAATTCAGAAAGTATCAATTGTAATTCAGATTAGTCAATTGTAATTCAGAAAGTATCAGTTGTAATTCAGAAAGTATCAATTGTAGTTCAGAACATTTCGACATTCGTCGAATTGTAGCAATTTCACAACAGGAATTTTATGTATTGAACGAATATGTTAATTTACTTCATAGTTAGCGAATTTTAGGTAAGAATCACTTGATAGGTTTTTAGAGATTGCGGAAGATAACACAACTTACCATTGAAATATATATGTACATAGTAATAAATGAGACGGCAGTATGTGTTTTGCGGTGAGGAGGATATTTATTCCGTAATGAAAGATTTAATTGAAAATATTTTGGGAATTTACTTTCTCAATTATATTGATAAATATTGAATTTTTCTGAATTATAATTAACAATTTATTTGTTAACAAAGCACAAATAATAAACAAGCAAGGGTAACATTAATACAAACAACAACAGAAATATAATTTAAATAAAATAAATAATTAAAGTAATAAACGAACTTTCACTTTAGCTACCAACAGACATGTCATTCATTGCCAAAGCGGCAACTTGATGGATTGAAGAATGTTGTATGGCACGAGCACAATCACCTCCGGCTACACTGTTCTTTGCTTGATCAATAATCCCCTCCAAGTATACCAATCTTTGTTCCATAACACCAGGACCTGTAACGCTTGGTATTCTAATATTATTTTTAGCGTAAGCCTTCACCTTTGACCAAATAGTCTCAATAGGATTAAGCATTGATGAATATGGTCCTAGCCGCAGCAGAGACGCTGTAGTCCCATTAATAACTGTTTCCAGGTTTGAATGGCAAGGTGCGTTGTCTGAAACAATTACCAAATCTTCAAGTTCATTTCCAATGTTTTGCCAGTGCTGCATCAGTCTTGTCACCCACGCATTTGCTATATGGGCGGTAAATGAACCTCTTCTCCGCTCCATTAAAACAACTCCTGCAGTAGAGATGGCTCCTATCAAATGGATGTTAGGGCCTCGTGCGGCTGGGAGAAGTTGAACTGCTCTGGCACCAGCTACTGCACGGCCCCTTGTCCGGCGGCAAAATAAATTAAAATTGGTTTCATCTATCCAAACAATCTGTTTCCCTTGTTGAATATAGTTATTCAAACTTTGGACATATTCTGCTCTTTTCCTTTTATTTATGTCAGAGTTCATAGTGCAAGGTTCATTATGAACTTTCGTCGTAGTGAAGAGCCTGCCTTCTAGGTAATTGTCTACTGTTGACACAGATATCGATATGTTGGGATTTGGTCAATATTTTTTGTTTTAATTTCTGCAATGTACAGCTGCAATCCTGTTCTACCCATGAAACAAGCGAATCAATTTGTGCCTCATTCAAAATTCGATGTTTTATACCTCCTCTTGCTAACATTTTGTGTTGCCCTGATCGAATCCAATGAAACGCGGTTTTGTACTTGATGTCCAACGTCGCAGCTAAGGACACCCAATCGATCTGCATTAGTATTTTTTTTGTACTTTTTTCGTTCTGTGCTTTCAATTGCAGTCAGAACAGCTCTGCAAATAGGACATATAGCATCCGGTACATTGTTCATATCTCTTTAACACTTTGTTCATATCTCTTTGTCACTTTAACACTTTGTATGCAGTAGATGTCTGCATGGTAATAGCCTTATTACTTTATTCCGTGTCATTGAAGTGCAACAAATAACGCAATTGTCTTTAAACTCCATTAAAAAATATGGGATTAAACGATTTAAGTTTTCAGAAGAAATAAAACAAATTAATTAAAAAGTCTTTTTTTTAAACATAGAATATGACACATATTTTTGGTTACTATGTTTAAAATGATCATTTTTTATGTATAATGCTAATGCAGTAAAATTAAGTACATATTGTAATTCAAATAACGTTAACATGTTCTGAACTACAATTGATACTTTCTGAATTACAATTGATACTTTCTGAACTACAATTGATACTTTCTAAATTACAATTGACTAATCTGAATTACATTTGATACTTTCTGAATTACAATTGACTAATCTGAATTACAACTGATACTTTCTGAATTACAATTGACTAATCTGAATTACAACTGATACTTTCTGAATTACAATTGGAAAAGGTGTAGATCTTTGTCCTTTCTGCAGAACAATAATGATTGGAAAGGAAGTAGCTAATTGAAACAAAAAATCACGAAAAACAAATAACAGAAAAGACCATGAAAGGATAGTGAATTGTGCTAACAGAGGTGATGATTGGATAGCTTTGGCTGCAACGCTAGAAAATAAATATAAGACCGCTTATTATTGGGTCCAATCTGGGATTGACAACATGTTCCCAAAAGGTGATACAAAGCCAAAAATTCTTTCTGATGATCAAATTGATTTGATGGTTTCGTGGATAGAAGAAGACTGTACACTAACATTAAAGCAATTAAACAAAAAGGTTATGAGAAATTTCAACAAATTGTTATCTGTGTCAACCGTAGGCAATTACTTAGAAGACAGAGGTGAACAAAACAAAACGAGCTGATTAGGTAAAATCCTTGAACCAGACATACAACAGGGTAAAAAAGTTGTTTGGATGGATTAAACATATTTTAATTTATTTTGTCGCCGAACGAGAGGCCGTGCAAGAGTCGGGAAAATAACAAAACAACACCTTTCAGCATCAAGAGGTCCTAGTATTCATTTAATTGCAGCAATTTCAACTACAGGAACCGTATACATGGAACGCAAAAGGGGTTCATTTACTGCCCAGTTTTCAAACAATTGGTAGTTGTTTTAATGCAAAAATGACAAGATATGGAAAATCAACTAGAAGATTTGGTGATTGTTGCGGACAACGCACCTTGTCATTTAAAGCTAGAAAAAGTAATCGATAGTACGCCAGATGCTAAACCCCATTAAGAATATTTATGGTCTAAAGTAAAAGCCTGTGCAAAAAGCAACATTCGTGTTCTAAACGTTGCAGGTCCTAACAAAGATCGATCTACTAGGAGGATATTATAGATCATGCAACGAACACCATAACTGCGGCTGATTGCGCTCGTGCTGTGCAACACTGTACAGTTCACCAAGCTATACTGCCTTAGCAATAAATGACATATATATATATATATATATATATATATATATATATATATATATATATATATATATATATATATATATATATATATATATATATATATATATATATATATATATATATATATATATATATATATATATATATATATATATATATACTATATATATATATATATATATATATATATAATAATAAAATAAATAATAAATAAAATAAAAATAAATAGTTATATACATATAATAAAATATAATAAAATAAAAATAAATAGTTAATAAAACTTGTTTTATTTCTGCTATTACAATTGCGCTTCCTGAATTGCGATTGACGCTTTCTGAGTTACAATTGACTAATCTGAATTACAATTGACGCTTTCTGAATTACAATTGACTAATCTGTATTACAATTGACCCTTTCTGAATTACAATTGAGGTTTTCTGAATTACAATTGACGCTTTCTGAGTTACAATTGGAAAAGGTTTAGTAATTTACACAGCCATCTGTAATTCCAAAAATCATTTATTACGCTGTCGAAAATCCATTTGTCTAAGTATGTACTGTAATTTTGATTATAGTAAAATCTGCGTTTAATTTCATCCAGCTGACAATTCATTCAAAGGTACAATTGCCAACGTTAAGATTATTTTGCAGCAAGACAAGCGAATCGATTACAATTGGTCCTGATTTCGGGAAAATTGTTTAAGTGGGGTCCAGGCTCCGTTTAAAAAAAATCGATTCGCTCGATTTTAATGTCGATGGAGGGTTCGTTTAAGAATTCCCCCAGTGATTTGTGCGTCTCTTTAAAAAATTAACTCGAACTATTTTGATAATAATTGACGTTAGAGCCAGAGAGGGAGCTCTAGGGCCCAGGGTCGATTGAGAAAACTCGGAATTTCGAGCAAATTCGTTTAGCGAGTGCTTCGGTGATGACCGGTTTCTTTTTTTTTCTGCTCGTACCCATAATATCTTGATAATAAATATCGGGAATTTTTTTTCTCAATTTTTTGACAACCCAATTAAATTTTCTCGATTCCAGAGAAATGTTTTATCTATTTTTCACAAATCTCAAGAATCTAAAAATTTTGGGTTAAAACTTCCAAAACATTTCAATTCAAGACAACATCTATCGTTTATTATATTATGTACATTTAAATTTTTTTCCAAATACCACCACAGTTCCCGCTAATTATTTTAATCAATTAATGTTCATATTCAGTTTATCATAACCAAGCTCTCATATTGACGATTGGAGCCGCGGATTTTGCATAATTTTGTTGCTGGCAATATAACTTTAACATTTCTTCGCTATGCCATTTTTTATTGGTTTTATGTGCCCTTGCGAACAATTCTAGTATAGGCGTTATCTAAATTTCCAATGATCAATTTTATTACCAACGATAGTTAATGCGTTGTGGTGTGCCGTAATCGGCTAAATTAAATAGACTTCAATTAAAGTTGAAGCTCCTGCTATTATTCACTATTATGCGACCGATGAAAAGCCAATTTACAATTTTAATTTTAGATGACTCTTTAATTAATGTATAATTTGGTTATATGCGTATAATAGGGACTTTCGATTAACCTGAATTAACAGAATTGCAATTGAGTTACTATTCAGATAATTGAGTTACTATTCACTTAATTGAGCTACGAAGTGAATTGGGTGTTCGAATATGACCTCTTCATTTTTGATAATTGTCAAAAATCATTTTAAATTTAAAAAACAATAATACACTTTTAAAACACAACGCGGAATGAATGCAAAACCAATAAATGTCAAAAATACAACAAAATCAGCCTATCTGGTTTAACAACACGAGCAAAATATCTCTTCAGCTAATTCAGTTAATTCAGTAGCCCAATTTTTTAACTGAAGTGAAGAGGTGCGAATCGAACGCTCAATTCACTTCAGTTGATTCAGTTAATTCAGATAATTTTGTTAATTCAGGTCAATCGAAAGTCGCTAATGTAACACCATATTACGGGATGTTGAACCATTTTGTAGCATTAAGTTGCATCATGTTACAGGATGTTTCAATATTTTGCATCATGTTTCATTGTGTTGCGTTTGAAGAACAATATTGATTTGTATCAGGTCAAATATATAAATTAATTTTTTATGCATGATTGAAAAGTTATCCCTTTGCACAAAATAAAATTAACTTAATTAAGGAATTAAGTGGTTCTTACCATCTAACTATTTTATTGGTGTAATAAAAAAATGTAAGATAGTTGTGTTGTTCACATAGCTGTTATTTGCCGTGTTTCATGACACCCATTGATCCGGATCCGTTCAAATTTTATATGGAAAACCTGATCCAAATTTTGTTTTAGATCACAAATTTTGAATTGAAATCTAGTAAGCGCCTTTGAGTTGTGTCATGAAACATGAACTGAACCGGACCAGACCAAGCATCAAGACACACAGCTATTATAAAAGTTTAACACAAGGTTAAGAAATCAATTCTTCTTTGAAATATCGAGTACTGTTAAGTATTATGATTGTTTCATATAATTAATTTATTATTTGTTATCAATGTAATTTGGTACCATTATGCCCAACCCATTCGAGAAGATTGCATAAAATGAGAATCGAATGCGATATCACATTATATATATGATAATGAATTTGAACAAAAGGACTGTGTGGCGATCATAAAATCGTGTAACACGATCTTTAACATCTGATACAATGTTTTTCTTCCAGAACACACACATTTAACTATAAACATTATGTAAATTTTATGGACCATTAAAACAAAAAATGTTTAGGCCTCATAAATATTCGCGTCTGAAATCGTTTTCTGTTTGAAGGATACACCCATTTACAATAAAATGCTTAGACATTTACATCATTGTCCGGTTGCTATAGCTTTAAAATATTCATCTCACGTATATTTCATTCACAAGATTATGATATATTTTCTAATCAAAATGTTTCATTTAACATTCCACTTTGCTGCTGTTGTCGTCTGCAGGGTTATTTGAATAATACAAGTTTATATTTCAAATCACATATTATTGATCTCACCAATATTCACTAAGAAAAATCTCCAGCTCTGTGTATGCGCACGCTGCTTTGTCGGCAAATTTACATTTTGCCCAAAATAAATTTCAAGGATTGTGATACAGATAACTAACTTGTTTGTTGTCATGATACATATACATAATTTATGTGTGCCAACCCAACTACAATAATAATAACCATCCAAATTTACATAACCCATATTTATCATAACATGGCACACAACTAACCGACTTTTTTTTCTATAAACAACTCAATATGTAATTAAAGTGTGTATTGTTTAGAGATAAGATTGTGAAATACTTTTACTTTCTTTATACATATATGTACTTGCATACTTGTTATACGAAAGTATTTAGTAAATAAGAAGAAAAAATTGTGATGTTATCATATTTGGCATGTTTATGTGTGTTTTCCAAGCTATATAAGACGACGACTGACTACATTCATTTTGATATAATTAAAGTCTTGTCTTAGTTTACATCTCAATTTGCGCGTGTGATGTGCAGACGTGCTTTGTGCTAAAAACTCAAGATATCTAATATTTAAACAGCAAATTTATTTGTTTTTATCAATTAAATTAAACTTTAATTATGCATAATAATTAATGTATTTAATAGATTTTGGTTTGACCTTCAGGATTACTGTGTGAATTTTAGATTTAATTAAATTTCTATAGGGTGCCGTGCGTTGGTGTAAAACACACTTGGTTGTCTAATACATTTTTTGTTTGTTTCCGCGTGAGGATCGCAAGAAATTCGAATCAGCTGGTTCAAATCAGGACATTCGTTCAGAAAGTTACCAACTTTACCAATAACAGAAGCCTAGTATTTGTCAACCACACCTAATTATATACATCCGTAGTTTAAAATCGAAAATTTTTCTGTTTAGAATTTATTACGATATCGTTAGAACGATTTTAATTTATGAGTGATATTTCGGTGCCTGCGGTTTCTGATGGTTGCTCACTGAATATTGTTTTTCTCAACTTAACGGAAGGCTCTATTCATATACAGTATTGTGCAAAACCTAAGCAACATTTGCCCCATAATCATTCAAAGTACTTTATTTCTGTTTTACTGTTATTTATTCCTTTATATATAATTTTATATATAATGATTACAAATAATACTAAAAAATTAAGTAACAGTTAATTTTCAGTAAAAAAAAAATTGAAATATTCAATATAATTGGCTGTGCAAAACAAAAGCAACTTTTGCTTCTCTTTACTTTCTACTTTTGTTTCTCTTTTTTAACGGGACGTTTATAAAAATATTAATTTTTATAAAAAAACAAAAAAATCCTTTTAAGTTAGTTTTGTAATTGGATCAGACCTAGTTGGAAATATTTTACGATACATTATGGGTCGGAACAAATACGATAACATTTTAAAATCTAAAATAACACTGTGCTTGAATCGCAAACTATTTTTTTGTGACAAGCTGGGCACCCAGGGAAAAAACCTAAATCAAGTACGCTGAATTCAATGGTAGTAGTGCATTTCAAAGTTAGTCCCCATTTTCGAGATATCGCTTTCGACATGTTTTTGTTCTGAGTCAAAAATGTGTCCAAATATACGCTCATGTTCACGTTGATAGCTCTTGAACCATTACGATTTTCGTTTTGCTTTCTTCAGCAAAGATGTTGTTCAAGCCAAAACAAACAACTTTGCCGAAAAAATCAAGACCGAAAAACCACATCTATATTTACATTTTTGTGTCATTTTTGTTTTTTCTTTTCATTTCGACGAAAAACACTTTTTTATCCATTTATGTCTATTTATTGAATTAAAATCGAATAAACATCGCATCGACAAATATAGATGCAATAGAAACTATTTAAAGGAAAATTAAATCGACTCAGTTGATTTTATGTCTTAACTTTTTAATTTTCTGATTCGTCTTCGGGATCTTGTTCCTCTTGCAAATTCCAACAAATGTCAGCTAAAAGTGCATGTAGCTTTTTGTCGATGTAACAATGTTTGAGCCTTGCCGTCACTTGGTGAAAACGTTCGCCGTGCTCATCGGATTCGACTGGTGATTGTTCAGCGAACTTTTTCACATGACAATGCAAAAAATGTATTTTCAATGACATTGAAAAGTTTATATTATGAAAAGCGGTTAGCATATTTGGGCGAGTACAGTATGGCGAGCCTTTAAGTTCTCGCGGACTGTGGAATACGAGATATTGTTTGCTACGTACGTAGCTCCGAATGATTTTGAAAATGGATAAAGGCGAAGTAGGATTCTGTGGTATCACAACGGGCCAGTACTGGTCTAAGTGTGCGGAAGCAGCCACTCCAACCTATCCTAACCTAACCTTGGCCTAAGTAAAACACACATATGTGGTGGATGTGGTTTTTCGTTCTTGATATATTCGACAAAGTTGTTTGTCTTGACTTGCGCAACAACTTTGCTGAAGAAAACATAACGAAAATCTTAATGGTTCAAATACTATTGGTGAACAACGAGAAAAATGCTTGTTTTTTTGCGACATTTTGTATAAAAAAAAACCCACTGGGTGCAATTATTTTGTCGGAATAATATGAACAATTTCGCTAAAAAAAGCAAAACGAAAATATTAACGGTTCAAGAGCTATCAACGTGAAAATGAGTGTATATTTTTACAATTTTTTGACTCAAAATGCTAACTTTGAGCACCAAACTAGCACCATTGAATTCAGCTTACTAGAATTAGGTTGTCCCCGTGGGTGCCAAGCTTGTCACTTTTTTCAACTAGCACAGTGTAATTAGTGATTATTATAGTGGTGAATTAGAAACTACCATCGCAAAAAAAATATAAGAAAATATAGAAAAATGTAAAAAATCGTAGGACATCACCTAGTACCGACAGAAAAATAATCAATTTAATTAAAATAGAACCATTTGTTACTTAAAGAGAAATTGTGGGAGCGCTAGATTTAAATGTAGATCCTAGCACTTTCCGGAGACGTGCTATAAAAAATAATTTGAAGAGTTTTTATCCTTGCAAGAAACTAGTTCTTACCAAGAGGCGTATATTGGTCTATATTCAGTACTCTCGAATTAAATACACAATCGTAGGAAATTCTTCCATTTGCGTCAATCTGTGTGACAACAACTATGATAATCGACACTTACTTAAACACAATCAACTTCTTGCGTATAATTTTTTATAAAAAAAACAGTAAAACAGAAATAAAGTATTTTGAATGATTATACGGAGCAAAAGTTGCTTAGGTGTTGTACAATACTGTATGCTCTATCGTTACCTATATTTATAAGCCAATTTTGTTTATTTATTGATGTAGTTATCAATTATTAATATAAGGCATTTGTGCATAGATCCCTTGCATGGGATTTAGATTTGTATGTCCAAATTAGTCTCTTTGCTGAATATTATAGATATTTTTGGTGAAGTTTGCCGTCAACAACAATTGATACCACTTCAAACAAAATTAAACATTCTCCAATATAATGTTCGCGGTATGAAAATATGAATACGTTTGATGATATTATTTTATTTAGTGAAAATCTGAACGAAAACATTATATCTTGGTACTTGGTGAAACTTGGGTTGAGAGTAACAACACGATTTCATTCCAATTAAATAATTTTCGGAGTGTCTTCTCTTTTCGGGATGATAGAATTGGTGGTGGTTTAGCTATATATGTCAAAAATAATCTGAATTTTAATACATATTGTTATGTGCGATGATAATCAGTTTCCCTTTCATTTTATATGTATTGAGCTTACTGAATATACATTGACTAAATTATTGGCTGTTTATAGACCATTAATTTCAAATGTTAACTTATTTTTAGGATTTTTGGATGGTTTAAATGTGGCAAAGCTGACTCAAATTTTAGAAATAAATATACCTGTAAATTAAAAATCGGATATAGTTGTTGACTATAAAAATATTCTGATGAGCTCAGGAATCATTGTTACTAACACGTTTGCTTCGAGATCAACTAGTAACAATATTCTTGATCATGTTCAAAACTCCACCATTTTCTCTAATATTAGTGATCATAATTTTATCTTTACGTCGGTTTACTTCAAAGGAAAGTTATTCAGGCACGAAAATTGCAAAAAAGAATTATTGACTTTGAAAGAACAACTCTTGACTCTGGATGGCATACAATTTGTGGAAGCTCATTGGAAAATGCAACATAATATTGAAGAAATACAAGTTAGACTCCAATAACATGGCAATTCGTGAACAATTATGTAATTTAAATAAAAAGATATCATCTGAGAAATATTATGCAAGGAAACAATTTTATGAAATTATTGTCGTTAACGATAAAAATATATAGTAATATATCTGATATAGTTAATATATTTAACGATTACTTTGTACGTATAGGTAAATTCGCTGAGAGAAGCAATTGGAAGTGATCATGATATTAATAAATTTAACACATTGCCTGACTATATTTCTATCACCCGCTACTCCTGCGGAGATCTGTAGTATTATTTGTCTCCGGGATAGTAGTAAAGGTGGTGGACCAAATAATATTCGTAATCAGTTTCTGAAGCTTAATGTATCCTTCTTCTCTGAAATTATAGCGAAATTAATAAATACAATTTTTCAAACCGGTGAATAATCCTAATCAAATTGCCAAAGTTGTCCCAGTATTTAAAAGTGGTGAGAAAAGTCTAATTTCTGACTATAGGCCTATTTCTACTCTATCTGTATTCGATAAAATCATTGAAAAAATAAATTCTCGATTCAGGAGTTTCCTAAAGGAATCGAACTTTTTCAACGCATATCAGTATGGATTTAGAAAAGGTGCAGGTACGTACGGATGTGGCTCTTGTTGGAATAGCAAACATGATTTATATAATGCTTTGCATCGAAACGAGTATGTTGCAGCTAGAGATTGCAGACCGGCTCTACCCGGTTTCAAAAATCCGTTTTTTTTTTTTAAATGTGATGAACACGAAACCCCGGGTTTTTTACTTTAAACCCGGGTTTTATTTCAAAATAAATCCTAATTAAAATACATTATAATTAATATGTATTAATTAAAACACAAACACACTCTGTTGGGACCATTACTGTTCCTGATATTTATCAATGACATCTCGAATTTGCGTTTGATTGTCAAAATTCAAATTTTTCCAGACGAAACTGCAATGTTTTATGAAACAAAAGACTTCCACAATACAGAATAGCATGAAGTAGTAATATGAAGTTGTAATATACTACATAATACTTCAAATCGAACGTGATCTCATTGAATTTAAATTCACCACAAAATAGACCAATTGATTTGCCATATCTTTATATAAATATCATTGTCGATGAAAGAGTTGAATATTTCAAGTACTTAGGAGTAACTCTTGATACGCATATGTATTGGGTTGAACACATTAAACCCGCCCGTATTAAAATAGCTCCGTTTGTAGGATTGGTAAGAAAACTCTTGTACTTTGTGCAGAGAAATGTATTGAGACTGATGTACTTTGCATTAATTCATCGCAGAATTCTTTATGGTATTATTGTTTGCGGAACGGCAAGTCGGAGCAAATTAAAACCTCTTCAAATAATGCAAAGCAAACGTGTAAAAGCTATCTTGAAGCTACCTTCGAGATTTTCATCATTGCATTTATATGGAATTGAATCCAAATGAATTTTGTCGTTGGGTGTGTTGTATATAATTATTAAGTTTCATTATATATGTACAGGACATTAAATGTTTCTTCTACCTTATCTAATTTAGAAATGTATCCATATTGAACCAGATTTGCTAATAAAGTAATAACATATTTTGCGGATCTATTACAAACGAATTTAGACGCAGATCAATCCGATTTTCCGGTCCTTCAATTTACAATAAATCACCTGATTCATTGAAAACCGTAATAAATATTTATCAATTTCATCAATTAAATATTTACTATAGAGAATTGGTAAATAATTACATTTCTTAAATTTTAATTTCGATATGCTTATTAGTGACGCATGTATGATAAATATGATTATTATTCTTTTAATGTTAATTTCCCTTTAAAGAACAGAAAATTCATTGTGACATTGTAAATATTTAATATTATTTTATTGTATTATTATATTTTATTGTAATTTTTATTGTAACAATGTTGAGTCAAAATAAAATGTTAATACTAAAAAAAAAAAAAAACCAAAATTGCTTGGAAAAGTAAAGGTTTCACAGAGAGAAGGTTCGAACCGCCTATTGGGACCGTTCCGGAAATAACTTTATGTGTTGCAGTTTGTTTGGCTTTTACGCGGCTTCTCCACCTGCTATCTGAATACTATATTGCAATCTATTTTCTCTTTCAATCGAAATTTGCCAAGATGGAGTCTCGTGTGCTAAACTGGCTATAATTTGACGTTAAGAAATCATTATCTTGTCATCATTTTTTGTATGAAAGCGACTAAAAAATTTAGTAGATACCATTTTGCAAAACAAGAAACGTCAAAATATGAATTCTATATATATGCTATCTAGTTCTGCCGACATAGCATGTATTCATAGCATACAGATAGCATATAAATATTATTGCGAGTCTTCAATTGCCATTTGATCGAAATTTTCTAGCATAACTAGATAGCTATAGCAGATGGGGAGTCCATGTTATTCTAGAAAAGCGAGTATCAAGTATCCTGGATAAACACACTTTTTTGGTATTTGAGTTTAGAGATTAACTAATTTTAGTAATATTCCTTCATCCAATTATTCAGCGTTTGAATAATAAATTATTATATTATTACATTTATTATATTTTAACTTAATTAGCAATTTAGAGTTATCGAGGTTTATCAGGTGTTTATTATTAATACTATTAATCATTGCAGTTCCTGATTAAGCTAATTTATTCAGTTCTAATGAAGATTTTTGATAACAGATACTTTCTACTTAAAAATAAAATTAAATTTTAATTTAAAAGTTCGAAGAGCAGACAAGGTAGGAATCATAATGACTATCGGGTTTACTATAATAAATTTGATATTTCAGAAGATATTTGACTTTTTGAAATAAGCTTGGAAGCTACAGAATAAATTTGAAATGCAGTCAAATATTGATGTACTTAGTTTTCGTGGATCATAGCATTTCCTTAATTAAATTATTTTCTAGGTTGTTCGGGAGACTGTACATTGGTAAAGGTTTTGGTTAGGTTGTTTTAATTTGGCCGCCCCGGTGGCAAAGTGGTCAGCATGCTTGCTCCAGCGACCGGAGGTCCTGGGTTCGATTCCCGGTGGTGACAAGGAAAAATTTTCACGGCTGGTTTAGGATCAATGAATTAATCACTCATTATCCGAAATGAAAATATGATTATGAAACCTCATTTGAGGCGGCCAAATCCCTTGATGGGATATAGTGCCAGAGAGAGAGAGAGAGAGAGAGAGTTTTAATTTGGATAAATGATTATTTCTGGTAGAATTTATTTAATACTGTTGTAAATAGGTAAATAGTACTTGAATGTCTTATTTTAATGTTGAACAATGTTGAACAATATATTGGGTTATTTGGTGTCATCAAGCATCCTACAGTTATGCTAGCTACTTATTATTAATTCTGTCATAACAGATTACTATAAACGTTGATTGCCTTAAAAATTTTATTTAATTCTGGTTTAATGCCGTTGGGTATTGCGGATTTTAAAACTGTAAAAATAATTACGATAATAATCATTACATTACATTTATTTTACTCAATAATTTAATTATATCGTACATTGTTCTAACTTTTTTTCAAGTTGCTGCCCGGATTCCGTGATAATTTTTTTGGTAAAAATTCCCCGCCTTCAGTTTTATTTTTAATTTGAAAATATTGAATTTAATCATTACAAGATTAAGTTATAAATTATTATAAATACTTGAAATCATAAATCCAGTTATATTTATTTAATTTGAACATTGTATTGAATTATTTAAAAATCGAAATACAATGATATTGTTGAATATTTAACCTTAAGTCCATTTCTTTTACATATTAAAGAGCTTCTAATCATAATCAATGGCTTAAACAAGTACATTCGATAATTTCCATCCGATTAAATTATCACTTATCTGTCAAAAATTGTTATGCCTATAGACTATGATAATTCGTGTGTCTTCGGTATTTTCACAATGTTTGTACTAAAAAAAATATGTATCATACAATTCGGACACAGTTTTAACTCATAAATAATGACGTTTTATTTCAAGAAATTTACCATTAAGGTGGCAACTTAATTAATTAAAAATTTTTTTTTTAGGATGCTGATATCCAAAAAATCAAAAATAATTGTGCTGTCTTATGCTAACCGCCTTACATTATATTTTCAACGAGCAATTTTCTAACTATTGACTACTTAGGTGTCTGTAACCGGATCAATTCGGTCGTATTTAATATGCCTGTCCTATCGTTCCACCTTATAAAATGTAATAAAGGTGTATGGCAGGCCCGGCGCCATCCAGAAGTCTCGCTAAATTGCCTGGTCACATATCTCAATCATTCAATCAATATCGTTAGAAGATTTTATTATTCAAGACATTACAAGAATCTTTTTGAATTCGTCCAATTTTATTGCAAATTTAATTTGAAACCGTTTTATTTTAATATTGTAGGTTTTTGTAAATGCTATACTTACTTTTCAAAATATTTTGGAAACTGTACTAAAATACTTTTAAGGCAACATTCTAACACACTTACCCAGAAAAAGTATATGACAACAAATATTTTTCGCAATTTATAACAAAAAACGAAGAAATTTAAACGAAACAAAATTAAACAAAAAATAAAAATCAATTTTTTTTAACATTTAAAAAATTATTCTTGAGGGTTTTTTTGAAGTTATCCTTGATCCCTATTAATGGGGTTGTTTTCTCTATATAGTTTCATCCATATAGTTTGTAGAATGGTGTTCTAGTGCTGAAAACTCGTGGTTTCGAAATGTTCTGCGTGACACATGAATTGATACGTTTTCCAAATTATAAGCTGGATCAATGTTAAAAGCAGAACGTTATCAATATTCCAAGAGAAGTCGTCTATTTCCAAACGTATATTTTTTGCAGTCCGCCCAACTTTATTTAACAAGTAGGTAGACGAGCTACATTTTCATGGAGTGGTAAATTTTGGTCATAATCATAAGGTTTATATATCTTTAAATTCACCAGCCATCGTTTGACAAATCCAAACATGGCATTCGCCCTCGCAACACAATTTTCAAAATGCCTATTGAAACTGGCGTTTTTGATAAATGTAACACCTAAAATTAGCGGATTCCTGATGATGATTTTGCATTTCTTAATATTTAAGTATAGCGAGTTTCGATCACACCACTCAGTTAATCTATCTACGATTTCTTGATTCGCCGTATCACGTCATCGGTAAATATGAGCACTCTTGAGTTTTTGATTATCTCGGTTATTCGATCTTTGAAAATAATAAATCCAGGGCAGCATGTGTGATCCTTAGGGAACACTAGATGTAATTTTAATAACGTTTAAATTCTCATTCCCTATTATTACAAATTTTGATGATCATATTCCTCTATAGCATGATGTTCACTCGTTTACCCGATTTATAGATTGCTTCAATTTTTGAAATTTTCCATTTTTCGCTTAAGGAGTGATTGAATAGGTAACATAATGAAATTGTAAAAATGTCAGCGTACTCCTTCTCTATTCTGAAGAGAGGGCATATTGTCAACACCACAACCATCCAAACCACTCTAAAGCCGATAAAATGTTATCTTCAAAAATAGCAAGAGGAGCTATTGATGTGTTGTTATTGCTGGGTTGTTCGTGCAATCCGCTAGTAACGCTTGGTCAGCTATATCTTAGGCGTTTGATGAGCTGGTATTTTTGTAGGTCATATTAACAGGGTATCGCTTATTTCTAA
Organism: Nephrotoma flavescens; assembly: GCA_932526605.1. Classification (NCBI taxonomy): domain Eukaryota; kingdom Metazoa; phylum Arthropoda; class Insecta; order Diptera; family Tipulidae; genus Nephrotoma; species Nephrotoma flavescens. Next base: position 164,263,397 of record OW052220.1, on the reverse strand, counting down.
AGTATTTCCAAAATTGTTTTGGATTTACTTTGGTTTTATTTGTTGAATTGATTCGAGATACAAACTATATTTTGATTTGAAATAAATTTCAAATAATAGTCGGATAAACAGAATAGGTCCAACGCTACCTTGTGGTGTACCTGCTGATATTCTTTTTACTTCAGAGTACTCTTTTCCAAGACTTTGTCGAAAGCTTGAGCTACACCTAAGAAATTACTGAAGCATATTTTCTTATTCTCAGTGCATTCTAAATGACATCCGTTATTCTGTCAAGTTGCTCAACAGTCAAGTGATTTTCTCTAAAGCCATGGTGTGATGGGATTAAACATATTTCTTCTATTATAACGTTTCAGCCTCTTGAACAGCAGTTTCCCAAATATTTTTGATAGGATCGAAAGAGGTGATACTGGTCTGTGTGATTTTTTATCGTTTGCGGTTTACCTGGTTTACGAATCATAATTACTTCAGCCACCTTCCATTGACGTGTAACATGTTTCAGTCTGAAGGCTGGATTAGTTATTTAAACTAATTTACGTAAGCCTTTCATGGGAATGGTTTTCGCATTTTGCTCACTAATTAAGTCATGCCTAGATCTTTTCTGATACTTAAATTATTAATGATTTAATTTTTTAGTTCCAATAAAGTCATATGACAGTTGTATTTTCATTTGCTGTTTGCGTCGGCAACGGTTGAAAAGTCTCTTACAAATAGGCAGCAAATAGAGAGAATTTCTGCTTGTCACTTTTAGCCCAGGATTCGTCTTCATTTTTGATAGGTGGCACATGCATTTTCGTTCTTTTAATGTTTTTCGGTCTTTATTTCCTTTATATAAGATGTTTTAATTTGTTTAAAATTAGGGATTTTGCGGAGCACGGGTGTGCTGCTAGATTTGACTAGCTTTCCGTTTCTCTCTAACTAGTTCTTAGACCTGAAGAGTATAGTTATGTTTACATAGGGGCTCCATAGATAGGTGAACTTTGCCGTGGTGCTTGCTCGGGTTGCTTCCAGCTGCATCTATCTTCTAATTGGTACTCAGAGATATGCTCGTTCTTCCACTAACTTCTTGAATTAACCCCAACTGGTTTTATTGTTCGTTAATTTAGGAAAGTTTACATTTTTATGATCATTAACTCCGGAGTAACTCCGGATCCTGATCACAGGTGAGTGGTCAAATGATAGTCCTTCACTGTTTTCGATGCGCTTTTAGTCCTTTAAACTCCTTTTGATATAGAGAAGTCAAGAAGTTCTGGTATTTTATGTATGTCAGTATGCCAATATGTTGAGTTATTGCCAGATTGAAATTCACTACCTATAGGTATTATTTGCATTAAAATCACCACCTATAATACCTATTATAACTGTAATGTGTATAACTGATAATATTTTACCATTATAGCATTATTTCTGTTTCGATACCGGGCTCCTCCTAACATTCGATATTACCTCTAAACTATTACGGTAGATTTACCTCAGCGGTCCCCCTGAATGAGTACATGGTAACATTCATAGCCACGTATTTTAATAAATGAAGTTTCTGTTAATTGATTTTCCGATACAAGAAGTATATCTATTTTTTGGAGTTTAGGAAAATTTCTAGCTCTGAAACATGCTGTGGTAAGCCATTCGTGTTCCAAATAACAATTCTAAGTGTTCTGTACATTTTATTAATACACGGTGGTGCAAAAAGACTATTATAGTGTGAATGTTTAATAGCATTTTCTTTAATCATGTTTTTTTTATTTTTATTTTCAGAATTTTGTTAAGAAAACTTGGGAAATTTATAATGGAACAACACACAACAGAAAAATGAACTAACATCATTGAATTTTATTATGAACGCCATTTATTTTGCCGAAACTTGCTTGTCGATGGTGTTCTAATGTGCGTTCTGTATTTCTAGACCATCTATAAATCGTCTGTTTGCAAATTTCCAGCAAGAAGGTGCCGTAAGGAACCTCCCAGGTTTCGGAAGACGACGTACGGCAAGCATGTATGCTAATATTCCACGTGTACTGGAGAGTGTGTCGAATAGTCCAGAAAAATCAACAAGAAGACGTTGAACACAACTGGGACTAACACTACTAAGGCTCGTACAGAGAATTTTTACCACATTGAGAATATTCCAACATAAAATTCAGCTACTATCTTTTCTCTTGCTACTTTTTAAATTTATTTATTATTTTTCGTGAAGGTGGTGGAAATATAAATCTTCATGCTCTTGAACGTAAACCGTTTTTATATATCTTTAATTTTGATAAATTATTTTTCATTTTTAAGGATTGATATCTTTAATTTGTTTATCGTCGTACTATATAGAGCGAAATATGTGTAAAGAGTAGATATTTTTTTCAATTTACTCTTCACTATGTCGTCTACTACGCATACACACAAACTTTTGTCTATATAACATCATTGCGGAAATTTCCAAATTCTGAATGAATATTTATTGCCTGAAAATTAAAAACAGGTTATCAAAATTAAAGATACAACAAAGTTCGCGCTCAGGAGAATGAAGATTTATCTTTTCTTCCACGTTGTATATGCTCATACATATAAACGTTATTTTTTTATTTATCTTCAGCCGGAACCAACACGAATGTAATTCTACAAGCCACATTGTTGGAACACATATACAATTTTCGGTCGACTGTATCAATGCCTCCTAAACTACAGGCCGCTTACACCAAATGATGACAACATGCTATGTCGACGTTTTTGTTGCTTTCTCTAGTTGTTTTATTAGTGTAAATATCTTAACACTATTATTGCGCAGTCTCGGTTTAGACATAAATTGACGTCATGTGCGAGAAATGAGTGGAGTAAGAGACCTGAAGTTTAGGAGCAATGAATCCTAAACTAGAGGCCTCTTACTACTCTCATTTTTCGCACATGACGTCAATTTATGTCTAAAGCGAGACTGCGCAATAATAATGTTAAGATATTTACACTAACAAAACAACTAGAGAAAGCAACAAAAACGTCGACATGGCGTATCGTCATCATTTGGTGTAAACGGCCTGTAGTTTAGGAGGCATTGTTAGGGGGCATTGACTGTATCATGGTATTGTGTATAAATAAAGAATAAAAATTTCGTAAAGAAAAACGAAACATGTAAACGAAAAATTAAATAAAAATTTGTAGAAGCTTTACAGTAACAAGTCAGCAATTACTATCCTTATACAGTTTTCTATCGTTTCTTGTTTTTTTAGAAATAAAATTGTTACTTAAAAGGAAAATAGTCCATATGGTTAATTCATTAATAAATACATACAACACATTTATCTGTGGAAATGTAGCTGGTAGGTAGCTGTGAAAAATGGTGCATTATAAAAAATAGGCTTATTTCTTGATCTCAACAAAATTACAGCACCAAACAGAAATTTGATATCCTTCCACCTTCGCTTCAATATCCACACTAAACAAAATAAAAAATCAAATTTTAAATTGTAATGAAATTTGGCTCCTCCTCTTTCACTTCTATTTTACATTTTTCTTCTATTCGTTATTGTTTTTAGTTTTGTGTTTACTTCTATTTGATGTGTGCCTGTATCTTTTCGTATATTTTTTATAAAATTTTATGAATTTTCCCAGTATTTTTATACTAATACAAATGAATATTTGATAGCCTGAAATATTTGATAGAATCGGTGTATACTTGAGTACAGTTTGGCTTGTAGAATACATTCGTATTGGTTTTGCTTCAGCTTAGTTGTGAATATATATTTGCAATGATGTACGCTGCTACGCTCTATAATGTGATAACTATCAATGCAATTTTCTTTGGAGGACAATATTTGATCTCAGATAAAAAAAAGCTCTCAAATAACAAATTTTGATCCCAATAATATTATCGATCAATTCGATCAAGTTTGTTTTATACAAACGGGATTCAGTAATATCATATATGTTGTCGGGATTCAGTAATATCGGTAATATGTAAAATTTGTTGCTCGTTTCTATGCAAATAGTTAAAAGGTACAATAACAAAATTCCGTGGAAGTGTTGAAATTTTGTATGTTGCGCTACTGGTAATCGCATTAAACTCATAAATATGATAAAACTTCAAAATATAGGAGGATTAGCTAGTTAAACCAGTTTAGTCACTAAACCTTAACCACAGCGAGACTAGCTGATGTTCTATTTGACATACTAGCTACTCGAAAAAATCACTAATCGCGTTGTACTAATCCCTAGTCTGCCACCTGTATTATAAAATGAATACATGTTTACAGGATTCCAAACATGACAAGCTTTTTATTCTAAACAGGGCATGTCATGCCAATCTCATTTTATAAATAGTATTTAAAATTTCATTCGGTCATGACAAGCAAATCAAAATTTTTCGTTACCTAAAATTAATTTTAAATCAAAATTCTAAATTTATTTAATTTTTTTGGCCATGCCCAGTTCAAAATTACCAAATGATATAAAAGTTTACGATAATATTGCAGAATTTGATCGAAATCTACCAGAAACTGTAAAACTATTAAAAACAGCCGAAGGGAGTAAAGTGTATGTGGTTGGTACAGCACATATAAGTCCCAATTCGCAACATGATGTTTCATATGTAATACGCAATGTTAAACCAGATGTTGTGTTACTAGAACTCTGCCATTTACGAATGAGTGTGCTAAAATATGACGAAGACAGATTAATGAAAGAAATTACTGATTTGGGTCCACGTCGAGTACTTGAAATTCTTCGAGAAAATGGTGTGGTCGGGGGTACAATCTATTTGCAGTTTTTAAAATCTAATGCGAAATTCATTAAAGATTTGGGACAAGCGCCGGGCGGTGAATTTCGGCGAGCAGTGGCTGAAGTAAAAAAATATTGTCCCGATAGTACGGTGATTTTGGGCGATCGGCCCATCAATATTACGATACAACGGGCTATTCAGGGTATGACCTTAAAAGAAAAAATGTTGATGGCCTATATAAGATTGTTTTCTGAAAGGCAACACCAAGATGAAAAAATTACACAAGAGGAGATTGAGGACCTTAAAAAATCTCATTTACGCGAGATGGGAAACAATAACTCAGATGAACAAAAAATATTTCCATCAATTTACAATTCATTTGTGAAAGAGCGTGATATGATACTGGCTATTAATTTAGAACATGCTGCACGGCCCCAACTCATGAAAGGGATTCTGCGACCGGTTAATGTAGTAGGAGTTGTAGGAATTGGTCATCTAAATGGTATTACCCAAAATTGGCAACGAGTGGATGCAGAGAAAATTGAAAAATTTTACCGCATACCACGTCCAAATATTGTATTTACTACAGCTAAGGCTTCTCTAAAATATTTGGTTATTGGCGCAATTGGATACGGTGCACTTATGTACTATGTTAATGGGATTTTTTCTAAAAAAGAAAAATAGCGCAGTAAAACGAACTAAATATACCATTTTTAGTCTAATTGTATTATGTATGTGCTGTTTGCTGTATGAGACAACCAATGCAATTTATTGTATTCATAGTTCGAGAGTCGTGGTACAATAACAAAATCTTTTTAAAAATTAATTGAGCTTAAAGAAATGAAATGTGTACGGTTTTCTTATTGTTGTAGGTATCTATTTGCATTAAGGCGACCGCACATGTTGAATTATTTAACATAAGAAATCAAATTGGTACAAAAGTTGTATATGGTGCCCTGCAATATCGAACTCACATAAACATTTTATATCATTTTAATGTGAGAGGAAGAAATCTAAATTTAAATAAAAATTACAGTTGCTATTATGAAGGAATAGAAAAATGAGTATAATGTCTCTCGCTCGGTGTAATGAAAAATAATTAAAGGTGTGCAAACTAAAAAGTAGCTTCATCGATTTCTTTTAACAGCATAACACAAATTTGACAACTAGATTTTATTTTAACATTATGTGAGAATTAATTTTTATTTTACACCAATTGTCTATATAAGTTTTCTTATGTGGTCTATCTAAACACAAAACAAACAGCATAAAAATGTAGGCGTTCAAGTCGTATAGTATTATGACTAATGTACCTGTAAATTATTTATACTAATCTAATTGGTGTGATTTGGTTTGTTTTTTATATTAGTAAGTTAAGAATCATATAACACACCACTCAAAAATCTTCTATTTACATTACAGTTTATATTTTCGAGCAGGATTTGAGATTCAATACTGTCACATAGTAGTTGGGCAACAATGATCTTACATTTGCGATAGTGCGGCATTCCCTTATTGGTTGTGAGTTTGATCAACTGCAGCGCTTCTATTATACAATTTTCAATATTTATTTCGATATTAACCGAAAATCCGATAACATCAAAAAGTTCTAATCAATTTTACTTTCTTTTACGTAGAAAAATGTAAATGATAGAGACCATCCCTAAAATCGGGTTGTCTAAATCGGGTAACCGGAAGTGGCAGAAAAGTACTCGTAGAAAGCGCCGGAAGTGGCGGCTTCCCCTTGAAAAGTATAGCATTTATCAAAAACGAGAAAGCATTAAACGATTCAAATAAATTTAAAGAATAAATTTTTAACAATGGTTGACCTTGATGGTTTTCCGAAATTTAAGCAAGAATAATGATTTTTTATTACATGAGATAGTTTTTAACTAAATTCCGGTAAGTTTAGTTCTTCGTTTTAGAAATCAAGTGTGGTGTATTCGAGATTAACCAATATATTCACCTCTCCATTTTGTCCATATATCGAAAATACGAAAATAACACAATAAAGAAAATGATTTTTAACAATAAACCTAGAGTTGATCACCTTTCCAAATCTGGTGTCTATAGGATCAATTGCAATGATTGTAGTTTCTCCTATATTGGTCAGACTGGGCGCAATTTTGGAGTTAGAGCTAAAGAACATTTATCTGGTTGCAATCAATCAACTTTCCATAACCATTTAACTTCAGAAAATCATACAGCTAGCTTGAACAATTTAGACATATTACATATACAACCCAAAGGCAGACGTTTAGATACCTTAGAATCTTACGAAATTCGAAAATTAATATTTCTTAACCAAAATACCCTTAACGAACAGAGAGAAATCCGGTTCTCACCAATTACAGACCCCGCACTTTTCTATTCTCACGTACGCAATAATATACCTTGGATTTTGTTACTCAACCTATGACTCATCGCCTACCTGCGCGATCCGTAGATTAATTTTTATTGCTTATTTTTTCCATCCTTCTTTTATTTTTATTTATATTTTGCTTTTTTCTACTATATAACAAAATTTTTACTAATACAAATCAGTAGATACTCCTGATGATGACCTAACAAGTCGAAATCGATCGAGTGATTTTTTAAACTTTTTGAAAAATATTCAAAATATTCTGCGAAACAAAAAACAAGTGATTAATAAAAATGTGTTTATTAGGTACAAAACAGTGAATAAATAGCGTGTTCCTTTCACTGATGAATATGTCAGTATTATGTTAGGTTAAAAAAAAAGTTAGTATCCTTTGATCTGGGTACAGATGGTATGATGATGGGTAAAACCCATACAGTATTTATTATAGAAACGAGTTTTAGGGTTAGTTTTCAATTGAACGCATCATTTTATTGTCCTATTTCTGACCCTAGTTGGGAAACGAATTAATCAAAATGGCAACGATCAGTATTGAACATGTCGGTATAACCAAAGAGTGTAAAGCGTAACGAAATCGAGGAAAAATTTTCATCAAAAAATGAGTAGGTTGTGCAATTTAAATGGGTTAACAATTTTCTATCTATTTGTATCGAATATTGCCATACTCGTGACTATCGGTAAAAAACGATAACAATTACGGTAAATAAAGATGTGTAAGTGTATTGTTTAACCCATTTAAATTGCATAACCCACGAATTTTTTGATGGCGATTTTTGTTTTGTTTTGTTACTCTTTATAAAAGCCATCTTCTTAAAGTTGTATGTCAGTATTATATACACACATGTCACTGAATAATCTTCAATAATATTGTCATGATATTATTATAGTCGCGATCACCTTATCAACGCATTCGAACCTATGTCAAATTAGTTGCTGCACAAACAAAAAGGTGTGTATACTTTAAATGTACACATAGACTGACCAATCGGTTTTAATAATGGCCGAAGTGCAAAATATTTGAAAAATGATTTGATATATTTCTTAGCTCCATGACGGCCTATTCGCAATTTCCATCGAATATAGATAGCGGCGGTTTCTTCGTACATCATATGGAAAGGAGTATTGGCAAAACCCAAGATGTATATGTATTGTGGTATGTATATGTATTGGCATTCCAGTTTTGTTCAACAGATTCCATTTCTTCTTTGTTCGAAATTCCTAATACGACTGACATTGAGGACTGACTTTGAGTTCTGTATTCTGACAAGGAGTCATAATATTTGTATTCAACCACATCGTCGATCGAAACCAGCGCTGGGATGTTCTAACATCACCATTTTTCGATAATTTATCGAAGTTCATTTCTCGTTTCTGTAGAATCAAATTTGTCTCTGATTCAATTTTTATATCATTTACTGCTAGATTACAACATTTCTGATGTTTCTACTGCGTTTTTATCACCAAATATTTTATTTTAGATTCGAGAACGAAATAAAGTTAAATAGATATTGTTCAAATATATTCTAGTAGGTTGTGATAGCAATAGAGATATTACAAAAAAAGTCTCTAATAGTGATATAAATTCGTGATATATCCACCATAAAACAACCACGCAGATGTTGAAACGCACGATTTGTACCCTGCCTCTATCGGGATTCAACCCTGGTGCTTTTCTATTTTTTTTTATTTTTAAACCCACACCTCTACCTTTTGCTGAAGTACCAACAATTTAATATCATTTAATTGTTATTCTAAATAACACGTATAGTCTAACTAGTATTATTCAACGGGCTAATTACTCATCAATCCGATGGCTACGTCCCAGTATAGAACCCCTCCCCCCCTGCACTCCCTATAGCCAGTCCTAATAAATTAAACCACTTAGTGAAAGCGTATGAACATTTCAAACCATGTGAAACGAAGTGTTTATTAGGAATCGATTATAAAGAAATCATTGGAAGCTTTCAGGTCTCCCTATCGTTATTATAATGAAATCATCGCAAATTTGATTTGAAAATTACATATTGCAAAACGTTTCATAACGTTGGCTTCGATTTTACTCAACATGTTCCCAACTGTTAGATGTCCTAAAGCCGCCTATTGAGCAATACTTGTTACTTTTCATGAAACCCATTGATGGATCAGTTCAAATTGAATAGTTTGTTTTAGATCATAAATTTTTATTTAAATTTCGTGTGCGACTTTGCGTTGTTTCATGAAATATGAACTGAACGGAATCAGATCATGCGTTTAGAAAATCTGCTAATGATGCTATACATTCGTTTCGTAATGTAACATTTTCTCAACGATAAATTAGCAAATGCTGCTTATTACCATACCTAAAAAACTGTAGTAACATATTATTTTCATATAAATAGAAAATTTTAGCAGGCTGAGCTCTGAAAATGTCTCGTCCAATGCTATAGTTATTATTTTGTGTTTATTGCTAATTTAGCTGTGACATGAATGTAGTAAAAGAAATATTTCGGCACCAAAGTAGAAACAAATAATAAACATTATTTTCTAAATACTTAGATGTTTTATAATTGTTATTTTTGGTAAGTTTTCCTAAACTCAATATGTATTATGTCAAGATAGAAAACAAAAATTATCAATAATAGAATAAAAGTTTTTCCTAAAATTTTAAAACTAAATGAATTTTCATTTAACATTTTCTATTACTGTTTGTTTCTTAAGTAAACAAGAGTTTTAAAAAATATCTCAGCTTTTAAAATATCTGCGGTATTTTCTAAGTAAGTAATAATGAAGATCAAACTTGAAATTGTCTTACGGGTACCGTTGACTGATTTACGTCCTTATCGAAAATAATACACGTCGAACAATATTACAATAGCCAATTTTAGACGTTAACGACTAAAAAAAGAGCGTTGAAAATTTCGTAATACCAAAATACTTCGAATAATTCTGATTAATTTGTATCACACCAAGTTTTGAACCGTGATCAAAAATCGTTCAAGACAGTGTTGGTCCTTCATAAAAAGTTACAACCGTTACTCCTCCTACTTTGAAACAAGAAGTAAAATTTGAATAAGTCTAAACAAAGGTGCTATATCCTCGTGGAATGGGTATAAAGGGCCGAATTTCAAAAGGCCAATGTCGAAAGGACGAATGTCGAAGGGAAGAATGTCGGGCCGCATTTGTCGAAGCGCCGAATGTGTCGAAGGGCTGTATGTCAAATGACTGAATGTCGAAGGGCTGAATGTGTCGGAGGGCCGAATGTATCACAGAGCCGAATGTCAATGGGTCGAAAGGCTGATTTTTTTTTGTTTTTAGAAATATATTTTTTCAAATTTGTTATTTTATGGAATATTTCGTAATTTTTTTTATTAAACATAAATTAATTTCTTATGAATTTATGAATTTTACTATTTTTCATCTTTAGATATTCATGAAATTCCACGTATCCAGTCAGCGATACATTTTGGTGAAGGAAAATTTTGTCAACCGCCACCTGAGCAATTCGGCCCTATGTCAGGCTTTTGATAATAGGTATATGGTACAATAATTACATTAAATACATAAATAAAAACAATAAAAAAAATATATTTCTAAAAACACTTCGACACATTCTGCCCTTTGATACGTTACCATACTCGTATGTAGTTTTGTACTAATGCAGGAATGCCATTTGAGAAAGATGTGGTTTGACACTGGTTTATGGTGGCAAACTCTGCACAAAGAAAATGATCGAGGAAGCGCACAGCGCAGGTAGTCTAAGTCATTTACCGTCTTGTTTAACGAAAGGTAAATGTGGGGACTTAATAAAAATATTTTATTTCGCAAAAAATTAAATTTTTGGATATTTTAATTAAAAAACTTGTTCAAAAAGTTTAAAAATCACTCGATCAATTTCGACTTGTTAGGCCATAATCAGGAGTATCTACTCGCTAGAAGAAGATAAGCTTATCATTTATGTGAAAAACAACTATGAACTAAAACGTTCTCCTACAAATTTGCAACAATGCCGTTCTAAAAGTTTGCAACAATACCGATCAAAAAAGTTTCAAAAATTTAAATGGCAATGATGACTTTTGACAAAAAACCGTTTTTCAACAAAAATCGGACCCCTGTACAGCCCAGAAAAACTGATTGATCGAGATGAAACTTTCTACCTAAGCCTTTTTGATAAATGGCGGGATCCGAGGGAGTTTACGCCAAAAGCAATCCACCGGGAGTGTCTAAATTAATTTTGCAACAATACCGATTCCGATCAGTTTTCTAAAATTAAAGCGGAAATGACGTTTTTTATTAAAAAACCTTTTATTCAGTAAAAAATTTTGGAGATTAATTTACTGGTTTATATCGTTCTCTGAAGCAGCCGTTATTTGGGTTAGTACAAATTTGGGTTACCACAACGGAACAGCAAAAACGAAATTGAAAAATGGAGAGATTCGAGATAAATCCGAATAAATTGAAAAATGGAGAGATTCGAGATAAATAAATTGGCATGCCCACATCCGGCATGCCAATTTATTTTATGAATTACAAAATACAAAAATTTATTAAGATTATATCGCCATTTTTGAATGGGTATAAATATTTTGTTGTTTACTGTTTTATATATTCGTGTAAATTGAATTTTGTGATACATAAATAAATATGATACCTGCAGGGAAATTCCGGTTTGATGACAAAAGTCATACATGGCTTTAAATGGTATAAATAGTTGGTATAAGAAAACCATAAAACCGATTCCGATTTGATGACTGAGCAAACAAAACTCAGAATGAATGTTTCAATTCATAAATTGTTTATCGTCATTTTTTTAGAAGAGCGCGTATTTAATCAAATAATTTATAGTTTTTTGGTTGATTTTTGTTCAAAATTGATGAATCCGATGTAATATTGGATAAGAAAGTAGTAAAATTGTTATTTTGTTAGTATTTTTATTTTTTAATTACAAAAATGTCCGGGCTACATCGTTTGTTATATTGCTCTGCCAGAGAAAGAATTCTTGCCAGATCTACATTACTGGTTTCTTCAGAATTTGGGTCCATTTCAGCTGACACGTCTTCCTTTGGTGGTAACGGAGAGTCATTTAAAATTAACACGTTATTATAAAACTGGCTTTTTGAGGAGTGTACATTAATATGAGTTGCCGACTGAGGCTTTGAAATCTAGATTTCAAGACATCGATGCATCTTTCAACAATATGCGTTGTTTTTTATGGCTCATGTTTTATCCTCTTCCTGTGCATTAGACGGTGATGCGAATGGAGTCATCAACCATGGTTGAAGCCCGTATCCACTATCACCTAAAAGTAGATACATAGTTTAAACATTCAAACTTAATTCATTGTGTGATAATATCTTACAGAGCAACCACATATTTCTGATTCCGTTGTCATATTCATTCCTTAGTTTTCGCTTAACAAGCGAAGTACTCCAGACAAAACTATCATGGAATGATCCACCGTATCGAGCGTTAACGTTCAAATTTGCATCACCAATATAATTTGAACGTTTTTCGTATGTGCAGATTTTCTTGAGGAGTACTATACGTGTTCAACGTAATTGCTAGGCTTTTTAATTGAAGTGTGCGTTTCGACAATTAAGCGGATGACTCCAGGAAATTGATACAAATTATAAAATTTCTGCTTACGTTCCGTTATTTCTCATGGATTTAGCTGGAACTGAACAAATTCTCTGGTCAAATTATTTTCGACCATATGACATATTTCCACAACAAATCGGGACATAGATGATTGCGATATCGCCATGAAAAAGCCTTTTAAGAGGAACCGGAAAGCACATAAAATTCGCAGCGTAGAATTTAAACCGTTAAACCGTGTATTCAGCCAGAGGGTCACGAACATTTCCGAAGTTTCTACGGATTTTGACAAGTTGGAATCAAAAATAAATTATTTAACTTATTTATTGACATCGCTTTATTTTATATGTTTATTTTACCTTCGATTTGAAGCTGTTCTTCTTCGAGCCCTCAAAATAATGTAGTGCAGAATTCACCAGCTATACTGTGAAAAATTAACAAATTTATAGCCCGTTTACACCAGTAGAGTAAAAGTATGTAGCAAAAAAGTATGTTGGTGTAAACTCAAATTAAAATACTTTAATACTTTATCACGTACTATTTTGCTATTAAAGTATAATAACTATCAAAAAAAATATGGTATTAGTTGCTTTCCAATCGACCACCGCAAGTATTTATAAGCACTTATGGTTTTTGTCTTTGCTAAATTAACTACTCACAACTGCTCTACCATTTTATTATGAGTAGTTGAAAGCAGTTACGATAAATTTGTCCGCTAGGTGAATGTGTGTAAAAATTTTCTGTCAAAAATATAGTTGAATGTCGTATGTGAAGCACTAATAAAATGTCGGTGTAGATATTTTTTTATTAAAAAGTTATCACAAATAAACTACACATTTGTAGGTTATGTTTTGCTTTTGTAATTTTTTGTGCTTTCCAATCGACACTTTAGCCAATACACATTTTTCGCACTTACAAGCACTTGCGGTGGTCGATTGGAAACACTGATCTATATACATGGATACGACATCAATTACAGAAACCATATAAAACAACAGCAAAAAATGGGAGCACTTTTTTAATAGTTATATCGCTCGTTTATATACACCTCTTGCTTTAAAAAAATATTTCCGAAAGATAGGACCGTACCGAGGATAGATTTAAATTCGAAATTTTCTGAAATTGGTTTTTTATTATTATAGTCAACGAACAAATAATAATATTCAAATGGTTTCAATTATAAATCACATTTTATTCATTTAAGTCATGCGGTACCGCTTTTGTATGCAAATTTCTTCTTGCGATTTCCCTTAATATTTCAAATGCTCTCCTGCAAATATTTCGAATAAAAAAAAGAGTTCGTGTCATCAAAACGTCAAACGTCAAAAACTCATAGGAACCACTTTTCTGTTTACATTAATTTGATTTTCGAAAATTCGGAATTCAAGAAAAGACAGAAAATTTTTCTGTCTTTGTCACAAACGTAGAACAATTTTTGCTCTACCATATAGTTTTTGACATGTCGTATCCATGTAATATAGATCAGTGATTGGAAAGCAACTATTATGTATAGTCGTGGTGCAAACTCTACTTTAAAATTAAAATATTTTAATTTTGTTTTTTATTTTTTTCAAGTAGCCGGTAAAGACATTTTTTGTTTGGATATATGTGCATCCAATATCACCATTTGTGATATTAAACAAAAAAAATTATAGTATGGGTGTATGGTTTTACACTTGTGATGTAAGTAGCTTTTGTGTGATTAAATAAACCCAGTATAAGTCATAAAAACTTTTAGTTAACTTAGTTGAAATAATCTTTCAGAAACGCCTGAAAGTTACTACAAGTTAATAAGGCATTTCTCTGAAGTATAGATTAGCAACCGAAAAGAATGAGATGAAGAACGTCACTTGGACAGCTACAAAATGAAGGGATTAGTACACTAATCTAGATCATAATCCATAGTCCGTGCAAGATATAAAGAAGATCAGAATCGGACTAATCTCTTAAGCTGCACAAAGTACAGTTTATACAAGGTTAGCTCGAAATGTGAGATTTGCGAAAAATATGTGCTACAAGTATAGACTTTTACTCATTTCTAGAAAATAATTTCAACTTTAAATTAAATTACAATATGTAATTGGACGAATTTCTAATTAAATTTGTTAATTTTTCATAGTAAAAATATCATATTTTTATGTAATTCAAAAACAAATTTACACAAATATCGGCGTTGTTAATTCCAATTGAAATGAGTGAAACTGAGATTCTGTGCTCCTGATTAGTACTGATCCTTATTCGTATTGAGACTTCTTTGGGCCTAAATCGAAATTTCACGACAATTATGTTAGAAATACCATTTAAATAAAACGCTTAAAAAGTTAATTACTGATAAGGTCAATGTAATCCTTGCAGTTGCGATTTTTTGTTAAACTTTGCATACGCGTTTGCAAGAATACGAAACGGTTTGGTTTGTATGCAAGTATCCATAGAAAAAAGTATGTATGCAGTTTATAATATTTTACGTTAACAAAAGGTCATGAATCTCTTTTAAATGGCTTAACTAATAGACCGTCTACTTTATATGCAACTTTGTATTATCTAATTTAGATCTCCCTTATAAATCTATCAAACTTATTAGGCTGTTATGTGCAGGAATGAAAACCTTATATGTAGTCACAAACTACTTTCAAACCAAATTTTCTCTCTCGTCTGTTAACAATAAAATTTAATCAACATCACACAAATCACACAAGTGTAGCAGCAATTTATCAAGTTCATTACTAAAACTATAAAAATAAATAAAAACATTTTTTTAATTAATTCATAAAAAATACGAAAAGAAAATGTACAAGAAATTCTCATAAGAAAAAAAAATTACACAATTTCCATACAGATTACAAATCGCAGCGATTAGAAATATCAACTTTGACCTAAATACAATACAAATTTTTTGTTCTTCTTAATTTATTCAATTTTCATTGCACTTTATCAGCTTTACTATCACAATACAAGTCTGTCTGTTTTACATATAATTTGATCGGTGGTGCCAGTAGGGAGCATATTGTAATTGGAATATTTGGTTATAAATATTTTTACCCATGAAGCTATTACGATTACCATTTGAAACGACGAAAAAATATTTTGTTATTTTGCCTAAAGTTGGTTACGAGTTGGTATTTTATGAGTACGTCTTTGAGTCAATAAAAATAAATAATGTTTTGCTGAATTGTGTAAAAATGATTTTATGGCTGTTGTTTGCCAAAGTATGTATATGGAAAGAAATATGAAATAGGTGTGAGTGGATTTTAGAAGCAGTTGGAATAGTTTCTTAGTTTAAAATGAAAAGATGTAGGGTTAGGCTGTGTTTATGAGATGATTTGTAGCGTTAGTAAAGTATTAAAATTACTGTTCAAGTATTATACCTAACACCACCATTGAAAAGTTTCAATGGCTTCTGCATGGACAAGTGGTTTAATATTTAAATAGACTATAAGTATCGGATCTGTTTAGAGAAAAAAAAATTATTTATTTAACTAAGTAAATTTTACTTAATACTGGCTTGCCATTTTTTAACGGCCTTTGAGCGCTTAGATGAAAACAATCGATTTGCTGTTGATAAGTCACCTAAACAGATAAGAGAAAAATTAATTTATAAAAAAATTATGAGACCAGACAAATATATGGATAAAAAACGATAAACTCTAAACTTAATGGCAATATCGAATATTTTTAAAAATTCGAAACTAATAACGTTTTACGATTAATAATATATTCATCAATGGACTGAAATCGGTTATAACAAGAATAAAGATATCAGTACGCGTATTTTGATCCAGAATTGGGAGACGAAACCACAAATTTCTGTATACGTCTACGACGTATAATACACAATTTTGAATAAGTGTGCTGTCATTTGTTACGCGTATTATACGTCGTATACGTATACACAAATTTATGGTTTCGTCTCCCAATTCTGGATCAAAATACGCGTACAGTGGCACTATTCTGGTAATTCCCTGGGAATAGGGAATTGGGGAAAGATTTTATATGTAATTTCTATTTTAGAATTTATTTTCGGGCATACTGAGGTAAAAATCTAGTGGTAATTTTTTTGAAAACAAAATAAAATTGGGAATAATTTTCCCTACCAATTTAGATATGGAAAAATTATTCCCAATTTATAAATATTTACATCAAACTTTTCTCTTTAATAGGCCGGAAAAAAAATATTTGAACTGAAATTACATATAAAATCTTTCCCCAATTCCCTATTCCCAGGGAATTACCAGAATAGTGCCACAGATGTGTAAAATTAAGCGATTCTAGATGAAAATAAGACACGTCTCGACGTTCATTGCAAGACTACATAAAATCAAATAATTCTTATTGGGCGGGCGACTGAAAGAATCGATCGGTGGTACATGTGAAATTGAAAATATTTAATGAACATCACAAATACAAACGGTTGGTAGATCTATCAAGTTGTAATAAAAATATTAAATGTTATTTATAAAATTTTATTTGGTTTTATGTTTACTCAATAGGAAGCAGCTGCATCGTAGTGGTTCAAAGTTAAATTTTATAACTAGTTTATATTTTATATTTAGTTACAGTTCCCTCGCTACACTCAGTAATCGTCTCGATAGGATTCTAGCAAATTTAGGTTTTATGGAATGGTTCGTCATCCCAATCCAACAATTTCTCCTTGGTATGGCGTTAATTGGTAACGTGATAATTGTAATTATATATAATTTACCCGTTATCTTGTAAAATTCCCAGTGGATTTGGTAAATATGATAAATATCACTAATTTTCTTCTAATTTATCATTTTTACCGAACATTATTTAAAAATTTATTATGGCGTACAAAATAATTTATATTTTATTTAAATTTAGAAATGCATAATGGTTTTACGGGTTGGTGATGAATCATAATTACCGGTAAAAGTGGATAATTTTAAAATAATTATTATACTAACGACGAAGTGGATAATTATATAATAACCAATTTATCACGTTGAACGAAGAACCCGTACATAGTGATTTTGTAAGGCCAAGGTCGCTTGGTAGCGCGAACCTTTTTTGTGAAACTTTTGCCTGCAAAGCTATATGTTGATGTATATTTGAAATGGTTGTTCGTGGTATATAACGCAAATATAATTACCATTAAGTATCCATTCCAATCGCGATGTTTGCCCTCCAGTTATATGACAAGCTGCACAGCATTAGCCTGAGGAAAAATGCATCAAATATTGTGTGATTCCAAGGTAGTCAGTAATCTGTTGAAGTGCCGACAAACAGTAGACTATTATTCAAATTCTGCCTTCAAAGTATAACCTTCAATCAGCAAAAGCCATCTTGTTTTATAGCTTCGTGCCAACAATTTGAGCGGCATCACACCATTTCACCGCTCGGTGATTTATAGATCCCTTTTCCGTTGGATTTACCTTTGTCCGGTGGCGGAACACCCCACCAAAGACGGTTTCAAGTTCAATATTTCTTGCATCTATTCTTATAATAAATGGTTTAACTTCATCTGTCTGTTGTAGTATTGGTTCAATTACCAATACAGTATTTTTAAATTTAGGATAATTTTCTCGGAATTCCTGTTAATTTTTATTATGTTCTCTAAAACTTATTACTTTGTCGTACAGAGGCTCTGTTTTATAATTCAACCAGAGCGAGCACAGTTAGCCCATAGATTGTAAACCGATTGAAAGCAATGTACGGTTAAATGATTTGGTGTGCAAACAAATAAATTTCAGAATAAAATTTGACGACCAGTGGCCCTATTGTGCTAATTCTCTGGGATTAGGGAATTGAGGAAAGAATTTACATCGCTTTTATCTATAAATCTGTTTTTTC
The DNA here is from genome assembly GCA_932526605.1 of Nephrotoma flavescens. NCBI lineage: Eukaryota > Metazoa > Arthropoda > Insecta > Diptera > Tipulidae > Nephrotoma > Nephrotoma flavescens. The sequence continues at coordinate 164,244,942 of OW052220.1, read as the reverse complement.
TGACCTAGCGAGGAAAAATATCATATAAGTTTAGAGAATAATATTTCCATACCGAAATTGGCAGGAAAAATTATTCACAATTTTATTTTGTTTTCATTAAAAATTACATTTTTTTTTTACTTCGGCGATACAGCCGAATGTTTAGTTTTCTTGGTTCAATGAGAAAACGATATTCAAACAGGGTCGTCATTAAAAATTCGGTGTAATATAATTACCTAATAGTAGAGAAACCGCTAATAATTGATAAGCTAATATCGTGTTTATTGTTTATCATGGATAAATTATTAATCTGAGCGAAACTGTTCTTAGGATTTTTTGTATAATCGAAAAACTACATTTACACTAAAAGGCGATAAAGCCATCGACGCACATCGTCCAGCGTTTTGAACTATTTCGCCACTAAGGCGTGCTGCATTGACCGTAACAAATGGTAGTCGGATGAGACCAAGTCTGGTGAATATCTTTTCTGATCAAATGCTTCGCTCAGTTTGTTCAATTGTCGGCTGTAGGGTTCTGCAGTCACCGTCTGGCCAGTTTCCAGGAGTTCGTGACACAGCCTTCATGTCTCATACAGGAGAACCTTTTTTAAGAAGATGTTCTGTTTCGGCGTCAATGCACTGAGTTGCCCTGAATCTATCCACGACGTTTTACGTTTGGAATTCTCGTAAAAAATCACCCGCCACAATTTTTCACATGAAGTTGTTAGTTTTTGTGTCCGGGCAAGCAGTGAAAGAAAGGCACGCGTGCATACGTTGACCTAGGTTGTGTTCAGTCAACACATGTGGGATCCACCTTCGAAGTTTTTGATTTTTCCCCCATTTTGTGCAAACGCTTGGAAATAGCTGTTTGGGTGAGTCCTATAGCTCAGCTGTACGGTCTTCATGCGTTTGCGTTGAATCTTCATCCAGTACAGTTTGGAATGCCGCATCTTCAAACTTTTGAGGCTTCTAAAACGTGTGTACCAATAATTACACGTTTCATAAGACACAACGTCGCACTTACAACAATACGAATCCCAACAATACGGTTCCCGTGTTTTAAAAGCACTTTTTCCTTGTTGGAATTCGTATAGAATGCAGTGCCGAATGTGCTGTTTGGCAGTTACCATCGTAAACTCTGCTATTTTGAGAGATAATGTAACTCACGTAGACTTGTCGTTCGGTGTTCTGAAACCTTGCGTTCGATCCTGTAAAAACCACAAAATAACGTGAAAACATTCCAATTTTAAATATAATTTTAAGCCCGAATAAAAATCTGTACAAATTAAATCGTACACCTAATATATCCATTGAATTTGTTGCATGTTTCATATAACAAATTTCGGCTAATGTAGCAAAATAATAATAATCTCTTCATTTCAACACTTTTTTAACTCAAACTTTATGACGTCGGTTGTAACTTGTAATAAGTATAAAGGAATTGTTAGCAAAACTTACTGTAGGTTTCACTACTTGTGTGTGTGTTGAGTGTCAACTTTATTTGATCACTACTAACTAGTGATTGTAAACCGGCTTTCCGGGAACCGAGAAACCGTTTTTTTAGTTATTTTACATCACCGAAACCCCCGTTTTATTATCCTTGATAACCGGTTTTATTAATTTAACAGAAACTATTTACATTATTTTTATTCTGAAATTGTTTAATGAGTTTTTAAATCTAAATATTCTATTAATTTTTTGATTATTTTGTAAGCCGATTATTCTTTTTTTTCGTTTTCTTTGTGTGAGTGGGTGGGTAAATCGGTAATCCCCCGATTCTACTCAATTTATGATTTATCCACCAAACGTCAGTCAAATTTCAATTAATTTTGTTCTTTCTTGATGAAAGAATACTTTTTTAAATAAAAAAAAGTGTTTGTGTAAGTTAGGCGTTGAAATATAAATAGAATTTATGTTAAAATAAAAATAAATACGAGTAAGATTTTTCATTCTCGTGTTGCACTTGCCAATAAAATACATTATTAAAAAATATCAAGGAAGTATTGTAAAAAAAATTGTAAATTTGGGGTTTTTTAATATCTGTTTTTTAGAGACAGAGCATAATAAATATGGATTACAAATTCGAGGAGTACAAGAAAGGTATTGAAAACAACACATCACTTTGGGCATACTTTCTTCGAGAGAGAAATGGTGAAGTGGCGAAATGCAAAACATTTTCGAAAGTTATTAAATGCACTGGTGGATCGGCCAGTGTACTTCATTCGAATTTGCGAACATCACACAAAATTACTGCTCTGAAAAGAGGATTTGAAGATTGTGGTGGAAGCGGTGGGACGTTCAGAAATTTGTATACGCCATCAACTAAAATTTCTTCTTTAAGAAAATTACAGTATATTTTCTTAATAAAAGGGGCGATTCTCTGACATCGGATTATTTAAGATCGTTACGAATCGCATCGAAAGGATTTCGAAATATTCCAAAATCGTCAAATACAATTTGGAAAACCGTTTTACATTACGGTCAAAATATTTGTGATGTAATTAAAAATTATCTCTCAGACATGAAAAAGCAAGGTTGTGGTTTTACTTTGACATTCCATTTCACTATTTAAACATCAACATTTATACTAAACAACAGTTTTGGAGCCTTGGATTAATTCGCATTATAGGAAGTTTGCCAGCTGAAAAATGTATACAGATCTGATTGTTTGCGACTACAGATGATGCGTCAGTTATGAGAAAAATTGGTAGGCTAATTGAAGCTGAACAACAGCTTTGTTTTGTAGAGATAAATCTTCTAGCTGTATGATGAATATATTCCACAAGAACTTAGTAATAAAGAATTATTACCTCTTATATTATGTACATAAGATACGAAAACTTGTAAAACTTTTTCGAAAAACCACGATATCCTTCAAAAATATATCCTAGTAAAATTCGGGAGAGAAAAAAAATTAGTGTTGGACTCAAAGACGCGATGGAACACTTTACTTTTTATGTTTGAGCGATTTTATGAATTAGGAACATATGCGTTCAAAAATCATTAATTGATATGAAATTATCTTATTCGTTTTCAGATGATGAATTTTAACTTCAATCAGAAATTATTACTGTTATTTTACCCGTAAAATTGGGAGTCGAGTCACTTTGCCGGTAAGATACAAGCCTTTTGTCTACCGATGCGACATTCAACTTTATACTTTCACATTTGGAGAAAAGAAGTGAGCAGCTGTCGCGATAGTTGCCGAAAAAAATTCACATGCTGATATTTTTCGGTAACTTCAAAAAGCATCGATTCTTAAAATTCCAGAAAAAATGTCTAGCAAATCAATTAATGAACAAATTTTGGCAAGAGATGACGATATTATCGAACTAGAAGATGAACTATCCCAACCTGTGGAAAAAATATATGAACCACCAACAGTGGATGTGATGAAGGATTTATTACAAAAAGCTATGGACCATCAATTAACGGTTCAACCGCAGAAAGAAGACCAAAATGTTCCTAGTCTAAATACTAAGGTTCGCCGGGAGTTGACCCAGTTTGAATCGGATGGGGTCAGGGGCCCAGAACTCGAGAGAGTGTACAATTTTCTTTTGTCGATTCCACCGACAAGCGCGTGGAAGCAGAAAGTTCGTTTTCGGCGTCAACGAATATATGTACTAAGATTTGGTACGTCTAGCTCAATAGACACAATAAACATGTTATGTTATTTAATGAGATCGCATTTTCTGGGGAAAAAAAATAAATAATGTTTTTGTATAATTTGGATTTTATTTTTAAATTATTAAAACCATATTTTTGTTTTGTTCTTTTGACTGAATTATTTGTTATTAACATGAAAAACTTAAATATATTTTATTTGAACTATTGTTTTCTAAGTTCTGGTGAAAATTTAATGCAAAATTAATATATTTTACTTTAAAAAAATGGGTTTCAAACCGGTTTCCGGTTTTTTGGGGAAACTAAAACCAAAAAACCGATTCTAGAATTTTACCTCATGTTTGCAAATACTACTATTAACATATTTTGTGAAATCCTGCGATCCATAACAAAATTTTGATGGAATAAACAAATTAGAAACTTCATTTACGGTAATTGAAACAATAATTTAAGCATGATACCATTCGGATTAAAACAATTTATTCATCTTTTGTGTCAGACGACGGACAAATAGACGTACGTCACGATGTGGAACATTAAATACAACATGTTCAATATAGCCTAAGGATCTTAATTCATAAAAGTTAGAATAGTATGTAAAATCATACAGCTCATAAGAGAACCACAAGACCTCAGATAAAAACTACACCCAATTAAACCAAAAAACATTAAAAACCACCTGTCTGATTCAAATATATGAACATAAACATTCTTAAGCCAAAGTATAAACTTCCGGAATGCGATCAGTAGTTGTCTTATATAAATAAGAAATCCGATCTATTAAACAACCAACGATACATAAATAATGAAATTAATTTGAAACGCATCTTTAACAATTATTGTTTGAAAATACTCGTATTTTAAAGTATGTACACAATTTATAAAGAAGAGATGGACCGTAATATAAATATCCCATTCGCGCGCACCCATCCCATTATATTATTATTAATTCGTAATTTATGATTTTAATTTTTAATTTAATTTCCGATTTAAATAAAATTAAATACTTGGACATAACCATAAATTGTACTCGTCTATATGAAAATCAATTAACTTAATTGAAATTTTGAACAGAATTGCTTTGCCTCACCTAATGTACATATGCCAATTCGCCGATTTTATATTAACCGCCAGCAAATTTTTAAAGTTAATTAATTTTAATTTTAATCAATTAAAATTCGTTAGATAGTTAGTATATAGGGTATATACGTACGAGATTTATTATCGAATATAATTATAGAAAGCATAGAAAGAGTATTTAGTTTATTTTGATTTATTGGACAACTTTTGCACTGCTGAATAAAAATCAGAGTGGCTAAAACGTAAGTAGTTTACATGTTCGGTTTAATTAATTTAAATGGAAAATTGGTAAAAAATGGTTGATTAATTTTATGGGAAAGTCGAATGGAATTGTTACTATATATAGAATGGATTTCAATCCGTTTACTTGCCGTTGATGCCAAATGAAACATTATAATAGGGTGTTTACTAGTTTAATTATTATCCTTAGCTTATCGAACCATCAACCTCTCATGATGGCTCGTTGTAAGTTTAACTATAATGTTAGACACATGTTTAAGCATATCTTTAGCAAACAGTAATTTCTTCAAGCCTCCGACCAAGAACTATATACATATATGTGTACCCAATTTTCATAAAGTGATTATTTGCTAAACTTACCGTATGCTATTAGCTTATAAAATTTGTAATTACAGCATCTACAAATCTCCTAGACTCTATCAGTGGAACGGTTTTATTCTATGTATATGACAAACTTAAACTTATTGGCACTTTAATGCTTAAAAACGATAACTCTTTTCAAAAGAAAGTTTTTTTGATTTCATTATACATATTTAAAACGTGTGACAAAAATTCTTATACAACCACCTGTATTTTTATATCACAAAATATAAGAGACAATTAGTCTCAAGTGTGTCGAGTAAAAGTGTTAATCCTAATTGATATGTATCAAAATAAAATATCACCAATGGGTTTCTTGTAATCCCGGCAACAAATCACATCACAACACAATATTGAAATTGATTGTAATTTAAATTTATAATCTCTTGTAGATATTCTAGAAATGATTTATTAATTTTCCAAATCTTTATAACCTAAATTATTTCGTAGACTCGCATTTGAACGAGTGCGAGAAAATGCATTAATTGAAACCGAACTTAAATTTTAGAAGATTAGAGTTAAATGAACGTGCCATCTTGCAACAGGAAGTGTTACCATAGTTCACGATTCCGCCGTTGTTAAAATGCACATCATACGTGTATGTTATAATCGGCTTTATTAAAATTTTCTAATTAGTTATAAAATTGTTTATTGTCGATTTGTTATTAATGCTTGAACAGACAAAATAGGTTTAAAACGATAGAAACTCCCTTCGAAGATTATAATCACGAGTGTTTCTCTTTCTCAGTATAGGGTCTTTATATCGCTAAAAAAACATTATTTTGCTCAGCGAAGCTGAATACTTTGATTTATGTATATAATTTCTAATCAGTGAATTATTGGAATTTTTTCTAGTTTTGTAAACATTTTCCAAATTTGAACTTTAATGTGACCTGATCGCGCTGTTTTTCAATTTGCTGCTGTTGCTTCTCTCTATATTTTTATCCAGCTACCAGTTATGTGATTTTTATATATTATGTAGTAAAATGAATTTATTTTGCCTTAAGTGGTATGCAGTCGCAGGAGATGGTCGTTTATCAAAATTGATTAAAGTGAAATTTGTTTTAAACGTTAGTGTTTAAAATGACAAAATGATTATATTGTAGGAGACGAGGTGGCATATTTTAGTTACACAATATGTATACACATAAAAAGATGGTTTACGATAAGGTACGATGTGTCGTAATTAAATAAATCAATTATCTGTGCCAAATCAATTAGAAAATATTGATCGAGTGTGACATAGAACAATCAATAAATATGCATTATTCTAATGGCGTTCATTCTTCTTAAAGGTGGCATGTAAAGCGAACACATTTCGTGTATTCGTACCGTTGTCGTTAATAATGAATATTATCATTTATTAAACATTTCATAATTTATTTGCTTATAAGAAATTTTCCAGTATGTTTGATTAATAATAATAATAAAATTGTATGTAAATAAATAAGACTGACAACCGTACGGCGTTGTGTATGTACAGCAAAAAAAAAATTCACATAATAATTTATAATCTAAAATTAAATCTAAAGTTGAAATTGACATTTTCAATGGATGTTACCTCTTTTCATATATTATAAAATATAAAATACATATATTAATTTGTTTAACGTAGAAATGCATTATGTACGTTGCGTACAGACGATGACTAACCATTTGAATCACATTTATAATTTCTTTGGCAGTGTAAAAGTATATTTGCGAGATTTAATCTAAATAATCTATATAAAAAAAAACCGAAAATTTTTCGAGACAAGCATTTCCTAAAAAATATTCGTACTGTACGAGTAATAATTAAAAACTATACACTAGTTGGCACCTGGCCATAACGTCTCATATATAAACGCATGCCACGCGAAACATATTTGTATGTTTATTATAATCTGAAAATTATTTAACGCATAACTTAAACATAACTAAGTATGTATATCGTTAATTTTCAAAACTATCCCTATGCACCAAGAGGTTATTTTATATTTACAATAAATTCTATTCGTTAATGTAAGTAGGTCAAATATTTAACAAGTCGGCATTATGTAGCCTAATAATAATGAATATTGCTATTTTAATGAAACGCCAGACAAATCAGTAAACGAAAATATTTATTAGATAAATGATTTATATTTTTAATATTAGGGGCTTTAACCTTGTGTTTGTTTATGGGCACAGTCAATAGAGCTCATAAATTTCGTTTTAAATTAATACTAAAAACCTACAATACATAAAACGGAGTTCTTTCATTCGGAATACTTTGGGGAAAAAATGTTAAGTATTAGCCATTGACTCTTTGAGGTATAGGAAAGTTGCAGTCTGGATTATTTTAAGGAATGGAATGCCGCCAATAAGTAGCATTCCTAATACAACAGGCATTTAAGTGAATTGATAAAACTGATTCCCTTTAATATCTTCTCTTTGTTTCGTTATATAATCACCATTACATAATGGCCTAGTGAGTTTTGCTTGCTCATCTCTAGGGGCACATTTCATTGGCCGTCAAAATCATCTACACAATTTTTGCGTATGGGAGTTTTCAATTAATGAAAAATAGATCTGCTTTCCAATCTCTAGAATGACCTAGCAATGGCTGTCAAAATCACCTACACATTTTGTGTATGGTAGATGTAAATTATTGAAAAACAAGTGTTTATTAGCACGTTTATTAGCACGTTATTAGCACGTCTCTTTTCTAAATTTTAATTTTTTATCAAAATTAACATTTGGTTTTTGCATTTATTTTATTGGTTTTTGGTCCAAAGCTCGTTTGGTTAATATGGTTAGCTTGGGAGAAGGGATCAGCCAATATGTCTGTAGAACCGCCATAATTTTGAAACTGATTTTTTAAATTTTGTTCATGTAACTTTATGTTCAAACGCACCGCCAGTTTATTTTCGCTTAAAATCTTCTTATACCCGTTCACCTTCCGAGCAAGAAATAATATAATTATGATGCACCCAATATATTGATTAAATAAAACTGCACCTTAAATATTGTTCCGAAATTAAAAATGAAAAATAAATTAACTGAAGCATTTATATAGTTCTTAAAATAAATGGAAATTGCTAGCAAACAAAAAAAGAAATCGATTTAAAAGTTGATTATCATACGATTTACCATGGGTGTGTAACGAAATTCAGGTTTTCAAAATCCCGGTTTGCCAAAATCCCGGTTTTTTTATAAATCCCGGTTTTCAAAAGCCCGGTTTTCAAAATCCTGGTTTTAAAAATCCCAATTTTCAAAATCCCGGTTTTGTATAAAAAAATACCGATTTTTAGGAAATCCCGGTTTGAATTTTTTAAATTTTACATGTGGGAAAATGGGACTCTTAAATATTTTTTGACAAAATTCAAAAATGTGTTTGCGATAAAGTTCTAGAAAATGGCTAATATAAGTGGAATTTGGCCATTTTTTAACATATTTTGTCGAAATTCGATATGTGCGATAGAAATGGGGTCATAAAATGATTTTTTGATAAAGTTCTGAAATATGGCCACCGCTAATGGAACTAGGCGATTTTTTAGCCGATTAGTTGAAATTTCGTCATGTGGGTTCTATGGAATTCAAAAAATGTGTTCTTGATAAAGTTCTGGAATAAGGCGGATAGGGATGAAACCTGGCCATTTCTTAACAGATTATGTCGTAAACCGATATGTGGGATCTAAATGGGATTTTAAAGTTGTAGAATATTGTCATTAGGGATAGAACTAGGCCATTTCTTAATCGATTATGTTGAAATTCGTCACGTGCGATGGAATGTGGTTCTTAAATGATTTTTTGATAAAGCTGTGGAATTATCGTCAACAGAGATGGAATTTGTCCTTTTGTTAACTGATACATAAATTGATACGATTTAAATGAGATTATTAAATCATTATTTGATAAAGCTCTGCGAATCTGTGCAAAATGGGCGATATATTTCAGAACTTAGTCAAAAACTCATTTTAAAATCTTATTTCTGTCACACATGTCGAATTGTATCATAATCTGTCAAGAAATAGCCAAGTTCATGTTGCTAATGGCCATATTCTAGAGTTTTAGCAAAAAATCATTTTAGGATCCCATTTAGACCTTACTTGTAGAGTTTTAACATAATCAGTAAAGAAATGGTCAAGTTCCATCCCGATCGACCGTATTCTAGAATTGTATCAAAAAATCAGTTTTGAATTCGAATCATTCACTTAGAATAAAACTAGTAAAACTGCTCCTTTATTCCCGACATGTTTTTGAACCCCACTCTCTTGGAATTTTTTTCTAAAGGACCTTGGAGGGTTAAATGGAGAGGAACTCTTGCCTGCAAGAGTTATTAAAGCCTCTACATTTCTGTATGATATCAAAGGGCTGAATGTCGAAGGACCGAATGTCGAAGGGCAAAATTACGAATGGCCCAATGTATGTCGAACGACCGAATGTCTCGAAGGGCCGCAGTTTTTTTATCAAATATTAATGAATTTGCTTGATAAAATGTTCCTTCACCAAAATGTATCACTTACTGGATACGTGAAATTTTGACATTCGGCTTCCGCCGATTACACAATCCGATCCTATACTTCCGCTCCTATCGATTTAAAAATTCCACTAAACTGAATTTTTTTTCTGTTTCGTTATAGCCGTTTTTATTTTTCAAGAATTGGAATTGCAATTTCAATTTTTGAAAACCATCAAAAACTAGGAATTCGACTAATTGTAGAGCGGGTGTCAATATATGGTACTGTTGTTGTAATTTATCAAAAAAAAGTGGGAGTATTTTCCGATTCCGATAAAATAGCACCCACTCCACGAAACCAACTCTCGCCTCTGACAAATTTTTGGGCAAGATATCTTATTTTTATGCTAAAATATCATTAGTCCGGGCCATTAATAATTCGGGCCATTAATAAAAAATATTTTTTTCAAAATCAAGACTTTAAAACTAGAAGACAAGAAAACCGAGATTTTGAAAACTAGGATTTTGAAAACCGGGATTTCAAAAACCGAGATTTTTAAACATGAATTTTGAAAGCCGGAATTTTGAAAACCGGGATTTTGAAACCGGGATTTTGAAAAACGAGATTTTGAAACCGGGATTTTGAAAACCGCGATTTCGTAGTACACCCATTTATTATACATAGCAAAATATAAAAAAATACGGCATAAAAGCTAATTAGGTAATTAAAATGACAAAATTATTAGAGAGCCAAAAAATATTACTAATCTTTATCCCAACCTCGCTGTTATGGAAATTTGTTTCATTCACTCTTATTTATTAAATAAATAATAAATTTTATTTATAAATAATCTTAGGGACTAAATTGTTAAGTAAACTTTACTTACTCAATTTTTATAAAAACACGCCCACTACTATCTGTTGATATCTTTTGGGAATGAACCCTTAAAATAAAGTCAATAGATGTCAGTCAGCACTATAAAAAATCCACTTTAATCAAATTGATGTTGATATAATATCACAATTCACGACTACAGCAGCTACATATGTATCAAGAAATTTTATGATTATAATAATAAGAACACAACTTATAAAACACATGGTGGATCTGTCTACCAACGTTTAATCGAGTAGTAAAAACTAGAACGCTATACAAAATCAATACCCCGCGTTGTCTTTGTCAGAAACCTGACATAAAACTATGAAATTTAAGAATATAAGAACTTATCATAAAACATGCAATTGCATAAAAATGCAGGGGATGGCTCGTGAAAGGTAAAACTATTACTATTAAAAATAAGGGCCGCCTCTATTTATACAAGATTAGGGCATCTGTTATATCTGAAATGATTCGTTGAGGTAAGATTTAAAATATGTATTTTGACAAACCACTTAGCAAATGGGGGCCACTTTTACCGTTCCGACCTGACCTACGAAAAACACCCAATGAAATTTATTTAATTAACGAATCCGTTTACGATAAGACAGTTGACAGAGTCGATGAAGAAATGAACATAATTTGGAAGCAAGATAATTTTTAATTGAATCAATCACCCATCGATTGTACGCTATGCACTACCCCAGAAAGCTTAAAACAAATATCAATAGTCCCCAATTGTAACCAAACAATTGAACCGGCCCCATTTTAATATCTGCGTTTCCATTGTTTTCAATGAGATGATAACGTACAACAAATATTAAAATAGTGTTTAGTCGTTCGACCAACTCCCAACAATGTTACAGTATAGCACGTTAAAATAAATAAATCATAGGTTTTGATTGAGACGCTGCAAATATCATAAGTAATAACATAAAATAATTTACTATTGGTTTTAGCTTTAGACCTGATTTTTGAGAGAATTTTTTTTCGAAAAACACAAAGGATCCTATCTCTTGAGTAATGGTGAAAACGACGTATCGTGGGTTAACATAACAGCAATCCTAAATCAAAAGGATTTTAGAGATTTCTTCCAAATGGAACAAGATTACAACCTAAAAAAATAACCGGTACACACACTCAATATCATATTAAAATCGATCCATTATCTCGAAGAGGCTCGACACAGAGGACCCACCACACCTGGACGTGGATCATCCTCAAGACTAAAATTGTCATCACGAAATCTTGCAAAACACTTGTTTACTGTTGAATGACTCACAAAATGTTCACTCAAAGTCGAATCGATTCCATAGCTTGAGCAGTATTTTTTTCATTTGAAAACAGAATAAAATGCAATGAAGTAAATGTTGCTTATCGACATCCATATCTTAAAATTGATGCACACGGAACGACAGCTTATAAATGACTTAAACTTGTGTCATAAAAAACAGCAGTGACTAAGCTACATATATCCAAAATGGCGGGCGATTTGAATGCGTTCAAGTATTTTTAATATGACCAACTTCAAAGCCCAGTTTCTACTTGCACACCTAATAAAATACAAGTTCTACTTATCTTTTGAGCAAGTGCTCTCATTATCCTTTAATACTACTAGTCTATGATTTAACAAATGACAGAATCAGCATGTCATTTGATAAATCATAGACCATACGTATATATAATCGGCCACACATTATAATATTTTTAAACTGTACTCATGCAGCATATCCAGAATCAAAAAATATTCAATTCGGAAACGCGTTCTGGTAATGATAGCAAAACATACAAATAGCACCAGCATTCGATTCAATCGACAATTTGTGAGCACAATTTATGTGCGACTGTCGTGATTTATGTTTGTGTCTGAGTAGATAAGACAATAATAATTTGGTTTCATCAATTTAGTTGTTTAATTTGAATACAAGCTATTGAGCCTATCTGTAGAGAGAAATTTTCATATCATGATATTACACAACAATTGACACACCTAAGGCTGGCCCAACACAGTCAACCCTTCCATGTGGGAGACGATAAGTTGCATACTGAAGACATGGGGTAACAACGGTATACCGTTAAATTTACCTACGTGGTTATGGATAGTTTTTCACTGGCTAGGTAGAAAACTTCATTAAAGCATATATCTAGAATCGAATCATATATTTAGAATAGATGATCTGTGCTTACAAAAGATTCTAATAATTTAAACCTGATATTTTAACATATCATTGTCGTTATTTGTCGTGTTTCGTAAATGTCGTAGAAGATTAATTGTAATACTTGTAGTAGGATTTTGCATTTTCAAGATGGGTCACATTCGGTATCTTCGATAAATTTCTATTTTGGTATACTTATGTCTGCGCCCCCGTATCAATGAGGAATTTAGAAGGTTTAATATTCAAGAATATCCAAAGAAATCGAAATAAATTTAGAATCGTAATAGTCGGATATTTGTGTGATTCCTGGTTGTTATTTTGTCTCAAAGTCTGTGTCGTACAGTGGTAGGCTCGAAACACAAATTTTTATTCCGGGCAGGCGTGTCTGGTTAATCCAGCTCGAGTATTTCAGTGTTTTTCAAACATGTATCTGTAACTCCTAGATTTAGTTCGTTCCCTTCTTGAGTTTTACGTTTGGAATCATTAAATTTTATTGGGCGGATGCACGTTAATATTGGCACACGTTGGCGAGGTTGTTCAATAACAAAATGTGTGTAGATGTGTTTGTATAATGCCTCGGTAGAACAAATTTTAGCATAAATAGTTATATATATATATATATATATATATATATATATATATATATATATATATATATATATATATATATATATATATATATATATATATATATATATATAAAAATATTTTTTAACAAAAATGTTAATTTTTGGATTTTAGTTTATTTTCACCGTGCTAAGTGATGTATATAGTGAGATGATACTAGGCCCTATCTAATAGAAAAACACGTTTGTTTTGTTTAAACTGGTGTTTACGGTATTAAGGACAGCCAAATTTTCCTTGAAGTACTACAATTCGAACGTACAATTTTTGAATTTTTCCGAGAATCTCCTATAAAGCAATGCTGATTTGGTTTGTCGCCCTCGTTAGCTTAGTAAGTAGAGTGCTTGCTCTGTAATTCGGGGGTCCCGGGTTCGTGGTGGTGACCAGTAAAAAAGTTGCGACTGGGTGTTTTTAATGTGTCATATGTTATTTATATATGTTCGTCCACTTTCAAATTTTCAGATTTACAGCCATAGTAGTTACGGCTTTTTGTCCTTAATATTAAAATCTTTTAAACGAAATGCCTCATCATCATATTGAAATGAGTAAAAATATTACTGCTTCTAGCCCAATAACGGTTGTTTTGAGAACAAATGTGTTTCAACTAAATTTATGGAATTTCTCAAGTTCTTTTCGTTGATATGTATATTACATGAATATTTTATAATACAAATAATTTTCCACCAAAAACAATTTGCTGATAATAGACCTACGTTTTGAATTGCTGATAATAGACCTACGACAAAAGTTGAGCTTGGTCCAGAAACTTTTAAACTACATAGCTCACGATAAAATGGGAATAAAAAATATAACTGGTTCCAACGAAGCAATGACAGTTTTGAATACCTACTAATGTGCTTCAGCTAAATGAAATGAAATGAGTGACATTCTTCAAAACCTTTTCAACGATATACATCGTATATGTTCTTTAAATAATTGTTGAATTGTCAACAGAGCCAAAACAATAGATTTACATACATCGAGAAAATCAGGTAAGGAGTATAAATTTTTAAAATTTTTAAATGGAGCATTATTTATCAACAGTTTTTAGTAGGGGTAAGCTAAATTTGTCTGCAAAATTACCCCATTTTCCGGGGAAATTTTCACTTAAAAAAAATTGCGTATTATTTTATTCAAAATACGTACAAATGTGTAATTTTTATAAACATATAATTGCGTTTCACGCAAATTTGGGGAATCGCTGAAAAGAATGCGGATTTCAATGTTTCCATTTTATTTAATGATAGGGTGCTCTATGCTAACCTGGAGTAGTATATGTACCATCACTTCGAATCGGAAAAAGTCGAAATTCAAAAAAAAGTCGAGTCAAAAAAGAGAAAGACGTTGTATCATTTTCGACTTTCATTGAGTTTTTTTAATCTTCCAATTCTTTTTCTAGAATCAGCTACATTTATTATTACTTTGGTTTTAAATGATGAAACTTTATCATTTATCGCGATTCAAAAATGATACAACAGATGACAATTCGACTTTTTTCGAATTTCTTCAAATGTATACATTGAGTACAAGTTTGGAATACTATATATAATTTAATTTCGCAGGGAAAATTAGTTAAAAAAACGACCTTGGTCAAAGCGATTGAAATAGGCATTTTCCTGAAGAGTAGATAGCTCTTAACGTACATGGTACTAAAGTCTATAGATTAAATTACGAATATACTTCCGCATACACATAGTCTAAAACCGCTAGATTTTAAAACCCATAGATTTTAAAACCCATAGATTTTAAACCCGCTTTAAAATCTCTAATACAATATCATTCATCCAACAACATACTAAAATTTTTAAACTGATATACAAGGCATTTATGAATTATGCCGCTGTTGCCAGAATGATTAATTATCTAATGTTTTCGACACCAATAACGAACCATCATGAATGTCCGTGCTCAGTTCTGCTTGTCTCTACACTTAAACAAACCTAATATTAAAATACAAATTGTTCATTATCAATTTTTTTCAGTTCAAAAAAGACAAGGAGCAATCGTAAATCTTAATGCTACATTGTGTATATGGATTGTGCATGTGATAGAGAAACAGATTAATAATTTAATGTTAATTTATGGGTGTGTTTATAAATTTCAATCTGCATTTTGTTCGTAATTCAATTCAACCACATCTGCTTATGAATTGTCTTAAGACTGTAATCCTTTCATTTATGATTTTATTGAAAATCAATCTTATTTTGACTCATACGCTTCTTATGTACAAAACAACTCGTCTGAACTCTCAAAGAAAGTTGTTTTAATTACTTTTCGTAAGGAATTGCATTTTCATGTGAAAAATTTATGATTCAATCAAACAAAGTTTGTGTTTTATGAGGTTTAGTTTTGTGCGCAACAAGTACTTTATATATGTCCGTGTTATTTATGTATATGCATTTCAATTCAATTAGTTTTTTATGATTCATTTTATATAGGCTAAAATCTGCCAATACAAGATTTCCGTTCACAAATGATATACATTGTGTAGGTGAAACAGCTCGGAATGCATTGTTCGTGCGCTCAATCTTAAAACCTATAATTATTAATCGTGTAATACAAAATACCAATTAAATAGCATTCTTTAATTAAAATGTGTAATTATATTCTTATCACGATATTATACAATTATTGAAGTAATGTGTGTCTTATCTTTTATAATCATTGAAAAGGTATATGAACTACTGTCTGTCTCAAGTCGAGCTAGAATAATATGCATTCCTCTGAATTATAAAACTATTTATTTATATCTTTTTAAATCGTATCTATATGATAACTATAAGAAGTGACACATTAAATAACAGACCGATTTAATTATTTATTTGACGAGTTAATTAATTGCTTATATCAATCACTTCATAGGAAAAACGTTACGTACAGTTTATTTGTTTCTTATGCAGCAAGAATTGATTATAGAGTATCTTCCTAAACTAAAAAAAACATTTTATTATCTGAAATGTGGAAAGGTTCCGCCAAATATGAAGTTTTGTTCTCTAATATAGATTTACCTTCTATAAGAAATTACTTTTAAACAAAATGTTAACAACGACGAATGCAATGAATAACAACTGTCAATAGTAAGATTTGTCAAAAGACATATGTAGGTTTGATATTTTTTGGGCAGTGGCGTAACTGCAAGAGAAGAAACTCCACGGTTTGTAACTCAAATCGCTGAGTGTTTTACTTGCAAAATCGTATGCGGATCCATGTCGAACGCCCGAAATTCGTAACAATACTATACATATTGTTAACTTTAAAAATTTTATTTGTTAAATTGGTTAGTAAGCGTTTTGTAATTATACTTATATTAAAAATTTTCAATATTATATATTTTTAAAAACGACAGCTTAATACTTCATACTGATAGATTATTAATTTTCTTTAATAAATTAGTAATAGTTTTCTTCCTTTAAATTAAATGATTTTATTACAATTCTCAGACGTATTATGTTGTTTAATTCATCTCAGACATATCATGTTTGATTCATCCCAGACACGAGGATTAGTGTACGTATAAATGTCTTTATATGTGTCATGCTTGACTGTCTCTCATGAGTCATTTGTGTGGCGCTAACAACTTTCCTGCTGGGTCCTACTAGGAAAAGTGAAAACCTTAACTATAAACGTATTTTGTTACTGATAATGAAAATGCGAATCACCATAAACAATTAAAATATTGTATCATTCCCATTGTTAAAATGTTGCCATTATAACTCTGTAATAGTCTACTTCCACAGTATCTATATATACAAACTAGTGTAAACTTTTGAGTTCAAAAATATCATGAAATCACAATTATGTCAAATCAGATCAGTTCTACATAAATTTAAGGTAAATTAAAGGGTACTTAAGCAAATACGCGATGGATGAATGCTACTGTTCCATGAGTTTAAATTGATTTTTTCGTCTGGTAAACAACTTAAATACGAATGAAGCGCGGTTTATTAATAAAAACAACAATTTGTTCAAATTATCAATTTGACAGACCATGACGGATGAAAGGTGTGAAAAAAATTTAATAAATTTCTACATACATGTATACTGGTTTGTTATAATTTCGCTTAATAACGGCAGAGGTAGGAAAAGGTTCGTATCAAATGCATCGGATATGCGTGTAAGATAAATATTTTATCGGTCGTGTGCATAAACGGAAACTTTTCATAATTAGTTTAAAATTAAATTGTTTGTAGTTATGTATATGTGTTTAACCACCCATGCAACATACTTCATTGTGTATCTATATTTACATACTCAAATAGGTAAGAAACATCTCGGAATGTTTATGTATACCTCATTTATTTCAAGCGTGTCGCATAATTAGTTTGACATGTGATTATGCATGTATAGTTGAGTATTTCATCAGAGGTACTTAATTACATACGTGGTGTTATTATGAAAAACCTGGATGAATTTGGAATATTAAAAAACGGAACATTTTTATTACCTTTCAAAAAATCGTATATGTTGTTGGACATGTTTATGATTTTTAATTAGACAATTTTTCGTTTTTAAAACTTTATGACTTTTTAAATGTTTTTATTATTATTTGTCGGCAATGTTTAGTAACTTTATATTATTATGTTCCAAGTGTTCATTATGATAAGAGAAATCAAATTTTATTATTATTTATGCTTTACATATTAATTGACATTATTTTAATTTTGAATCTTCAGGAGAATTAATAAGTAATACAGCTTCTCTTATTAAAAACACAAACAAAAACACTGTAAAAAATGTAAACTTCTTAACAATTTTACCACAAAATACAAAATTGTTGATGTCTATCACGGTTAGTTTACTTTAATCAAAGTAAACGGTAAATAACTATATTGTGGTGTGAAATAAAGTCCACAAACAACAAGAATTATTAAATAACTTTGCAAGGAAAATTCATCTAAAAGTGCGGTTTTTCAAGTTTCGTCCGAGCATCTAGGGAATCACTAGATAGTCCCAACTTCTTTGATATTTTAAAAATCAAAATTCATCAAATCATACAAGCATTATTAATAGTAAAAAATGGAATTCTAAAAATTTTTTGGCTGTCTAAAATATGTTTAGATTGTAAATAACTTTTAACTTAAAAATTTAAGTTTTTTTTAACATTAAAATTAAATATGTATGTATAAATAATATTAAGTATAAGGATTTTTTATTAAATTTTTAAGAAAATGTCATTTATTTATTTTGATATAGTCCTTATTAAATCAAAAGACGATTTTTTTGGTATTTAACACAGTAAGTATAACACAGTAGAAAATTTTTTTACACTGATGATGAATGTTAATATTTCAAGAAGCCACCCTCGCTCGATTAATTTATTATCTAAAGAGTACGAAATAAGATTGTCCTTATTACTCATTAGAGATAATGAAACAAAAAATTATTTTTTCCAAAGCATCGAGCAAACATTTTTCGAATTCAGTGAATTATTTTAGTTACTCTGTAAATTGATAAACACCACAATATGATAATTATGATGCTTACGGTATCAAGAGGCAAACAGTGTTTGTAGTATAAAGAGGATTTAATCGCACTGTTGAGTAACCATTTTCAATTATTGGTATTCACTTAGAGATTAGCATTCGGCTACCAGTTTTGAGGCAAAATGCTCTAGAAACAATAAAAAATTATGAACAATTTTCTCTAAAATAGTAGAAACTCTAAATTATTCAAATAATATGGTTATTTAAATGGATATTTTGAATTTGGAAGTATGTATGTATTAAGTTTAGAAATTTTCAAATTGGGATTTTCTCTTGGAATTTTTCTCATTTCAATTTTGTATTTGAAATGAAGTTATTTGTTATGACTTTGGGGTAGTTTTTATTATATCATTAAATCACGTTTATGGTACACTTTTTTATATATCTTATAAATTTAATCAAAAAAAGTCATATAAATAATTAAAATCATGTAATACGTCATCTAAGGCACGTCGCATCTTCATGTAATCAACACCTAGTGTCCCTTGTACGATCTACATACAAAGCTAGCTTTTAGCTATAAAATTAAACGCGCATCCCCAATAGAATTCCTTTAACTTTTTCCTTACAGAAAAGTATGAAAAAAGAACTTGAGAAAAAAAAAATTCTCGTTTTTTTTTCATACTTTGCTGTAAGGAAAAAGTTAAAGGAATTCTATTGGGATGCGCTGTAAGACATATTCGTTATTGTTACTTACATGCGTGGCTTTTTCAAAATTTAGGTCTATGTTATGGAGGGTAACCTTTTGTTTTTATTCCCTTTGCTTTATAATTTAGTATATTAAAATAATAAACAAAACAATTAATTTAAGAACCTTGAAGAAACCGGAAAAACTAAACCACTACTGGCTTGAAACTAAAAATTTAATTCCAGTGTAAAACTTACGCGTGCACTAAATTTCACCGTAATTTTTTTGATTCTTTAAAAATCGTAGCACAGCTTCACAAATTCTCAGAATATGTGTTTGGAAAATATTAAAATTAAAGTGAAAAAATGATATTGCAATATCGTCAACTGAATAGACAATAATCTAATTATAGCATTATAGAATAAAATTTATTTTTTAAATTATCTCTACTCAGTCAAGGTCACCACTTTTAATATTTATTCGAATCAAAAAAAAAATGTTTACTATAGCCTCAGTTTATAGGAGAAATATATACACATTCACAACCGGCCTACATTTGTCACTTTCTTGCGTGATTCACACACGAGAATATAGTACTCTATTAATAGACTTACATTATTTTCGTTACTCCGAATCCCTTCATCATGTTGCAATGCATATTCATGCGACTGATGATGATGATGATGATGATGCTGATTGTGTTTATGATGCTGCTGATTATGTGGTAAATATCTTTTAGCTAATTTACTATCACCATTCCGTTGGTGTGATGCTACCGGTTTTAACGATTTTGTTTCAATCGTTGATGTTGAACTACTACGATGATGATTCTTATGATAATTATTGTAATGCTTAATGATATTATGATTTGTGTTGTGATGATAATAGTAATTTGGATCGTTTGAGTTGCGCAACGATTCATAGGCCATTTTAATAGGTTTAATTATTGGCGATTCGGTTGTTGTTGTTGGCCTTTTTGTTGTTGTTGTAGTAGTTGTTGTAGTTGGTGCTGTAGTTGTTGATGTTATTTCATCATCATATTCGTAATCGAATTCATCATCATCTTCTTCATTATCATTATCGTCGTTATCTGTATTATCATTAGCATATTTAGGATAATTATCTTGTTGATTTTCTTTATTATTTTTAATGTCTTCATTTACAATATGTCGATTTGTTGTTGGTTTTATCGTTGTGGTACTTGATGTAGTGGTCGTATGAGGTACGGTGGTATATGTTCTACTAGCATTATGATGTAAATGTCCGTGCCTCAAATGATGATGGCGATGTGTTGGATGAAATGGGTGTTTCGCTTCGTTTATTTTTTCTAAACCACTATTCCCTATCGAATTTAAATTATAATTATGCCGCATATAAACAGTTTTAACACAAATTGTTATTAAAATTAAAAATTTGATTAACTCCATTTTTTTATATAATATTTTCACAAGTACAGTAGTATTCCAGAAGTAATAAACGATTAAATCAAATAAACTTTACAAAAAGTAAAATAAAATTATTTAATTGTTTATATATTTAAAATATGTTTCAACAAATATTTTAAATTTATATAAATTTCGATTTTGTTTATAATTAATAATTTTAGACATTTTATAATTCGTCAAACAACAATACAAACTATTCAAAATTAAATCAAAACTTTTTTTAAAATAACATTTTAATATTTGGCACGCTTTTGTAATATAAAAGAAATTATTAATTTTTTTTTCTTATTCTTAATTTTTATTTTTTCTCACAGAATTTTCACATTTTGCTACCCATAGAACACTTTATTATTTATTAATAGACACAACAGACAAAACAATTAATTTTTTTTAATAATCACACACAAAATAAAATCCACTTTGCACAAAACACCTAATAAATTTCCACACAAACGAAATAATTAAGAAAATTCACTTAGCAATTACAATTTTCCCTAACCGATTGTTAAACCGCATAAATTCGGATATATAAAAATAAAATTTATTATGAAAAGTCTTTCGCGACTTTCTGTGCCTGTATCGTTTGATATACTAAAGAAACTCTGTCTGAAAATTGAGAATTTTTTTTTATTTTCTTTTCGGTTCGGAATATCGGAACGTTTTTTTTTTGTCTTTTGTATCTTTTTCATTTACTTTAAGCTAAGTAATTTTTTATATTGTAAAACAGAACAGCATACAAAACAAACAGCAAAGCAATGATGAATTTAAACAAAAAAAACTCAAAAAGATGAGATAGCTTAGTTAGAAGAGATAATTTGTTGAATGAAATTACATATTAGTACTTTTGACCGTTTGCCGGTTTCTAAATGCAGTTTTGTGCAATTCGATCCTCAAGTGTTATGATTTTTACGTAACAAATCCAACTGTAGTGGCAATATTTAAATATTAATTTGCTTATCCCGAAATTCGGATTAACCGTGTTATTGATCTAAAACTGCAGTTGACTTATAGAAGAACTAAGTTGATGTAGACCATTGTTTGTATAATTATCGTCAATTAACAAAATTTAGCAGATAGGGTTAATTAGTTATGTATACAACAGTTGGCCAAAAAATATAGAATAATAACTTGCACCAGTAGCCATTAGAAATATTAAGAATAAAATCGTTCATTGGGCCCATCTACAATGTTCGCTAATATATTCTTGTAATATGTTACGAACCACTTATCTTACATTTAACCGTAACCTCAATCAACCCTTAAATAGTAGGAAATCATGGTAAATCAAGGTAAATGCGATTAAATGTATTCCGCAAATCAGTTGAATAAAACTTCAATTCAGTTAGGTGCTTATCTATCTACTAAAATTTTAACAGTATTTGCTTATATTTTTGAGTTACATATACTGTATGTGCAATATTAAGAACACGTACGGCAAAAAACTAAGTAAAAATAAAACTACGATTTTTTCGTTTTTATTATGAAAGTTTATTGTATTTTCTTGGGCGCTACCAACTAATACATGGTAAAATCACCATTACTGTTAATAAACCAAATTTTCTGCATACTGTGGTTGTTGTTGTTGATAAATTATTCTATATCTTCCGAACAACTCGCGCTAGAGCGCTCAAATTGTTTATGTGGTACAGCTTAATCTTCATGAGTACCCTTAAATTTCGATCGGATTGGATTGGAATCAGGTGACTAGGATGGCCATTCCAATGTTGTGATACCCTTTTTGAATTTAAATTCCAAACACAGTGCTATGTTCTTTTGTTTTGGATCGTTGTCTTCTTACAAGATCCAATTAGAGTTCCCCGCTCCAAACCATTTAAGGACAGATGGTGACAATCCTCGCAAATAAATTTTATTCATGAAAAGTGCGTTTAAGTTCCGTGTGGAAACGATTAATTTGCCAAAACCTTGCTTGGTGAAGCATCTCCATACATGGAGCTAGGGCGGGTGCTTCACAGTTCGGACAAACATTTTTTTTTTGCTTAGTTGATCAAACACATCTTTTAACATTAAAATTCCAAAAGGATGACTCATCCGTAAACACAATTATCGCCAAATTTTTGTTTTTATGTTAATTTGCCCACTGTAGTCACTTTTCAATGTATTTTTGTGTTACGAGTGGTTTCACCAAAGTCTTTTTCACCAATTTTTCCACAGTTGCATCCAGCGTAAACCAAGAATTTTCAACAATTAACTGTATTAAACTGTATCATCCTCCTTTTTTGTAGTGGTTCGGATTTTGCCTCTATCTGACAAATCGTCAACATTTTTATACATTGATTAATATGTAATCCTCTTCTGTACAAATATGTTCGACTTTTTTATATATTTTGCTGCACTTGCAACCGACATTTTTGGTCCTTTCGGATGTGCACTTATTAAAAACACCGCTTCAAATCGTTATTATATATCGCACTAATTTCTTTCATATATGTTATCCGCTAAACAGTTGCAGTAAAACTAATATTTGTTTTAGAGCGTCCAATAAGAATCAATAAAAAACTGATTTAAGCCCAGCCCATATGTGTACCTATAGTTTTAGGTACAGTTGTATATATATTTTGCAGTTTTTAATTTATTTTATTTTGCATTTGGATAATGTGAACCACTATAATGTGATAGATAATCGCGACCATGAAGGGGATGAGGCATTTATTTGATAACTTCCAACTACTTTCATAGTTTAAATAAACGCTCCTTTATTATCAAGACTTTTGTTTAGGCTTGCATCTTGTATTTATTTTTTTTATATGCACAAATCTGGTACTTTTAAAAACTAGTTTGGAAAAGTTGTATTTTTAAACTGCAATTAAAAAATAACACATAAATCGAAGATAGACCCATCGTTCAAGACAATTTCAACATTTGTTGAAATTAAGGTAGTTATGTCAGACTCATCCCTTTGTTGGGTAAGAGAGAAGTAGACAATTATATCCCGTTTATTCATTATACAATTATGGTTTCCCGAATCAACCCTATAGCTTTGTCAACCCAAACTAGGCCCTTATTATTTATTAATGGTGTATTTAACAATATAACTTCTCATCCTTAATAGTAGAGGACTATTCTACATTTATTAATTAGATTTAATTAGATTTATTAATTATTGGGTTACTTGACTTTACTAATAATTTTGAATTTACTGTTTACTATTAAACCACTTCACGTTGATCATCAATGTTGGTGTCATTCAAACGTCTAAAAAATTTCTACAAACATTATAACTGCAGATACATTTAACAATTTTAAATTATTTTATACAAAACATTCATAAACTAATAATACAAATATTTTAATAATCTAGGGCGCTACTTGGAAACTAGAAAATTAGAAATTAGTTCTCGAAATAGTGGTAGTGTAACGGTGTATGATCAAGTAAATTAATGCGGCGACAAGAAAATTCTTGTATTGATGATTGTGTTTAAATTTAATTCAGTTCGAGTATTAAACCTTCTAGCCACAATTACTTAATAATTAAAATAAATATAGTTTAATTACGAATTATCACTTTTTTCATTTAAGAGGATATTCTCTACGTACATATACAATACAAGGCCTCTTGCCAGTACGACTTTAAAAAGTTCATTAAAAAATTATTTTGTTTAGATATTGATGTGAAAAAATATATTTTTCGCTTGTAGCATAATTATTACTTTGACAGCTGGAAAAGCAGTCTCGGGTAGGGTTGAGAATGACATTTGTAACATTGTTACACGAGTTTACGAACGACAAAACTCAAGTGCTCGTTGTTACAATGATAGTTTTAGAACGGTTTAGAGCTGCCATTGTTAACAATATTGTAACAATGTAGAGTTTATGAACAGCCTCCTGGGGTGTGTTTACTATCGTAAAGAGTATGTTCACAATTATTGAATTCTGTACAAAACACATCCCCCTTTTTAATTGAATTAAATTAAATTGTTGTTCATTTAATTCAATTCAATGAACAAAATTTTATCTATTAAAAAAATATTTAATATTTAACTGTATCTTAATTTGAAAATCTCGTACTTCAATTATTTTAAAAAATTATCTATTAATGTATGGTTTTGTTTTTAATTATATAAAAAAATAATTCAAAATATGTAATATATTTTTAATTTAAACTTATTTTAAATGATTAAATTCAAATCTATTATGCATGGTCAAATTTTGATTTAACCATTGCACGTAGGTATTAAAATATAAAGGAGGCTTGCGATTCTCGTATGTTTGCGACACATGTCGGTAACTGAAGTGAACCTTCCGCCACATTATTATCTGCATTATTGTATTCCGGGTTACCGATTTCCCTCTTTAGTGTTGGTTCATTTTGTGATTTTCTTACATGAAATTTAGTTCTTTTCATTCATAATGTAATAAAAAATAATCTTAGTGGGATACCACATTTTCAATTGACTGTCATATGTGAACTGAAATCCTTGCCAAATCATTGTTTTTGGAATGCCTTGAATAGAATAAAAAATTTATATTTTAGTTAATTTATCACATCATTAGGGGGCTGTTCACAAATTACGTGACGCAATTTTGCTGTTTTTAACCCCCTCCCTTCCCCTTATAACAGATGGCAACAAATTGCGAGTACCCCTCGCCCTCCAGAAGAATAACGTAACAAGAATTAAAACACTAAATATGTCACTTGCTTTAGATTTATCCTTCGTAACAATCTCAACGTTTGTCAAATTTATGTTCTCTTCATCAATCCATTTAGCGTCTTCATAACCTTCCTGCAAGGCAATAACAGCCTGGCATAGTTTTTTTTATATTGATCGATGATGAGTGGTGGAAAGTTTTGACATGATCTTTTAGCATCACTTGAGAATTTTTCAGAACATTTTGAACTGAAGGACAATAATGATCTTATACGGCAATGATTTCGGTGGTCGTTCAATTAAAGATGATAAGCATAAATTGTTCAATAGACACAATGTGCAAAAATTTGATGTTTTGCAGAGCAATTTCGATCATCACACTTAACAATTTGAGTGCAATATTGACTCGTTTGAACATGTGTAGAGAACCATTCGGAATTTCTGAACAAAATATTGTTTTGTGTCATTTCCGAATTATCTGGTTCGATATATTCAGCAACTGTTGGATTGTTATCAAGAATTACGCTACTCCAGATTTATAAGAGAGTCTCGCCTGCAAATTTGAAGTTTTGCTTTTTCTAATTCAAGGCCTTTTGTCCATCCGTGATCATCTAAGTGGCTCCCAAAGTGAGTATGAGCCAATATTACTCTTGATAACTCACGACTTACAGGTGCCATTCTTCGTTCCACTGTTATAATCCTAATCAAATCCTTCCAAAGGTGTGAAAATTCAAATCGTACTCCCAATTTTCCAGTTGAAAGCGAAAATATAGAGATCAGACTAAACATTAGCCAAGATTTAAGTTCTCCTTAAACAATTGAATTTTTCGCGCCTTTGAGGACTACACACACCAAGCGCGGCGCATATCCGTTCACACCAACAGCGGAACGGCGATATTTTTATTTTGGATAATTTTAAGAATTTTGTTGTATTAATCTTTAACATTGGTAGAGTGCTTACTTGAATGACGAATGAGAAATCTATGAACCACAATTGAAGATCATTATCTTTAGGTTATGTTCGGCGACGATAGGCGAATGTTTTTGGCCACTTGTAACTTCATTCGATGCAATTTCTTAAAATTACAATTTTTCTATTAAAAATCCAAAGTTGGTAACAGTAATTTTACTGCACTTCTTGCAAATACTCTATACAAAACAATGTAGCTGTATAAAATAATTATTTCATTATTTAATAAAATCAATATAAAATTATAATTAAAATTTTTTTCTGTTTCCATTTTAATAACGTTTGCAAAAACAAACAAAAATGACGAGAATGACAGACAATATAGATTTGAATTTAAATTACGTGAAACTAAAACTAATCTGAGAAATCGGAATATTTTTACAAATCAAAAAAATCGATCTAATCAATCTGAAGAAAAATAAGAAACAGCAAGAAAATTGATCAGATCGATCTGAACTGAAATAAGAAACAACTTTTTAGTACTCAGATCGATCAGATCGATTAGATCGGAAATAAGAAACGCAGCTTAAGTTCGTCAAAGAAACCAATGAAATTTGGTTACGAAACATTTTTAAAAACACCCCCGGCCCCTACCGTAACAAATCGTAATAAATTTTCAATCCGTTCTCCCCCCCTAAGGGCGTTACGTAATTTGTGAACCGCCCCTAGACTGTTTAGTTTCAAAGGACGGACTTCAAACCATTTTGAATAACAGTTTGTTAGGACCAAAAAATCATCTATACCACCTATTTGCATAATATCCGCAGCTTTTCAAAAGGCAAAACAGGGGTTTCGTCTTTGGCATTTGCCGACTGTTATTTTTCTGATATTTTTTCATATGTTCGATATTAGTTTAATAAGTAATCTTCAATATCAGTGTCGATTCCTCCAGGAGAATAAAGGGTGTCACAATAACCGGTTCAGATTTGGCATATCGGTTATTTTGGCTCTGGTAATACTAATGTCATTCTTTCTTGTATAATGTAAAGTTCAATTGGTCCAGCAATTGAAGCCCTGTGACCATCTGCATCGATATCAATTTGCTGTGTGGGCCCGCGACAAACTAGAAATTGTTGAGGATTTTGTTCAAAAAATCATGTTTTCGGACGAGGTGCATTTCCATCTCAGTGGGTTCGTAAACAAACAAAATTGTCGCATTTGGGGATCGGAAAATCGTATTTCTTCGAAGATGAGGCTGGCACGACCGTTACGGTCAACGGAATCAACTACCGTCACATGTTAACATCTTTTTTGTGGCAATATCTTGAAGATATTGGTTTGCATGACCTTTGGTCCAGCAAGATGGGCGCCATGCACACATCGCACACTACAATAGCGAAACTGCGTCATAAATTCGATGGCTGCATTATCAGTCGAAATGGTGACGTGAATTAGCCAGCAAGGTGCTGTGATTTGGGGCCTCTGGATTTTTATTTGTGGAGTGCCGTAAAGGACAAGTGTTATACGGACAATCCACAAACAATTGAGCCTTTGAACGCCATCATTGAAGCAACCATTGCCGAAATAGATCCGCACATAATCCTAAATGTGCTCAGAAATTGGACCGACCGAATGGAGTACGCCAAGGCCAGCTTCGGCCATATGAATGAAATCATTTTCCATAAATAACCAGGAAGATTGTGCTTTCAAACGAAAAAAACAAATTTGGAAATATATAAAGCCGTTTTTGTTTTATTAAATTTTTAAATCTGAACTTCTAATTGGGGCACCCTTTACATATTTTTCACTTTTAAATATACTTATTTGAAACTCATGCAAGAGTTCACACATTTGTCTCCGTAAGAAGTTTGGTACGATGATCCGATTGTTTAGGTATACCAGATTCTCGTCTAAAAATATATCATTTCGAGTTACGGTTTCACCAAGTCTGGGAGGTTTTGTTTACTTTTACGCCGGCTTTCTTTGTATACTTTTATCGCAAAGATGAAATTGACATATTAGGAGACATATGTCATTTTTTCTGTTTTTTTTTAAATAACAAGTTTTCCCTGTTGTCATATTGATCGTATCTACTATTTTTTATGTCCTATAAATTTTGACGACGATTCGTTAGTCAAATAGGACCGAGATAAATGGTTTACAATGTGCATCTCTTTACCCGGAATGTATTCAATAAATACCATAAATAAGTAATTTCATTTTTTTTTCTTCTCAACCTAGATGACTTAAGGGGTACCATACAAAAATTAAAAAGAAAAATATAAGCGTAACTTTAAAAATAATATGTTTGCGATAAATACCGTTTCCGTGCTTTCGCCCATGGAAAAATTAATTTAAATTAAAAAATTTAACGAAGTTTCGTTAAATATGAATTGTCACTTAACAAAAATTAGTGGAGCGAAATTTTGCGTCCAAACTTAAAAAAATTAAAATATGTATCGTGCTATCTCAAAAAAACAACAAACAACAAATAGCTGTCATTCAATATTCAACAATGTTTACGGCATACTCGTTACGACTAGTATGGCTGGATGTCATTAAAAATTAGTGTCGTAAACATTTTTAATTTTATAATTTTTTATGGTTGGCTCTTTATACTGTTAATTTATTTTTTCATAATTTTGACAAGGAGTTTGTGGTCCGAATGTACCACAGTTCCTCGTCCGTAAATGTATTGGTGGAATTTAGTGCATGAGAAAATACTTGCTAGAAATCAGTGCTGTGAAACGTTATTGTAACGTAACTCAAAACAGGAATTTAATTTTCGTAACGTAACGATAAACCGAAACGGAAAATTTATTTCAACTCTAACGAAAAACCCGAATTATTTTTAAAGTTATTAAGTTACATATTTATTGTTTATTCTCGTATTATATTGGCGCGTTTCTTTTTTTTCTAAACAGTTGAAAAAAAATATTCAAACACATACAGACATACAAAAATATATTTAATATGTATGTTTTATTTATTATTTATTTATAACCCAAATTTTAAGGATTATACTGGGAAGTTTGTGGCGGTACGTACGTGGATATTAAGAGTACCTCTCCTAGTGAAGAAATGCTGCCAAGTAAAGTTAAAATGGACCCAAAATAACTTTTCACCTGTTTAAAACGTATAGATGTATTCTTATGGATTAATAGCCCAAACCCTCGCCGTTTCATCCTAGGGTTATTTACCAAATACCATTTATAATTCTCAGTAGAACATGAGCCTGTAACCATATTTGTCTCCTGAATACTACAAATGTTAATCTTGCGCTGACTGAGAATAGCATCAATAGTATCTCGCTTGAACTCACTGTTGAGCCCGCGAACATTCCAGGTCCCAAAATTTAGTGTGTCAGAAACAGTTTTCATAACAGAAGTAGTCAGTTGAGATTGGGTCCTTTCTATGAGTATGAAGGGATTTTGGTCTGCATGTATGTATGAGGCAAATGTTCAGTTAAACTTTGGATAGACTCTTGAACGTCACTAATAGAGGATATAGTATTCGGAAGATATGTTATACTATCATAATTGATCCATTATAGAGTAGATTGATTTCGGGTTCGGTATCATCTGTATTGGGACTAAAACAAGTTAGGATAAACTTGAATACAAGAATCCAGTAATGTTGGAATATAGTGTTCCAGATTTTTTGGATCTTGTATAAAATTAACGACTTCAGATCGTATTTGTTGTGAAGTGCATAAGAGATATTGCGAACTAGTTAATTGAAGCTGGTGGATGATCGCATTAAAAAGGCAATTCCCATCCCCATCGATTTGATGAACTTCCATTGCAATTGGTTATTTTAACAACCAAATCCTGTTAGATCAGGTTATATTAGTAAAAGATAACAGTAAATTTTTTGGACAACACTGAAACACTTAATCAATCTAGGATAAACCCGTTTTTCACAAATACTCGTTCTACATTTGGTCATTAATTTGAGTAAATCTTTCATCCTTTATGGGGTAGATTTAACTCATAATTTGGAGGAAATGGCTTTTGGGAAAAAATTAGGATGGAATTGAACAACACTGAACGAAACTCCGTTAATTTAGGTCATGGTGTATTAATAAAAGATATTAACAGTAATTTTTTGAACAACACTTAAACAATTTAGGATAAACCAGTGTCACAAATACTCGATTTTACTTTTGGTCATTATGTTGAGTAAATCTTTCTAGTGAATTTAGCTCCAAATATTAATGATCACAAAATTTATCTGGTTACACTATATAATTTGGAGGGTATGATTCTACTATTAAGAAATCCTGTTATATCATGTTGTTTGAAAAAATTATTTTACGATTTAAGTTAAGTGTTTACAACATCTTAACTTAAATCGTAAAATAATTTTTTTTTTTTGTAACCTTACCTGGTAATCGGAGTAATTAAAAGATAGTGGGAATAAAGAATAAGGATGAAATAGAATTGTGCGAAGGAAGGCTCATATTTTACATGCAAATTTTATTATAAATAAGAGCTAGTATCTTACCAGTAGTTGCCCCTATTATGGTTATCACATATGCATCACTTGGCGACGTCTACTCGCCGCGTTCACATTTTCGTATTATGATTCTCGCCGTGAAAACGAAGTGAGCGAGAGTGATGTCAAAAATGATCACCTAAAATTTTTAGGTGAAGTAGTGCGATTTTTTTTAATTCAATAGTACAAATAAAAATGGCTGGCAGTGATAATGTAGGTTTTATTTTTAAATTATTTTTATAGTAAAAATAATTTGTTTGTGTATTATAATTATTATTATTTTATTTCAAAATATTGTATTATAAATTCAGGCAATTTTATCACGAAAAAATAAAACGATACTACTGATCATTATTAATAATCGTTGATCGTATTAATATTTTTAATTATTAGTTTTAGAATATTTTAATTATTTTAACTAACTAAAATACATAAACAAACACATAATATGTCAAAACTGCTAACAAAAACACTGTAGCCAGCCACAAAAAAGTAAATAATTTAAAAACAACGCAAATCACCGCATACTCTCATTCGCCAAAATAAAGGTGAGAACCATAATACCAAAATACTACTCACACGAATCATACTGTCACGGCGAAAGAGAGGTGAAGTGATGGTGAAGCGAGAACCATAATAGGGGCATAATTTATTACGTTGTAGATATCGTGTCCAAAGATAGAGTGGTGGTCAAATTGCTGTTAATAGGCGGGAGAAATCGTGTCCAGTTGTATAAAATGAGTCCTAGTTTCCAAAATGGTAAGAAAATCATGTACAGGGGTAGAGCAGTGGTCGATAATATCGCTGCGGTAACTCTCGTTATCCAAATTAGTTCCTCAGGTAGTTTTTAATCCAAACTGCTAAAATCCTATATCCAGTTACTTGCTACGTAAATCTTTTATTTGGTTATATTGGGATCCGCTCGAAACGCGATATTTCAAAACGAAATATGACAAAACGAGATATGGTAAAAAACGAAATATTTTAAAATGCGACATTTCAAAACGCGATTTTTTACAAAATGCAATATGGTACAAAATGCGATATTTCAAAATGCGATATTTCAAAATGCGATATTTTAAAACGCGATATGATACAAAACGCGATATGGTACAAAATGCGATATTGCGAAACGCGATATTTCAAAACGCGATATGGTACAACACACGATATGGTACAAAAGCGTTTTGATAATTCGCGTTTTAAAATATCGCGTTTCAAATGGGACCCGGTTATATTACACTAATGTACTTTATTTTTTTCTCTCACTTTCACTTTTCACTTCACGTTAGAAAATTGATCACTGACTAGAAGAATGATTGTTCTTTTTGGTTTTCGGCTGTATATGTAATGGCATCTACTATCATTTTATCTCATCGTTTTTTTTTAAATTGAGTAATAATTTAATAGATGGCGTTTTGTTCAGCAGAAGTCTAACACCCTTCTATCGGTGCATATAGTTGTTCTGCATTCGTTAAACTTTGTGATGCGTACGCTATTGGCTTACGGTCTTGTAACCACTGATAAAAGTGGTGTTATAACGAAAATATTCATAATTTCAACAAAATTTTACCTATTTTTTGTCCAACGAAATCGTTCATTAAACCGGGTGTCACAAAAAAATGTACTAACACTTCGAATGGCGAGAAAAACTTTATTTATAAACATTTAGTTGGAAAGGCTTCAAGTACAGAAGACAAATGTAATTGAAGAATCATTTTCGCAGATGTTCAAATTGATGAACATTGCCGCCCAGATAACGCTAATAATGCGCACCAAGGGATTCGCAAACGTCACGGTCATTTGGATGGATTTTATCAATTGGTTTGGTGCCATAAACTCTGTCCTTGAGGTATCCTCACAAAAAGAAGTCCAGGGACGTGAGGTCTGGAGAACGCACAGGGTATTTAATATTACCCCTTTGTCCAATCCATGTGTCTCGAAAAGCTTCATTGAGGTATCATACAACCTAAGTTGATTTCTTGCCATGCCGTAACATTAATTACACCTGCAAAAACACAAAAGGCATCATAATGTAAGCTTACAGTATGTTAAATATCAAAATTGTTATCGACATTTACTTAAATACATTGCAAACATGTAAATTATTCCTAAAATAAAAGTAAATAGTTCGTTTATTTAACGAAACTTTTTCATTAGAACTTTTTTTTTAAAGGAAATATTAATTGTCCAGTGGATTTAATTTC
The DNA here is from genome assembly GCA_932526605.1 of Nephrotoma flavescens. NCBI lineage: Eukaryota > Metazoa > Arthropoda > Insecta > Diptera > Tipulidae > Nephrotoma > Nephrotoma flavescens. The sequence goes on along the minus strand of OW052220.1, from coordinate 164,211,806 downwards.
CTTTGAAGATTCACGCACAGGGCACCCATTCACACAGTTACAGTATACGACCTCAAACTCCACTTGAACCTGTAAACTGACATCGACGGCGCTAAATTCTGCACTCTCCAACAGAGGGTCTTAGTTGTGTTTATTAACATCACGGATCGTAATCGATGAGGAAAATTCGCTTTGCATCCAGCGTCTGGTGAAATTCGAACCCAGTACCTCCCGATCCAAGTGCCGAAGCTTTAACCACTGCGCCAGTTAAATATTTTATATGAAATCTGGGTGGTCATTTTGTGGTGTTTTATCACCATTGGTGATAAAAGGTATGATATAAAGAAATTGTCGTAGCTTCGTCCATGAATGAATTGAATCATTATGGATGAATAATGTCACGTCGTATATAGATGCGAATGAAAAAGAGCACAATATCTTCCATATCGTTTCCACCAAATATAAAAAAATTGTTTCGACGTTTGTGTCTAAAATGTGTATCGTCATTATATAACTTAATATTTTCGCCATCAAATAATTTTTTATATAGAGCAAATATTAATTATAATTTAAAGAAGAATTAAAAAATAAAACACTAATAGTGATCGACATAAATATTTTTTTTGTTGTTATTTATATTTTTATCACACGCATGAAAATCATTTCATATAAAACATTCATATAACTAAAACAGAAATGTCAAATTATCATTTTTAGTACACTATTTCCCCTCAAAATTCATTTTCCAGGGTTGTGTTTGTAGACTACTTTGTTTTGAACTTTATCGCCAAAAAAACTCTCCAATAGTGTTATAAATTGGTGACAAAGCACCACAAAATGACCACTCTGGGCTGGGATGTTCTAACATCACCATTTTTCGATATTTTATCGAAATATACGTCTCTTTCTTCTAGAATTAATTTGACTTCTGTTTCGTTTTTCAATTATTTCGTCTCTATTGCTATCACGACCTACTAGATTATATTTGAACAATATCTATTTCACTTATTTTCGTTCTACAACCGAAAAAAAATTATTTGGTGATAGAAACACAGTAAAAACATCACAATATTGTAATCTAGCAGGCTGGTAAATGATATAAAAATTGAAACAGAGATAAATTTTATTCTACAGAAACGAGAAACAAACTTCGATAAATTATCGAAACATGGTGATATTAGAACATCCCAGCCCTGGTTTCGCAATCAGAAAAAATGCAACGCAAACTTTAGATTAGTTAAAAAATTATTCAATCAAAATTGGCCGTTTAAATATTTATGCACAAGCTAAATATTTCTACGGAATAAAATACATGTAATCAAGGGCTACATGATTTATTTGTGCTGTTGAAAAACTGTTAAGATACAATTATAAGATCCAAATTTTTATAAAGATTACACATTTCTACGTATTTTGAATAGAATAATTTAGCTTCCCCCTCCTAAAAACAGTTGATAAACAATCCTGCATTTAAAAATTTTTAAAATTTATACTCCTTACCTGATTTTCCCAATGTATACGTAAAGTAAACTTTAGCCCAAAATAATGCACATTTCTGAATATTTGTTAAAAGTCGAATTAAGATTTTTTAATTTATAAAATGAAATAAAATGTGCCTTTTTTAATTCATTTTGAAAATGAATTAAGGTAGGTGTTTTAAAAATGAAATAGTGTAAGCCTTTGTTAATTCATTTTTGAGTTTTCTCATTTTTCTAAATCGCATTTTTTAATTCATAATTTTAAGTTAAAAATATGAATTAAAATAAGTAGCAGATGATCATACAAATATCAACTTTTTTAATTCATTTTTAAAGAACTTTTTTAATTCAGACTTTTTTAATTCGGTACCCCGTAAACAAGTTTGCGTTGATTTTTTTCTGCTTGCGAAACCATATTTCATATAAAACATTTAACTGGCGCACAACTAAACGGCCGTTAGTAATTTTTCTGTGCAACCGGGCATAGGTTTGTTATAATTAATACATAATTTCATTCGCGTAAATAAGAAAACAATTTAATTTTATTTAATTTTTTTTTTATTTCATTATATTTTAGCGAAATACGATTAAACATAACAATTACATCACTTATAAACTAGAAATTACAATATTAAGAAGGAGTTTTCCGTCTAATATGATCATATAAAGTTGTATATTATGAACAGTTGGATACATAGAAACATACCCCCGATTCCGACGATAAGACTACTAAGGCCATCTTAGCTAAGACTTTCTTGTGAAGACTTTTATTAAGACGAAAGTTTTCATTGAAATCCTGAATGCAGTGTCGTAAATAATATATTAGAAACTATCCAATGACTTTCAACATATTGTTCAAATTTATGAACGGAAAACGATAATTCAATCCAAAATTGTTAAAAAAAACTTAAATTTATGCTATATCGCGAGCTAACACTATAATTTGAAATTTCGCACCGGTAATATTTTTTTTGTATTCCAAAGATTTATCTACACATACATTTCAGTTATATTCGCTCATCGTTTGTATTCCACTGTCCTATCTCATTTTTAGATTGAGATAGAACCATGTTTTGTAATTAAAAAAGAGAAATTGCACATACACCTTTATGGTTGCACATAGAACTTTGTTTTACTAACTTTATCAGATTTTTTTATAAAAAGGCGCATTATTACACGAGTTGCCACCGTAAGATATAGTGTAAATATTTTTGTATAAAAATTTATTATTTTTCTAACTCATTTTCAAATACGAGAAGTGAAATTTACATTTAACGTACGTATTAAAATAAGTACTTCCTTCCAATACTAACAATTTATTGTATTTATTTAAAAGCTAATTTAATAGGTTTCTAATTTGAATGTTTTATTAGAAATACAAAATCGAGAAAGATGAATGAATATACTATAGAGGAATGCGAGATTGACTATATAGATTACATCGAATCTGTAGTTGAAACTCCAACAAATTCAAATGAAACAGTAGTGACTTTAAGTGAACAAACCCTCCACTTAACAATTGACCAGATGGAAGTAGTCAACATCTCGGATAATTCATCACAACAAAGTGAGCAAGAAAATTCCCAAGGTTCAAGAAAGCGATCCAAAAATGTTAGTAAATGGAAATCGTCATTAAGGAAAGAAAAATATCAAAGTGGCCAAGAGTACCAAAATACCCGAGGTAAAATAATGCCTAAAAAGGTTATTAAAGATAAAAAATATTGTTTTAACAAAAACTGGAAGTATACCTGTGCGTAAAAAATAACTAACAGCGAGCGTGAGATCATATTTAACGCATTCTATTCGTCAAATCAGCAAGGCAAATATGCTTTTATTTCTAAAACAACCGATCGAGTGCCAGTACATAGAAGAACCACCAATACACCGTCCCGACGTGCGTTCAGTTTTGTATACTTCTTCGAAGTAAGTAGTCATCGGTTCCAAGTATGTAAAGATCGTTATCTGGGAACATTGGCAATCTCCCAAAAACCCATTTATTACGTCCACAGCAAAACAAATCCTGTACTGATACACCTAAACTTAGTGCGAGAGGAAAGGGTGGGTAATCTAAACGAAATATTAGTAATGAGCAACGAGCTGTGGTCGTCGAACACATTTTTAGCTTCCCACATGTAGAAACTCATTACTGCAGAATGAGAAGTAATAAAAAATATTAAGATGGAAACCTAAATGTGGTAGAAATGTACGACCTATATAAGGAGCAGTACCTAATTCAATCTCACCAGCTGGTGGAATTAAGCTTTTATAGAAATATTTTCAACAACAATTTTAATCTCGGCTTCCATAAGCCAAAAACGTATAGATAGGCCAAATGTGAAATATTTAGAATTGAGAAGGAAAAACATAAACTAAATGAAACAATTTACAACGAACACATTGAATTGAAAGAGTCCATGCGATTACTAAAAGAGGCTGATCAAGCCAGCGGAGTTCCTATCGTTACGTTTGATCTGCAGAACGTTATTACATGCCCAAAGACGGAAATCGGCGAGGCGTTTTATTTACCCAAATTAATAATATACAAATTAAATGCACATTTGTCTAGCAGCAATAGCATGTATTGCGCAATCTGGCACGAATATTCATCTGGGAGAACGGGTAACGATATTGCATCAGCTTTATTTAAAATATTACATCGAATATTTGATGGCAATCACTTTGAAAAAATTATTACGTGGAGCGATAGTTGCGTGCCTCAGAATAAAAACTCCATAATGGCTTATGCTATCCAATTGTTTATGAAACAACATCCCTATTTATTTGAATTTTGCTGATTTGTCGAAAAAGGTTCACTACAAAGAAGTTCCGTTTAGTAAGCTACGACTTTTAACTTTCAACCATAACGCTACGACACTATCCTTCTGTCTAAACTACAAAGAACAAATGATTGAAGTTAATCTGAATAAGCATGTGGTAACAAGAAAAAAACAATTATTAGCAACCACCAGCAACCGGGTCGCAGTACTTGAGGATTATGTAGTTGAACCAGAACCAATTAAAGTAACTAAGGAAATCTCCCAGAAGAAGAAAGGCGATATTATAAAAATGTTTCCATACATGCCGGAAATGGACAAACAATTTTATAAAGTAATTTTGAAAATTACTGGTAAGAATTCTTATAATATTATAAAAAAACGGGCATTTTATTGAACATTTTGTTTACTTTCAGAACCATGAGTTATAAAATACTTACACATTGTGATACTTAAGGCTAAAATGAAACTTAACATGAGACTGCAATAATGACTGTACTACAGTTTTATTTTATTTTATTAACCTTGTGAATTTATAATTTATTTATTTTATTTCTATATTATTTTTAACGTTTTTTTTATTGAATAAAATTTGAAAAATCAAAAAGAAACGAACAATATCTTTTGAATTGGATGTACATTTTAATGTTTCATTACGGTGCAAAGTTCTAACTGGTAGTTAGAACATTAACATTTTCCCAATTCACTCAAAAAGTCATCCAAAAGCTCTTACTGTAAAACTAAATTGCAAATTTCTCAGTTATTTTCAATTTAATTCCGAAAAAATTGCGTTTTAAAGTTCAAAACTATAATCCTTACATATTGTTTCAAAATTATTTGTTGAATAGTGAATATATTTCAAGTTTTCTGGCCTAAAAACTTTGATGCTGATTTCCTCGTAATGACCATTGGGGCAGTTAGAACCCTTTCATTTTCAGCCGCGATATGTTAATTATTATGTTTTATATATTAATAGTTTTTCTGTTCTTAATAATCAATTATAATTATTGTCTCTGTTTAAATGTCAAAATTACTAACTGGAAACGTCAAAATTATGATTCCTAAGACAACCTATTTCGCTGATATTAACGAAGACAATTTTTTAAGACTACTGACCAGAAAATAATTTAAAGTGCAGAATAATAATTTAAAGTTTACAGTCTCCAATTTCCTCTGAAATTTGGCAACACTATAATTTATCAAAGATAGGTTTCCTTGTAATTTTTAATTTTGGTAAGAAAATTTTTTTTTATCGCATGATCATCACTATGAGTCGTATGTTGCTGATCATGCGATAAAAGAAAAATTGATTACCTTGTACCATATTTTGTGTGCTTCTCTTAGTATTGTTAGCAAAGCTTTGAAACGTTTTTTACAAAACTGAACTAATACTTTCTTGATGACCAGCTAAACGATTTCACACAAAATAATATAACTCATACGCTGATCAAAAACCAAAATAGGTTAGTTCCAATTTTAATTATTAACAAATATTAATTGAAAACATAATAATCAATAAACGGTTTTAACAAAATTATAAAATGTAGCATTTTTCAGTTCCTAGCTTTAAACTAAGGCAATATCACAAAAACCTATCTTTAATTGTTTGCTTGAACGGCTAGAAAACTTCGATTCACTTTTAAAATTACAAAAATATGTTTCCATAATGAGCCAAAAACACATGCTGGATTTTGAGTATTGGATGTTGAATAAGTAAGAGAGTTCGTTCTGTTAATCTTGCTACTTGCAGAAAATAAAAAAGAATCTTGAGAGTCTTTTGTTATGTATTTAGTGATGATTTTTGATCCTTCATCGTCTGTAGTTATTACTTTTTAGTAGGAACTACTCGAACTATAAGGACACGCTTGTGTCTGAAAAAATATAATAATAATGAATAAAAATCCCGGTTCCGGTATAATAAAATAGTATAATGTTTTGTTTTATTACACTGATTGCTTTTGATTGCGTAAAAACATACCTAGTTTTACATCATCTCGTTTTTGCAATCCTAGATCGATTTATCTTTTACTCGTGCATCAACCATCAAGTTTAAAATCTCGTTTAAGTGGATACTCACCCTAATTTTCTAGTGGTATAAAACTTTGTCCAAAGGCTGGGCTAAAGTCCGTGTCGATCTAAATTTTACAAATAAAATAATAAATAGTTATTTAGGTATCTTGTACAAAGTGAGGCATTTAAATTGAGACAAATAAATAACTCAAAAACTGGTGACTTTAGAAAGTAGTCTAAGAGAAATAACTTTGTTTTATTTATCAGAACAAATGTTTTTTTCAATTGTTAATTTTTCCACGTTTCAGCGACAATAATAAAGAAATAAATAATAAAATTATTGAATATTGTGGCTAAACTATAATGCTAATTATGAACTAATACTAATAAATTAACTCTGAACTAATACTTCTGATTAAATACAGCTAAAAAGTTAAGTGTTTTACTGAATGTCGTAGAAACTGAAATAAAAGTTGCCTGAATTTTTACGCAGGATAAGATCAAACAGTAAGTGCGTGTTTCAATTGGTTTAAATGCCGCATAAAAAGTTTAAAAGTTAAAAATTGTGGTGAATAAAAATGTCAAACTTTTTATCTGCTTCAAGAGCTGATAAAATTTTTATGTGGAAAACATTTGGCTGACAAAAATATTTGTTTGTAAACAGAAATTTGTCATGTACAAATTTTGAGAAAAATCGTAATGATTTAGATATAAACTGGCCATAATTAACTAATATACATTTAAATAGTATTTATTTTACATATTTTCATATTTAAATTTGCTATATACGTTCATAATAACACATAAAATAAGCAACAATATTAATGTCAAAATTTAAACCAATTGAAACAGATAAAAAGTTAAAAAGTTAAAAAAAATTTACCACGAGTTTTTTTTAACTTTTTAACTTTTTATGCGGCATTTAAACCAATTGAAACACGCACTAAAAAATATAGGTTTCTATAACAAAAATCAGTAACCTTGACCATAAATAAAACCATGTAAAAATGTTGAATAAATGAAACCATGTAATCCACCACCCATTCCTGCAACGAAATAAATATATATTCGTTGACCAAATGAAATATGTTCGTTAATGCAATGAAACGATTTTTGTTCCTCACATTTTACGTTAAAATAATGATTTTTTTTTTCGTTAAATTAGTTTTAAAGAAATTGTTTTAAAAATATTACTGAAACAATTTAATTATAATAATGGAATTATTTTGTACGAGTAGATTCGTAATTAATACGATTTTGCACCAAATATTTAATTAGTGTTTCTTGTAATACTGCTGCATAATTACTACTTAATGCGACTACAATTCTATTTCTTACATCTCCGCGTTTGCTGTTCGAAAGTGACAATTTTTTGTAAATTATTTTATAAAAATAATATCTTTCGTATAATAGATTTGTTTTCGGCATAAAATACTTTTTATTTTACGTTTTATTTTTCAATAGGCGTTTTATTTTTCCAATATCAAGAGACACTTAGGGGGGAGTTTCCACCAAGATTATCCTTGTTATTTTAACAAAATGAATTTTTTTTTAGCCTGATAGTAGCTGCATTTCATGACACCACCATGATCCAGATCAGATCAAATTTTACATGTGAAACAACAACAACACGATCACGTGTCGTGAAATGCAGCTAGTGTAAAGATACAATCGTAAATCATCTAGGCATTAGTACTTTTTATACTTCTTTTATACTTGTGTATAAAAAAATTTGTGTTGAGACCCGAATTTTTATGTTCTATCCCTTTTTCAACCAAAAAAAAATTGCTCAATTTAAGTCCAATCCACACAAATGTGTGAATAAAAAATCATAGAATGCATTACATTCTATGATTTTTATAAAAAATTTCGCTTGATTTCAAGTACAACCAACACAATTGAGTGTATAGTTATAGTGTTTTTTTTTCGGACGAAATAAGTTTGAAAGGAAAACACAAATGTGTAAGTTGGTTCAAAACACATACAAAACTAAATTTTTGACATGGTACTTTTGCCGCTATTCGTGTGAATCGCTTTGTTAAAGTAACAAAGATAAGCTTGGTGGAAACCTTCTAGTGATAATGCACATATAGTTTGATTACGTATTATTAATTATTACAATTTTATTTATAACTCTTACCATTGAGGAGGGTGCTCCCATCGTACATGCTAAGGGGTCTTGTGTTTACTACCGAAACCGAATATTTCACTATTGTGTGAAGTGGTGGCTCCGGTGCACTACAGTTCAAATTTATTGGAAATTAATTCTCAAAAACTACAGTGCATTATTTGGATGTTTCATTTGCCAAAACGATTTGCTCCATAAAACAAGAAGTTGAGAAAATAGATGGTTTTTTAAAATTCCTTGTAAATTGCAAGTTTAGCTACTTTTAGTTTTGTCATTTAGTGGTGTTAACACTTATTATTACAGAAATTTGTTTTGAATATATACAGTTAGGAGCCAATTTGATATTAAAATTTAAAAAAATTCAAAAAATGGAGTAAATCGATTTGGTGTGTACCATTTCTCGTTTCGATTATAGATAAGTGCCTTTTTACAGTTTATACAAAATATAGAAATATATTAATGCAATACAAAACTTAGATTTGCCTGTGACTAATATCAACCACTTATTGATGGAATTCAAAAATACGAAATATTATGTTCTTCAATATAAAGCCATCTATATTTGAAAACCGAAAATACTTTCTTGCCCACCGTAAAAATTATTTTTCCAATTATTGTGTAATCCAATAAATCTTTTACCAAAAATGGATATGGCTAAACCTAACAAGAAACTAATTTGGGTTAGAATCATGCTACCAGCAAATATAGTACATACAATGAATGATAAACATATTCTACAATTACTTTTTCAACACTTTCGAAGATCACGTCTCGCTTCTCTAAAATAAAATTAGATCTGTTTTATTAATTGTGTTAAGTTGTGAAAAGAGATAAAACGACATTTTTGATGCCTACAACCTGACCGATCTAATTTAGAACTGTAAATGTTTTTCCTATATTTCCTGTTGGGGAAGACCGTTTTGGGAGTTTTTGAAAGAAAGTAAATTTCGGTAAAAAAAATTAGGCCTTACACGTTTTTTCAGATGTGGTATATTCATCATCCATGTATGATAAATCATGTATATACATATGTACATCTTAACCACAAGTTATACAAATTTGAGATCATCCCAATTCAAATTTATGAATTATTGGCACTTAATGCATGAGTAATTCTCTAAAAATTGCCAAATATTTGTTAAACCTATAAAGTGCTCTTTATTAAATGATCATAATGACTAAGATTATAAAAATTCATACATTATACAATTCAAATATAAAAAACTTATGAATGAGGCGGCTTGTGGTTTAAATAGGTGATTGCATTTATATATGGTATTACTTAATTTATAATTCTCAAAAATGATAAGATTACCTTTTATAATCAATGAAGCCAACTGTACAACTAAATACATAAACAATACACAAACATGCCTGTAACTTGATATGATCGTAAACGAATCTATTTAACATTTTTGTCAAAAATTCAAATATTATACAATTTATTGACCCAGATAGTTAGCACGACATGATAATAAAATTCGTACTAGCAACATTTTGCTATATAGTTTCAAAATTCCATGTGCTGAACTTTACAGCGCATAGCCTCTTGGACGAGAAGATATTCATACAAAACAAATAAATATAAAAACATCACTACTTTAAAAAATTCTCGTAATTGATAACATGGACGAAATACATCTAAGAGAGAGAGTTAAAGGTTACGATTGTTCAATGTGAAATTGGATTTTAAAATGTGTTTTTTTTTATTTACAAAAAAAAAAAAATACAGTTACAGTCACCATGATAAGAGTTTGGCTATAAATATTAAGTCAGTCATATTACCTTCATTTGTAATTAATGTAATGTAATATACAATACGCAATAATTCGAAGGTGCAATCAATCAGGTTAAATTCGTGTTACACTTAAATGTAACACTTTGACTATTTCTGGCGCAAATACTTTATACTGCTTACGATTAATGAATCCCAGTTTTCGCACACCATTCAATGAAACAATAGCTGCATATTTAGAAAATATCGGTTTAGTTCGCGATGGCATATGTACCGAATTTATAGCCAATACGAAAATTAAAAATATACGAGTGAATATGTTGTGACTTTCTTTTACCACGAATGTAAAGACAGATCTCGAATACACCACACTTCATTTCTAAAGCGAAAAATTAAACTTAGTGGACTTTTGGTAAAACTATGTTGTATAATCAAAAAGCTTTACTCCTTTGAAGTTTGATCCCCAGTAGCTAATTCGCCCTTGTCATTTCCGTAAAAATTTAAAAAAAGTTAATTTATTTTTTTTAACGGCTTTCGGCTTTATTCTTGAATCTTTCCTATCTTGGGAATCACAAGCTGTTTTCAAATCTTACAAGCTAATTAGACAAAAAAAATTAAGTTAGGGCGTATCCAGCACGTTGATATCTACTTGTTAGATATACTAAAATGTAGAATAGTCTCACTTGTACACTAATCTGACATTTAATTTTATTTAAAATGATAGCAAAGAAAATATATAAGAAGAAAGTTATTTTGTTCGACAGAAAAATACATACTAAAAATCGTTTCTGACTTTGTAAGGTTCTATTTGCATTTTTCGAAGAACTAGATGGTTCTATAATCATACATTTCTCGCTCTAACATTCATTTTATAAACACAACTTCAGCGATTTCGAAATAAAACGAATCAATAAAAAAATCGAAAATATTGGAAAAGGGGAAAAATATTGCGAAGGCACAGGCAAAACATTTTTAATTATCTCGCACGTATTTTAGTAATAGCGGAACCAGTCAGAAATAAGAACATAACAAAAAAATACGAATTTTACCGAACCCAATTGTTTTTATTTTTTTTGGTATTTCGACCAGCCAAAATAATAATTATAAGTTACAGCTGTTCGTTTACAAACAGCTGTTTTTATTGTGAAATGTCTTTTAGAGAAATTTCATATTTGTTCATGTTGTTATAAATTTTTATATATAAATTCCTTATTTGAAAATGTACACATACATACGATACATCTGTGTACTCTCGTGCACGAGATGCTTTTACACCACAAAGAAAAAAGGAAATAAACTAAACAAAATTAAAATATTATAGTAGTGAAATAGCGTTTACACTACGACTATAATAACATACCCAAGTATAACAAAACGAAAGTAAAAATTGAGCACAGTATTTTCCTTCATTTTCATCCAAAATTAACGAAAGTTAAACTTCACATTATAATGATAGTGTTTGTAGCGTATACGTATTATAATTATACATATGCGTATACAAATGGCGTTATTTAGTTTATTGTGAGAACGCTAAGTTTATAGTAACTTTTAACGATGCGGATACATTTGTCAACTTTGATATTAATTTAATTGAAGGTAGGGAGGCTGTAAAACAATTAGTAATGTAAAGATTCATTCGAGATAATTTGGTACAATCTATTATATTTTGTTTTCCTATTTTGTATTTAGAAATCATTATTTATGAAGCAAGATGGCCACGAACTAAAAAAGTGCATTAGGGCAAACTTTACAGAGCTGTTCACCAAAGAGCTTAGCTGCAAGTTTACGTTTAACAGTCAATAAAGATAATGTGAGGTATGGTTTACGCTATTCCGTGTTAAATTTAATAATTATAATATTATTTTCAACATTTTAGATTGTACTATGGAAAAATTTACGAAATCTATCGAAACTAAATTACTATCCACAAATTACTTTTATTACAATATATAAAAGACAAACAAGGAAAATTATTTAAAAAAAAAATCTAGTGTAAATATTAGAAATTAAAAAACTGAATAATTTTATCGAAATGGATATATATGTATGTCCAAAGTAATCAATAATGAATTAAAATAATGAATTTAATAAATCATTTTATATTACAAAAACAAAAATATTTCTTTAAAAACATTTAGTTTTACAACCAAAATTTGAAATTGCCGTTTTAACAAACACAAGTACAATTGTTCCCGCCAAATATTTCTCAATACGCATACACATGCAATAAAATGTTTATAATGAGTTTCGTCCAGTTTCGAATTTTCGCGACACGCTTCATACGTTTTATTTTAATAAATTGCAACTCAAACTTAGAAAAATACTAGACTAAGTTTAGTACTTAAGTACGAATATCGCCAGAAAAATTGAAAGTAAAAATACTTGGGTACCATTAACAAACTAATTTTTAACAAAATTCACTAAAACACCATTTTTACTTTATCACACATTATTAAAACTAATCACATAATATGAAAAAATATTAAAACAGTTTTATTTAATAAATAAAATAGTAAACAAAAAAATGTACACAAAATAAATATGGCTTCCACCCGTATGAAAAATTTATCTACTTTTTCTGTGTATAAAACACAACAACAAATCTTACATATTTCTTATCGAGCCTCGCCACACTTTAATTCTTTCGTCGTGATTCAATGATTTCAAAAAATCAATCGCCGTCCACATTTGATTTCGTTGCGCGTTTTTTTTATGTTTTATGAAGTCTACGAATTCCATGAAAATTAATATTTGATGCCACCGTTTTCATTTCGAATATTAAAGTAGTTTGTCGGTACCTGTATACGATGTTATCAAAAAGTATTTTCCTAATTTTTAAACAACATGATAATAGGATTTTTATATGTCGATATATCTTTCTATCGAATCATTCAATATTGGTTCATAGAACGAGTCAAAACCATGAATCTACACAGTCACATAATAAAAATTATTACGTTTAAGTAATTTGTGATATACTTAAAATTTATAATACTATATATATATATATATATATATATATATATATATATATATATATATATATATATATATATATATATATATATATATATATATATATATATATATATATATATATATATATATATATATATATATATATATATATATATATATATATATATATATATATAAATATATATATATATATATATATATACATATTTATAATTTATACATAAATTAAATATCAAATAGCAAATTCAAAAATTTAATGAAAACGCACAAAATTAGAAAAACTCTTTACTGATCGTTCAATACAGCATGTCATCAACTCCGTTTAAAAGTTATGCCTCAACCAGTCAAACTTAAGAGCTTAAGTTGTGCTCCGTTTTGGACCACTTAGGAGAGCGGTACGACCACCAAAATTTTAGAGGTCAGTTGTTTATTTGTGACGAGAAGCCTATACAATTTTGGTGATTGTAGCACTAACCGAAGTGGTGCAATCGGCGTGTCACTTAAGCTCTTAAGTCTGACTGGTTAAGGCATTAGATTCAAAATATTATAAATATGTATATGAGAAGGATCCCAAGTATAACAAAACGAAAGTAAAAATTGAGCATAGTATTTTCCTTCGTTTTCATCCAAAATTAACGAAAGTTAAACTTCACATTATAATGATAGTGTTTGTAGCGTATATGTACACTGTGTTGTTACTACTGTCAATGCCTTCTAAACTACTGGCCGCTTACCACAAATGATGACGACACGCTAAGTCGACGTTGTTGTTGCTTTCTTTAGTTGCTTTGTTAGAGTAAATATCCTAAAATTATTATTGCGCAGTCTCGGTATAGACTTAAATTGACGTCATGTGCGAAAAATGAGAGTAGTAAAAGGCCAGTAGTATAGAAGGCATTGCTACTGTATACTGTGTTACCGCAATTTTTCTTTCGTAGGAATGTGTATAGCGTGTAATGTACATGGTTTGTTTTTATTTTTCATGTTCACGACATGAGTTTGGTAATTTTATAAAATTTTGTTAAAAAAATTTAAAGATGTGCGATTTAAATAAAATTGCATCAAAATATATTTTATATCTATTCAAATATTGTTTTCATAAATTAATTAATTTCTAGTTCAGTTTTAAGTTTTTAGGTAGAAAACAAATGCGAAAATAATAAACTTGATGTGCAATAATCATAGTACCTATTTGGAAAATTATTTAAACTTTTAATATTACAATCAAAGAATAATTTCAAATTGTGTAATAATAAAAAATAATTAAAAAATTAACTAAAATATAATTTTGATTCGTATATAATATGTATATATGTATGTATATTTTTATACCGCAAATTTAATAAAATAAAAATATTCATTTTAAACCTAAATTTTTATTTTGCTCTCACATTTGGATGCCGCCATCTTTTTCTTCTAACATTTTCAAATATAGCATTTTACATTCATGCACAACCTCGCTCCCGCCATTTTGTTTTTTGTCTTTTCTGTTCACACATACATGTATACAATTCTCCTTTATTGAGTTTCGTTCAGTTTCGAATAATCGCGACATGTTTCATACGTTTTATTTTAATAAATTGCAACTCAAACTTAGAAAAATACTAGAATAAGTTTAGTACTTAAGTACGAATATCGCCAGGAAAATTGAAAGTAAAAATACTTGGGATTCAGTTATTTGCGTTTATTGGCTTGGGCTAGGGCATAGGCATAAAACTTGAACTCGTACATATTCCGCTTTCACGCAATAATTGTAAATTTTCTTTACATAGTCCAAATGAACAATGAATGTATATGTTCATTTTTTAGAATAAATACTTATCCATTTCGTAAATTTTGATTTGAGTTAATATTTTGTTTTCCATTTCATAATACATATTTCCATTCATGAACTTCCTTCACTATACGTGAGTAGCTATGTGCATCACATAATTTTTCCTAAATGCATACATAGAAAACAACAAACATTTTCAATTAAACTATTTCCGTATGTAAATAATTTGTATTCCAAAACAAAAAATATGGCTGGGGTTCATGTGCTATTTTGATTTAAAATGTGTAGGCACATAAACAAACCTAAGCTGAAAAATAATACGTAAATGCATTTCCAATAAATTCAAGCGAAACGCAGCCTTTGAAGGATAGAGCGTTACTAAAATACGTACGAGATAATTAAAAATGTTTTGCCTGTGCCTTCCCAATATTTTCCCCCTTTTGAAATATTTTCGATTTTTTATTGATTCGTTTTATTTCGAAATCGCCGAAGTTGTGTTTATAAAATGAATGTTAGAGCGAGAAATGTATGATTATAGAACCATCTAGTTCTTCGAAAAATGCAAATAAAACCTTACAAAGTCAGGAACGATTTTTAATATGTATTTTTCTGTCGAACAAAATAACTATCTTGTTGTATATTTTCTTTGATGATAGTTTGAAAATCGAGAAAATTGTTGAGTTTACGAGGGATTGATAACTGCGAGCCAAAAATGGATATCCTTATCAAAAATATTTTGTTAGACGGGTTTTTAGCAGCTGATAATTTTCGTTTTGAAACTATACCAACGATTATATCGGTTTTATGTAAATTAACCGAAGAGGAAAAGGACAGTTTAAATGAAACTCCAGTTCGAAACTAAAATTATTATGAAGAAACAATACAAAAGTTCAGTTTGGCTATATTTATCTCTAAAACCGTCAAACATATAACTCTCGAAATTATTTGTATCCATTTTAAGTAAATTTCGATTTTCTTTTATCTCTGGCAAATCCAAATTATAATGTTCTTCTCACAAAAACAAATTATGTTATGTCACAACATAGAAAAGTTTCAATCCAAATAAAATCTACCCAAAAGTGGACATAACAAAAATCGCCTCACAAAATCAGTGAGATCTATCTACACTTTTACTAAGAAACTTTGCATCCAGTAGATGAGTTGTGTGAGGTCTACATTTTTCTAGTGAAATCTCAATACGCCCATAGTCACCTATGTTAATTTTTAATATTAATATGCACTATTTGATTTGTTGTTTATCGGGTACATGCTCGTACATCTCCCAAGCTAGCAAATTGCAATAGTTAAAGATGGCTGGCTTGCGATTCAATTTTTGATTTGCTAGAAAAGACATTCTCATTACATCGAGCAAATCCGCCATATTACTTAACATTCAGCACATTGCTGCATTTTTTTTGACATGAACTAAACAATAAAATCAAAACATAACCACAAAAATATTGAAGCTGTGTGTATATCGCCGTTGTTTTCTTTATATTATATTTATGTACATATTTTTCATTTATTATTTTTTTGATTTATATATTTTTTAAGCATTTCGTATAAAATTCATTCACAAATAAAATTGCGAAAGCCCAATTTTAGTGATAGTGAAATAATGATTTTTTAAAAATTTTGGAAACAAGGACATTAATAAAAGACATTGGGGTAGATACTCGATATTTTAGCAATTCGCAAATCGCAGTTCGGTAAATATGGCGGATTTGCTAACAACAAAGTTGCTTGCGGGAAATGACATAATCGATAATTTCAGCAAAGCGCTTAATACTAAACATAACCTCAATAGTGTAAATAAACGAAAGGTAAAACGTCGGGTTTTATATCACAATACAATAAATTTACAATATTGTTCTTTTTGTCAATATGAGTAAAAGAAAAGCCAACTATACTAAAGATGACATATTGTTGTTGTTGGACGAAATTGAAAAAACGCCAGAATTGGTTAGATGTAAGTAAAAAATCATTTTTCATTATTAATATTATACAACAAGTAAATATATTTTAGGCGACAGCAACATGACAGTAGGAGAATGCAAAATGTTATGGGAAATTATTGCTTGTGTGATATCTTGCACAAGCCAAATCCCGAGAAATGCTGATGAAATAAAGGCAAAATTTGCAGATTTGAAATCTAGAACAAAACAAAAGTGTCTAGCATTAAATAAATATAGTAAAGAAACTGGTGGGGCACCACCGAAAGACCCATCCGACGTTGAAAAAACGGTAGTGAAACTGACGGGCGAGAATTCAAATCTCGGACTAAATAAATTTACGGACACCTCGGCATCTATAAATCAGGTATGTATAATTTAAGGGGAATGGACATTAATAACCAAAAACAATTTTGCACTAGGTACAAAATGACTTGGGATTGTGTACTAGGGAAATTTTTGAAATTGAAATTTTACCGATTACATTAGACGAGACTGTTCCAAGTCCATTTAACGAAATAAGCCCCATCCCTCAACCATTCGAACGTCAATCTAAACCACGGAAAAGAAAAAAATCAGAAACGGGTAAGTTTAAAATATTTAAATTTTTATTCTTTATTATCTAGTTTTGTTTCATCTACAGATGAGTATGATATCCAGTATTTGGAAATTGCCAAACAACAGCTTAAAACGGCTAAAGATCGCTTAACGGAACATCAGAGAACTAACAATCTGTTACAAGATTTACTTTCTGTAATTAAAGATAAATAAACTAGTGAATTTAGTTTTACCTGTAAAGACTACGTTAGAAATGAATATAAAGACTGAATTATATATTTTTGTTATAATTTATTATCGAAATATTGATGTATGTAGTTCCATAATTTTATATGTTTATTACTTTTTGTAATATATTTGAATTACGGCAATCGCGTGTATGTAGTTGTTTTAATTATTATCGAAATAATTTATCATTAATTGACGCACATCCGCACCGCGTTACCTTTCGCTTATTTCATCGGGTTCGTTGAATTGATCGTTCGATTCAGATGATGGCTCCACATAATCGTCAGGTGGTACTGGAACACGGTTGATTGTGGCAATATTGTGCAGCACAAACCATGCTGTAATTATTTGCACACATTTGTATACACTGTATAGTAAACTACCACCTGATACATGTATAATTCTGAAACGACTCTTAAGTACCCCAAATGCCATTTCGATTATTTTTCTGGTTTTTTTATGATGTATATTATATTTTTTTCTGCTTCAGTTAATGGATTCAATACCGGTGTTAATAAAATTGTATCGAGAGGATAACCATTATCCCCCAATAAAAAACTTAAAGGCGGAAAAGTCTCCGAATGAAGATAATCATAGGGGCCACTGGATTTGTAAATATGAGAATCATGAGTTGATCCAGGCCAGCGACAAACTAAGTTCGTAACTAAATAGTCGGCATTGCATACCTAAAAATATGAAATTAACTTAGTAACAAATAACTAATTAAAATTAAATCAAATATAATTATAGCTTGGACATTAAGAGCGTATACACTTTTTCTATTCATGAACGTATAGCTGTCCCATAAAGAAGGCTTTTGAATTTGTATTTGGGTACCATCTATCGCCCCAATTACGTTTGGAAACCCATACTTCTCATAAAATCTTCTTTTTACTTCGTGAACTTCTGCGTTACTTTTCGGAAACTTTATATATTTCAAAGTTCTGCGACATACAGCACTCAAAAATTCCGAAAAAATTTTACTCACGGTGGGTTGTAACAGATTGTGTAGCCGAGCTTGTCCCCCACTATGCCAAAAGCAACCCGCTCCCAGTATATTTAAGCTTACTAAAACCTAAAAAATTAAATAAAGAGAATGAAGAGAATATGTAAATACATCCAATAATGCTTACTATTAAGAATGGCGGGATTGATTTTCCACGATTTGTACTTCTTGTAAAATCATCCTTTAGCTCCTCTATAATGTCTTTTGCTATATTCTTCATGAATCTGTATCGCTTAAAAAATTCGACATCACTACACTCGAAAGGGTTATCACGGTCTACAAATACTTTAGGAGGTATACGATTCCGATTCTGTCGTCTACGTCTTGATACCCAAGCATCCATTTATACAACTAAACCAATTAATTTTTAAAAAATATATTCACAAATAATGAAAAAAAAATATTTTCAGACTCAAAAATTGACATAAGCATTAATTACACATACTTTAAATCGCTCGCAAAATTTTAACTATTTGCGTTAACTATTGCTAGTCAAGACAAAAATATCGAGTATACCATTTTTAGCAATTTAGCAATCATTGCTTGCTTATTTGTATCGACTATACCATTTTCCTCAAAGTAGTGAAAACTGCTTGCTTATCTGATTGCTAAACAATCGAGTATCTACCCCATTAAGACATTAATAAATGGTCTGTTTAATTTGTGTGCGGTAAATTTTGTGTGATACACGTTTATAAAAATGTCGTTTAGGAGAATTGAATATATATGTCGAGGTCTTGACAAATCCCTGGAACGAAGTGGCAGATGAGTGTTCCGCAACGGCTTCTATTCCAAGATCAGGTGAAGAACTTAGAAACAAGCTTACTGACTTAAAAATACGAACAAAAAAACGTTTGAGTCAAATTAAAACTCACCAAAATGGGACGGATGAAGCGCCACCTCTCCAACTAAAAACCATACGAATAGAAAATTGTACAATTAGCGGGTGCAAATACCATGTACGGGCTTAATTATTATAATTATTATGTGGATTGTAACTGTAGAAACAGAACCAGAATATTTATTTGAAGAGGTAAGCTCATTAAATGTGGATTTAACAATGAGAGATGAAATGGTTGATGAATAATCGCAAATATACCATCCGTCCAACCCAGAGCAACACCATTAAGCACACCACGGCAAAGGAAACAACGGCGACTTAATGTTGATGATGTTGATGAGTTTGATTATTAACAATTAACAAATAACCTCCTTTGTGAAATCAGCGCGAAACTTGACTGACAAAGCCAACATAATGCAGTGCCCCAGAATGTTTCGTTAGATATTTAAATTACCTTTATTTTTTATATATTACGTTTATTTATTTTCAATTACTTATATTAAATTTATATATTTTTAAATTTTACCTGAAATATGTGATGAAGAAGACAGAAATAAAACGTATATTTGAATTAAATTTAATTTTATTAATTATCTGTAAAATTATGATTTATAATTGATTGCCTTATTAAATTACCGCGTAACTGCTTTTTAGTACACTATAAATGCTTGTTCGACAATTTTTGTGGTGAGTATTATAATTTATTTAAGCACTCGTGGGCGGACTGATAATAGGGGTCATCACACAATGCAATAATGGGTATCCATTATCACCCAAAAACCAGCGATTTTCCGGAAAGCGGCTGGAATTCAGAAACTGGTATAGTCAGCAATTTTTAAATATATGTGTGTCGTGTGTTGCTCCTGGCCAGCGAGCGATGACATCAGTCAACTCATAAGTTGCATTGCACACCTAAAAGATATATTAAACCAAATTAATGGAAGCTGGTTAGTAAGCCCCTTCTCGTTTCAACTTTAATAAACTTCCTTCTGAAAAAGAATCCTTTCCTATTGTACAAAGAATCTGCATCCAGAAGGTGCGGCCTATTTATTGGGATGGGGGTTCCATCGGTGCTACCGAATACATTTGGAAACCCGTATTTTCTGTAGAATTGCAATTTTGTGGTGGTTATTTACTGCATTGTGGTTGGAAATTTTATAATTTTTTTAATATGTATTAACATCGCTTCTAAAACCTCTTTCAATAGCTTGCTGATGTTGGTTCTAATTGGTGATATGTAGTTCATTTCGCCAGTTACAAATTAGAAACTTCCTGACCCTAATATGTTTAAAGCAGTAAGCACCTAAAATTAATGAGTTCATTATCTATTTAGTTCGCAATATTAAAAGGAATATTAGGTATTAGGGAATCGATTTACTCCTCCCAGTAGTTCTTTGAAGCTGGATTGCCAATATGTCAATTATAAACTCCGCTGCTGATTTCGTGAATCTATATCTATTAAAAAATATATCGTCTTCATATTCAAATGGATTTCACCGGTCTTTGAATACTTTTCGAGGTATTCGTCTTCGATGCCTAACACGAACAACAGTTAATTCCATATTGTTAGAATTTTAAGAGAAACTTAATCACGCGCACAATAAAATGACAAACGTCACTTTAATATTTCATGCAGAATTTTTGTTGTTTTTTTGTATTGCGACCTCAAAATATTGGTCGTAACTTTTTTAGTTCTCTTGATAGTAAATTTTAAAATCGATCAAGCACACCAAAATGTCATTTTTAGCTCGCAACTTACTAATTTGCTTCCTAGAACATATCGAGAATGTACCCCTATATGAATTATAATTATAGTTAGCTAGATCTAAGGGATAACTATAGTTAGCTAGATCTAAGGGATCTTTTCTTTTAAAGCGCCGACATCTCGGTCTCCATAATATTTCCCGAGCTTATTAGTTGTGGTTCTAACTTAGTTTCTGCTGGACTGCTACTGTTTTGATGTTGAGATTACGGTGTATATTTGTGTTACGTATATGTACCAATTCACTTTTACCATCCTTCGTAGTATTTTGGATTGTACACGTTCCAATTTTATTATATTTAAGGCACAGGAAAAATGATCTGCACAAATTTTGCTTGACACTTAATTTACAAAAATTTTGCAAAAATCTCTAGGTAATAATTTTTATGATTACTTTACAAAAAACAATTCTGTCAAAAATCTTTATTTCCGCTTAAATTTTGAAAAACTGCCCCAGATCAGTTTTCCGCCAATATTCTTGCAAAATTACCCTAGAATCTTTTAGTTGTTAATTGTTTTTCTTGTAAATTTTTCAAAAATTTGCAAAACACGAAAAAACTCTTAAGGAAGATGCTACAAATTTTAAATTATAAATGGCGCTACTACCACTACTATAATCTGCGGTTATTATTTTGTCAAGTCTCGGATTTCGAACAAAATTTGGGTAAAGGGACCAATTTTGGTCGAAAACTGGGACTAAAACGTTAGTAGTTGCCATTATATCACGTACGTACTAAACGTACATATTAAAACTTCCCGGTGTTTGTATCAAGCAATAGTACGATTTAATGATGTGCATCATAGAAAAATTCTCAATTTTCGGTATCAATTCTCAATCAAAATATTACCAACATAACCATACATAACCAACGAACGACGGTAAGAGAATACTTGGATGATTCATTCCTAAATTCGTAGATTGGAAGAGGTGGCCCTATTCCTTCGGAGGAATTCGTGTACGCAACAAAGGTGCCCATAAGAGAAATATTGAAGGCCGCATTTGAAAAAATGAAATGCTACTTCGCACAACAACCGTGGAGATAATAAAAAAGATACCTTGCATGCATACAGAGTGGAGGAGGTTATGATTGAAGAAATGAAGTTGATTAAAAATTTATCAACAACTTAAAAAAATTCTTAAACCTGCCCCAGACAAAATTGGCAGTTCTGACCACAAAATGATGATTTCTATGACATGAAACATACCGTTGCAAATGGTATAAACTAGAGAAGATTATAAAACAAAAGTTATTTCAAAACAACCTCTAGTTTTTTTCATTAATGCATTTTAGAAGGTAGACATTTTTTATACTTTTACACATTTTTGAGGATTTGGAAGCCCATATTTGTCTTAAACCCATTGTATTAAATAATGATTTATTCAGAATAAAATCACACTACAGAAAAGTTATTTCGTTAAAAAAAAACTTAAAAATATCATATCTCAGTTACTGTGACACTAAGGACATAGAGCTCCATGGGATGAGAGCTTCCAAAGGGCCTCCCCACCCTTCCAAACCTGCCAAAAAATTTGTTGGTCCACCTGCCCAACACCCTGTATATAATGTATTACGGTTAAAGTCTGAAATTGGTAAACGTCCGAAATTTTAATTTTTTATATTCCTTTACACAATCAAAAACCGGTTGTCTAGAGATCCGATGGTTGCGAAATGTTTGTTGCCCTTCCCCCTACATCCCTGTTGTTTCATTTATTCCCCATAAGTCTAAGCATCATGATGTACACATTTAGTTTCCGCGAGTTGGTAAAGTAATTAGTCGCTACTATTCCAAATTCCAATTTGCACTAATACCATATAAGATATTCCGTAGGGTGAAGGGTGAACCATTTCGAGAACCTTATTTGCAGTTACCATGTGTCGGATGAGACTGAAAATTAGTAATTTGGAACCTGGTCAAACTGTTACAGCTGAACGTTACCAGGCCCAATTGATCAAATTACTGATGCTCTGGAGGAAAAAAACATGACGACGCTTGTACACATACAACAAAATCAACCCAGGAACTCAACTTCTCCTTAGGCTGGGAAGTTTTACAGCATGCGGCGTTTTTTTTTCCAGACTGGATCGCCGCTGAATACCACTTATTCAGATCGATGCCATTATATTTGAAAGAGCAGCGGTTCACGAAAGTTGAAGATGTGCTTAAATGACTCGATGACTATTTGCTCCGAAACCACCAAGTTTATATCGCGAAAGAATTCATCATCTAGCTGATAAACGGCAAAAGACCTTAGATAGTAATGGTGAATATTTAGTTAGTGAATCTTTGTAACAAATATATTTTCAATAAAGTTGAATATGATCAAAAAAGCAGAGTTTCTACTTGCACACCTAATATTTCATAATCGAATATTAGAAACGACCAACCACAACAAATTTAACGTATACCACTTTCATGTATACAATTTTAATTATCGATCTTATTATTCTAAACTCTAAAGCACTTAACATTTCTAATTTAAGACCTATCAACCTGCGATTCACCTTTAAAGTGTTTACATTACAAATTTAATTTTAACACAAATTCATCTTAAAATAAACCACATCACTTGAACGTCTATTGTTCTGTCGCTTGTATTATAATATCGATCTATATACAGATACAAAAATGCAGACGAAGAATTTCCACGTGAAGAAAACAATCCGTGTTTAAGGAATTAGTTTTCTTGATTAAACCGTATCCAGCGGTTTACTCGAACAATTGTGGTTTTATTGGTTTTTCTTCGTTTTCATATGAACTTCTCAATGTAGTAATGTACATGTACGAATGTGTTTATTTTAGATTTTTCTGAATGATACACAATTACATATTTAAATGATGATACGAATCAGTTTGGTGAAACGAGTTTGAGACTGTGTGTCAAAATGTTTGATCTAAAAATGAGATGAAATGCGCGTAACGTTTCATTGTTTGTTAATGAATTAATGATAATTATATGTTGATGGTTATTGTTATAGTTGTGCATATGCAGCCACTCTAGAACTTTTGCTTTTCCTCAGTAATTCAAACAGATAATTTCGATTATTAAAAAGACACAACTGATGTTTATAATGATTAAATACCATAAGAATACAAAATATTGTAAAGATTTCGCTTGTTGGTTTAGATGGCATAAGAGATTTAGACTAGTTGCAATTAATCGCAAACAATCTGGCATATTCAGCGCGATATATACGAATACGCGTGTGATAAACACAGTGGACGAGTCTGTAACGAACAGGCCTCCATTTTGGTGGTCTGTTGTTAGCAGAATTCACTGGGCTAGAGGTTTCAACTCGGTCTTGTTTAAGCCAGCTAATGCTCAGGGAAAGGCGTGGGGTTTGTTGAAACTTAGCCCAGTCTTGATAGACCGAACTTAAATTTGGGATGGGATACCTACACAAAAAAATAGAAACAAAAAAAAATATGCTACTCAGTATTATCAATCATCACCGATGCCCATCAGCCCAGGACCCTCCTACTCACCTGTTCCTCCATTATTAACTTATTCCATACTCATCCCTGAAATATGAACCGAAAAAAACCCGACATCACGAATACTAAGAACAATTTCAACTAGTAAAATTAGTGTAAACATATTTGATAATTTATTAATGAAAATTAACAAAAGTTCAAAAGAAAAAATATAGAAATTGTATGATTATTAATCCAATCGCTATTGTTATAATATTATAGTTAACTGTATATGTGTATACTAATATTTTGTATAAATAACACTCGAAAACATATCCCATATACTCATATACGGCTAATATTAGTACGCGTACTCCTTAACTAAATACTTAACTAATTAAATAATAATTACAAAGAAAAATTCAGGATATTTAAGATAAATAAAAATAAAATAATTATAAAAAAAAAATAGAAAGAAAATGCAAAAAAAAGATATAATATTAATAATTCTAATAATAATGGTGCATATAAAGAAAATATAATTTGGCTATTTACGATTTGTCAAATGCGGCGAATGTGATGGTATCCGTAAATCGTAGGTTCCATGTGATGATGATAACGTTCCGCAATATTATGAGTCGACGGTTGATAATATAACATCCGGATACCGGAGCGGGACAATTCTTGCAATTCTTAAAATGGATGGCTTGCAAATCAGTACGAAGATATTTTATTTTAAAAATGGTTGTGCCACCACAGAATATTCGTAGGATTAATTAAATTATTCAACTTTTAAAGTTCGTAATCCCTAGTTACCTAAGGTTCGCTTTTAGAAGGCACTATTTTGTAACACGTTCGTATTTATGTTTCACTTTGAATTAATCGTTTTGTTCTATTATGTAGATTTTATTATAAGTTGTTATTGTAATTTTATTAACGTACAAAAAATATCATTTTTATATTTTAGTTTTATTACTTATGATTTATTTTAAGGCATATTTTATAAGATGTATTATTATTATAATTATTTATTATAATTATCAATCGCACGACCCATGACCATTCCTGTTATTCGCGTACGGATAATATATCGTTTAAATATCGGTACATTGTTCCAACGTCCTTCCACGTGCAAGTTTACCAAAATACCGTACTTTACATTTACTATATGTAACTTTCTTAACATTAACTTATAGTTTAAGATAACAATGTTTCTTTTACCATGGTAATTTGCAAATTAATAGGTACAATTTCTATAAATCAAACAACATGATCAGATATTATTTTTTTTTTCATAATGTCCACAAATTTCATTTACTATAAATTTTAAATGGATAGAGTTTGACCATTTTCACTGTACACTATTGAAAAAGGTTATAAGTAATGCACCCACACGAATGTCACTAGATATAACTAAATGTCTTATGATATTTAGACCACTTATCAGTATGAATTTTAAACTTTTCACTTTAAATCCCGAAATGATGATAAATTTATAATTACCAATTAGTTTTTAGATTTTAGTTTTTATTACAAAAATATACACTACTAAGTCATCATTTACTAGTTCTAATTTCTAGACACGACTGTTCATTTTAAGGCACGTCAACTGAATGACCAAATAATCGAACGGACCGTTTTTACAATGTTTGTTCATATTTCAGGTTTTATCGCTCTCCGTCATAAAATATTCGTATACCATAAAATTAACAAAAAAAAAATTTTCCGCGTTTTTTTTTCAAAACATATTTAAAATATTGTCAACCCTCAACTTGTAGCGGTCAAGTTGGCTGGCGCTACAAGTCTTAAGATTTCTTTACTAAAGTAAGAGTAATTTGTGCAGTTTTGATAAGCATGTGAGGGAATATTTCCTTCTACAGTTTTTTGATATTCAGTAACTCACTTGGGTGCAAAAAATTCACACATTATAATCAATTTTCAACAAAAGTTCAAAAATATCAAAAAATCCAATGTTAGTTTTATTTTTTTGAATGCAGATTTTTTTGAATGCAGATCCAGTGGTAGCTTTTTTGTACTTACACCGTGCCAACAAAGTGAGTTTTGGCATCAACATATGAAGCATACGTTTTTTGTGAATTTGTCAGCATGAAAATTAGAGGTAAAAATCGAATTAAAACATGGAAATAAACAAAAAAAAAACAGTTTTATTAATAAGAAGTATTCCCTTCCGCTAACCCGAATGACAGTTTTCATTTGATGTTTCATTGACTTCACCAAAGGTTTCATCAAATGTTGAGGTATCGCCTCCCATTCCTCTGCGATCGCCTGTTGCAGCGCCTGGAGACTCGTTGGAGCAATATCTCTGGCTCGAACTATTTTTTTCAGCCCGTCCCATAAATGTTCGATGGGATTAAGATCCAGGCTCTGAGCTGGCCACTCCATAACAAGCACATCCACCTCTTGCAGGTACTGGTACACTATACACGTACGCGGTTTCTCATTATCCTGCATGAACAGGAAGTTTCAACCAATAAACCCAGCAAAAGGTACGATAGTTTACGACGGCCAGTATTCGCTCCAGGGATTAACACAAGATCTTTCTTCATTTCCAGTTGTATGCCTCCCTGTAACATGCACGATCCACCGCCATACGAGACACGTTATTCAATGCAACGTTGTGCAAATCGCACTCCTGGTCGTCTGTACACTCTTCCTCGCACACCGTTGCTATGTAAACACGTCCTGCACTCGTCAGAGAACAGGACTGTTTTCCATCGTTCCTCCGTTCAATGCAAATGCTCTCGTTCGAACTGAAGGCGGGCTCGTTTGCTGGTCTGTGTGCAGTCAAATCACCTTCTCGAGTCAGATTTCCTGTTGGAGCCGCTGTCCTAGGTAGTTGAACTGCATTGAAACGGCGATTTCGCAACGAAGTTGTCACAAAAAAGCGGTAATCACGCTGTGTTGTAACACGAGGTTGGCCAAATTCTTGTCGCCGTCTGTAGCCGCCAGTTTCTTGGTATCTCTGCCGCTCTTGACGAATTGAGAATCGGCTCAAATTTAGTTGTCGACCAACTTCACTTTGGTGTTGCCCCCGCATCAATTAGTGCAACCACTTGGGCGGCTACCTCTGGTGTGGTATATTCATTGGTCCGGATGAAGACGTAATCGGTAGACTGTTCAGGCTGACTGTTGATATGCGAATCATGACAATTCCCTTACGTTTTAAGGGAATTGTTATGATTCGTTCTAGCCTTTATTGCCCTAGTTTTGAACAGACACACATACACACTCGTGGTATATGAAATGATCTTTAACTTGACATACTTAGATTCAAAAAAACATTTCGATTCGCAAGAAACATTAAAAAAGGAAAAAATTGTAACTGTGCGAATTTTTTTCACCCAAGTGTATGATGGAAAATGCGTTCAAATATCCCGTGGCCATAGTACTTACGAGTTACAATTTTGTCCAATATTTTTGTTTGGGTGACTGCCAACACTTTTACTTTGTGACGTGTCCATTTCGGGACCTATTTCAAACTTATGTCATAAGTTTCATGAAAATTGTTGGCACACTAATGCTCCGTTTTCATGAATTGGTAGCTTTCCGTTGTTTTTAGATTTTGAGTTGTTATCTCGTCCATAGAAATTTGGTTGTTTCTTCATGAAGTTTATGTCGATATCAATATACAATTTATATATCGTTGCGATTTTGCGAGCATTGCCGCCATATTTTATTAAACATTTATTTCAACAAAATCAAGTTATTTTATTATTTACAAAATTTAATAAACACATTTTATTAAACACTTGATTATTATTTCGCAAAAATTAGATTTTTGAATATTTTTAAAAATCAAAAATCAAATTTTTGCGAAATAAAAAACAAGTGTTTAATAAAATATGTTTATTATAAGTGTGTTTCGAAAAGTGCCTACGGCAAATATGTAGTGTAAAAAGTATTACAAAATTTAGTAGTAGTTAATTTAGGATAAACGTTTTATTTGTAACACGATTTACATTCATGAAAAGCAGACAACAAAGTTTTCCGTTTTCCGCGTTTTTCGGACGCAAGTTTGTGTAAATAATGATAAAAACAATTCTAAAACAAATCGTGAAAAAAGACAAGAAAGAAAACTTTTATATTCTCTATTTAGACACCAAAATCGATGGATAGTAACAGTGAATAGAATAAAATTCCTCGATCTAGTTTTGCATTAATTGTGATTCTTAGAATGCAAACGACGACCAATCCGAGGTTATATATTGTAACGAAAATTTTGTGAGACGTTGGTGTTTCCTATCATTTATCAGTTTAATGGAAGATAGTTTCCTTGGAAGTCCTTTTCGTCATCAGAAATTAAATATTATGTCACGAAACTTGGGCGGTCGTATGTTGCGCGGCTAAGTACTCAGGGTTAAAGGGTGGTGTTTCCAAGCCGAGACATAATCTTGCTAGGCCGAGGTGAGGTTTCATAATCATATTTTCATTTCGGATAATGAGTGATTAATTCATTGATCCTAAACCAGCCGTGAAATTTTTTCCTTGTCACCACCGGGAGTCGAACCCGGGACCTCCTATCGCTGGAGCAAGCATGCTGACCACTTTGCCACCGGGGCGGCAGAAACATGCCCACCTCTAATTTAAAATTATCTCATTATGATACAAAGTGAATCAACATCAAAAAAAAAAGACGGGAAAGGTTCGGAGCCGAACTCTTTAAGCATTTTTGTAGCCTATAAAGAACTTCTATGCCGTGTGATTTGCGTATTTTAAATATTACGACCACCCACTCCCACACCCACCTAACACCATCTACACCTAGCCCAACCGATCCCAATTCACCATATCTCAACTGACCCCAATCAACCACATACCACCACATCTAAACATGATGATCATCCCCCACTATCCAATTAAAACCCCAAAACCTATCTCACCCGCACCACCCTATACCGCACCAACCATATTATCACCCTTTAACACCTCCATACCCACTTCCACGCACACACACCACCCACACAAACCTCATCCACAATATCCCAAATTCTCACACCAAACCCAAAACGGCTCATCCCACCCCTCCACCTCCCATACCACCACTCCTACCACCCCCATAACCACACCACCAAAAAATCTATCAATTTTGAGGAGGGGGGTTAACAAAACCCTACATATCTCCGAACACCCTACACACAAAAATGTCCAAATCAATAGGGATCATTCCCATGAATTGCTTGCACTTTTAGTGAAGAAATTAAGCTGATATCTCCATTCGTTCTCAAGTTATCGTGCACACAGACGGACAGACGGCAAACCGAAACCATATAGCATTTTTTTTAACAAAAATGCTTAAAAATCACACTTGTCCATGAAAGAAATGAATTCACAAATTTCGACAGAAAATAAAAATTTTATTTGGAAAAAATTTGTATTAAGAACATAGTTTATTATAAATGCGATAATTAGAAAAAATTCTCGTAAACCGAACAAACTATAAAATATATATGTATGTATATACATAATATCCAATTATGATAAAAAAAAATTCTTAAAACTAATGACTTCATAAAATTTGGAAGTAATAATTAAAAGCTAACAATAATTATTACGGTTACTATAAAACCAATTTTACCGATTTTGAACGAATTTGTTATTAATTAATTAATCATTACCACGAAAAACTAGATCTATGAAAAAATATAATTAAATATTGATAAAAAGATAAGAACTAACATTCGAAATCTTTCTTTTGTTTATGATAATAATAAGCAAGAATAAAAAATAAAATTTTAATAATAATAACAATATTAATAAAATAACAAAAAAATAACCTTAAGTTGTCCTTCGAGGTTGGGCCGTTGTAATCCGACTTATTTTATTATGGCAGTTATACCACGGGAAAGCAATTCTTATCGATGCATTTTATAAATTATTGGTTAGGCAGATAATTTATTGCCCATCGTATTCGTAGCATTTAACAATACGTTTTTAGTTCGAGGTACCACATTTTTCAATATTTGGTTGCGCATTCGATCTGTAGCGCATCTGCAGCACTCACAATTATATATCGTTGTTATTATTTCTAATAATCACCACGAAAAAAATAAATGTTCGTAAATTGAATTAATTCATTGATTAATTATCATTAAGCGTGTTTTTTTATTGGAGCACTATCCCGAGCCGAAGGAAAATTTTCTACTGAAACTGGAGCCATTATTCACTGGTGTCGCTACTAATCAAAAAAATCAAATTGTCAACTTCATGCAGTCGAATGACACGTCTACTTTTGTGTTTTTGTTTGAAAAAAATATATATTAACTTTAAATTAAATTATTTAAAGCGATAAAGTAAGAAATTCATGCGAAAAATGTCAAAAATGTACAACAACAACAACTATTTGAGCAGAGCTATTGCTCATACTTCCGGTTATTTTTATTACTATGTTGAAACGGCTAAGATTATTTGCTCAAAAGATGGATATACCCAGGGGCGGTATGTTGTACCATCACTTCGAATCGAAATTCGAAAAAAGTCGAATGGTGGTATGTTGTATCATTTTCGAAAAGCAAAAATGATACAACTTTCACTTTTTCGATTCGACTTTTTTCGGTTTCGATTCGAAGTGATGGTACAACATACCGCCCCAGGTATAACAAAACGAAAGTGAAAATTGAGCTACAGTATTCTCCTTCGTTTTCATCCAAAATTAACGAAAAATAAACTTCACATTATAATGGTGTTGGGGTTTGTAGCGTATACGTATTATATACATATGCGTATACAAATGGCGTTATTTAGTTTATTGTGAGAACGCTAAGTTTATAGTAACTTTTAACGATGCGGATACATTTTTCAACTTTGATATTAATTTAGTTGAAGATAGGGAGGCTGTAAAACAATTGGTAATGTAAATATTCATTCGAGATAATTTGGTACAATCTATTATATTTTGTTTTCCTATTTTATATTTAGAAATCATTTTTTATGAACAAGATGACCACTAACTAAACAAGTGCATTAGGGCAAACCTTTCAGAGCTGAGCTTCAAGTTTATGTTTAATAATTATAATATTATTTTCAACATTTTAGATTGTACTATAGAAAAATTTACGAACTCTGTCGAAAACCCATTTAATACCATATCCACAAATTACTTTTATTATATAAAAGACAAGCAAGGAAAATTATTAAAAAAAAACTAGTGTAAATATTAGAAATTAAAAAACTGAATTCATCGAAATGTAATATATATCTATATATGAAAGTAATCAATACTGAACTAAAATAATGAATTTAATTCTATATTATATTACAAAAACAAAAAAATTCTTTAAAAATATTTAATTTTACCACCAAAATTTGAATTTGCCCTTTTAACAAACACAAGCACAACTGTTCCCGCCAAATATTTCTTATACGCATACACAAGCAATAAAATGTTTATAATGAGTTTCCAGTTGCGAATTTTCGCGACACACTCCATACGTTTTATTTTAATAAATTGGAACTCAAACTTAGGAAAATACTAGACTAAGTTTAGTACTTAAGTACGAATATCGCCAGAAAAATTGAAAGTAAAAATACTTGGGTATATTTCAACTAAACCGAGATAAAATTGGGCGGGACTTAGTTGAATATAAAGATTTGGTTGGCTAATAAAGAGTTGAATAAAAAATTATCCAAATTCGTAAAGGCACCATGAAACGAACGAAGATTACCCTTATCGCGCAATCCGTTTTCGAACAAGGATTGTTCGTTCAAGAACGAATTTTTCTTCCTTGATAATTTTAAGGGCTTTCGATTGACTTGAATAAACAAAATTATCTGAATCAACTGAAATGAATTGAGCGTTCTATTCGCACCTCTTCAGTTCAGTTAAAAGATTGAGCTACTGAATTAACTGAAGAGATATTTTGCTCGTGTAGTGAATTCAGATAGGTTGTTTTTGTTGTATCTTTGACATTTACATATTTGTTTTGCATTTATTTCATTTGCTTTTTTTTAAATATGTTTTTTTCTAATTAAAATTAAAAAAAATTTAATAAAATAGAATTAATTTACTACCTATTGTATGATTAAAGTTAATTAAATTAATTTAAGTTGGTTTATTTTGACATTTATCTGAAGTGAATAGGTGCGAATCGAATATCCAATCCTTTCAGAAGCTCAATTAAGTGAATAATAACTCAATTATCAGAATAGTAACTCAATTGCAATTCTGTTAATTCAGGTCAATCTAACGCTCTTTTTACTGACGAATCCAAAGAATAATTACGATTCTCAATAATAAATTAATACGTAATGTTATTTTATTGGTGTAAATATTATTTTGGTAGGTTGTAACGACAAGTTTCAAACAATTTTTTTTATTATTTTAGTTTAATTTTTATCAAATGAAAAAAGTTTATCTAAAAAAAAATTAGGAATTATTATTGACAATTTAAAACATACAGTAAATATTAATATTAATTAAAATATTAAGTACAAATATTAATTACAAATCAAATTTTTGATTTGGTTGTCAAACGTCAAAATTCCATGACCAAGGCGTCGTACAGATATAACCGTTGCAACTTTCGAACTCACAAATACCAAATCATGTTCGAATCGAATTATCATTCGAAACGGATTCGCCATCTAGTTTCGGCTTTATTGGATTATTTGCTGCTGCTACATTTTTAAAAAAATGTCTTATTATTTTGTGACAGCTAATGGCTCAATCTCAGTACTATTTTCAGTAATTTGAGTTAACTTTTCAAATAAGGACCGATTATTTGAGTGAAAGTTCGTTAATACATGTGGCCGTTTTGACTGTAGTATTAAAAGTGATATAGAAGGTATATAGTAGTAGGCTTCTATAAAAATATTACATACAAGTATGAATCGTCAGATTTCTATCAGTCTACAATTCGTTCTATCAGATAGATAACTTTTTAACCTTCAATATAATAAAAGATATATAAGAACGCACAAAACGTATAGGCCAAATTATTTTGAAGTTTGTGAAGTATGTGTAATATGTATTTTTAAAAAATGAGAGATATCACCTTCCTGCTTGCGCATGCTGAGACGAAATTGTGTTCTTAAACATACTTCCCCTTTACTGTAAACAACTGGCATATCAGAAGCGGAAACTGTTTTACGTTAAATAAAAAGTCAGTTTTTGTATATTTAGTGATATTGGAATACAAATAACTTTCGTTATAAAATTTCTCATGTTATTAACAGCAAAAAAACAAGTTAACAGCGATTTAGATCAATTTTTTGACACCTCGAGAATTGAGTCTATTTGATATATTTTATTTTGTGACAAGGTAAACAAACTGAAAGTGAACTTTTGTAAAGTATCGGCTTCTTAATAGCGGTTTAAGAGTGCGTTTCTTTATATGAAATAAAAATATGGTTTTCGAATCAAATACTTTATTACTCCAAATTTTATTTTATGTTTTAGTCGCATTGATTATGTGCCATAATTTACGAGTGCCTTTTTCAGGCAGCGCCTTTATGTTCTTAATTTCAGCTTTTAGTTATTTGAATGTTACAGGCCTCATATCTTCGAAGTTAGATATTCTGGACGTATCAGCAGTGATTTAGTAACTGGTCTGCCGACCTAAAGGTTGAAAGGTTTTTTCAAGATGTTCAGGAAACAGGTTAGCTTTATCTTTGGCACTTCTAGCCCATTTCTCATTGTTTGTTTTGATTGGAGGATCTGCGTTTTTGGTCATTTTAACCCTTTTCTTGTTTTCCAGAAGGAATAGTCGGTATCTTTAGTTGGAGCTAAAGAACAAACGTATTTTTCAATTGTTTCATTTGTAACTGCTTTTATGAGTGCCTTAAGTTTTGATATGTAACTATTACTAAGTTTAGGAGAATGATACCCATATGATTTTATAAAGTTCAACAATTTCGTTTGGTATTCTTCTCATTTATATTTAGCTAAGAACGTTTCATTTTGTATGTTATGTATATAAGAAGAATAGTGGCAATTATGTAGTGTTATGGCATTTCATCGTTGCGTGACATACATCGCAGATTAGTTAAATAAACAATTCTATAATCGAATGCCATATTACAGACCAAAATAAACATCTAAAGAGCGGCTACTGTAGAGCCGTTGTTCGTTTAATACAAATATTAGGCTACTATAAAAATTAAACTTTATTATATAGGTTTTCTCCGAGGAGGTTGTAAAATTCACACTTTTATTACGTTTCGATATAGCCAGTATATCGACAAACCCAAAAACTATTTAATTTATGCATGATTTATGAGTGAAAATCGTATAATATAAACAGACACTAAATTTGTATCTATGCAAACGTGATACCATTCACCAAAATAATTTACATATTACTGATAAAAATGACAGAAAAAACTAATTAAAATTCCAAAAATGTATATGTGTATTGTGTGTAGTAATTCGATATGTAAGGAGAATGAAAATATCGACAAAATTAATTAACAAAATTTTTATTTTATTATAGTTTTAAATTTAATTTTCTGATAACAAATAAAATCACATCAGCGTGTGTTATTACCAATTAAAATTAATCTGCGATGCAACTGATACATCTTCCTCGTACATACTCAATGAATTATTGTGTGCGTTTAACAATATGTCATCGTCGATACATTTTAATCCGATTATGTTGATGAGATAATTTTATAGTCGGATTTCATTTATATTCAAATTTGAATTCTCTTAACATATGCATTTCATTATTATACCGCGGTCAAAATATTCGGATTCAAATTAAACATTTAATTAAGATTTACTTGGAACTTTTATTTTATTTGTAAATACAACTATTTATACAAATAATGATAGATTTATGATTACATAATATGATGGTGTACATCAGGGAATGGGGTGTTGCACAAAAGGCGAGAACCAAGTTTACGTTTAATTTCTCGCCTTTTAGTTTTGTCCGACAGTTTTTTAGCGATTATGCGTAGATCGACAAAAGTAAAAGGTGAGAAAATTGAGCAACTACGGATTTAGCTGTCAAAATGTCATGTTGTGTTTAAAATTATTTATGTCACTTTGCGGTTTAGTGTTGTGTTGAAATTTTTTTAGAGTTTAGCAATATTTTAATAAATTAAAATAATTAAACGAGTGAACAATGTACAATTTACCCATTGCGATTGTTTTTGATAAATAAAACAATATAAGAACTATCCTGTCTCGTCTGAGGAATGATTTAAACCCTTGTGACATCGATGATACAAGGTAGTTAATAATTAATCTTATAAACTTTATTTATTTAATTAACGTACAATAATATTTAATCCAGGAACTATGCCGACTTCCGAAAGCTTTATTGCTTAATTAATTAATAGTATCGAGGAATATTTTCCAACCCGCGTACGTATTTATGTATTTTACATGTATGATTTCAGATTATTTAGTTTAAATTTATTAAAACAAAAATAAAAAAATATAACCAAAAAACTTTAAAACAAAAAGAATATAAATCAAATTTTGATTTAACAGTTTTGCCATATCGATAAACTGAGAATATTTATCGATTCTAAAGATCTCGACGTATTTTTTGTCGTGGGAACATCGCTTACAAATAAAATTAATAACAAATCTGTCTCGCTGAATGGGTACAGCATCTTGAGATTTGACAGAACGCATAAAAGAGATGGAGGTGTGTGCATTTACTATAAAAAAAATGCTTTAAACTTAAGGCATCGCACTCATTCATTTATGATAAAACTGAAGTTTTGATGGCAGAAATTTAGATGATTTTCAGGAATTCCTATCCTCGCATATTTTAAATTATAATCATTTTATAACTGCTTGCGATATAAATTATAATATGCTTGATAAGTCCCATAAATTTCATAATCTTTTAAAAGCCAAACATTTGGTATCAGTCCCGTTCTCACCTACTCATAACCGAACATATGGCTCGATCAATTCATTGTCCCTGAAGCAGATTACTTTAAAGTATTTGCGTCTAGTCAACACATTTTGCCTGACACCTCTGACCATGATTTTCTTACCATTTCTTATAAAGTCAGATCAAAGTGTGTTAAACTGGTCTACAAGCTTATCCATGACTACAGTCAGTTAGATTTTGAAAATATAGTGAATTACTTTTCTGGCATTAACTGGAACTTTTTGCATGCGTCTGATAATGTCAATTTCCTTTTCAAATCCTTTTATAATTGCCTTTATTATATTCATAACAATTGTGTGCCAACTAAAAAAATAATTAATTGCCAATCGGCTGCCCCTTGGTTTAATTGTATTATTGCTAAAAGTATGCTTGCGAGGGATGATGCATATGCAAAGTACAAGAACAAGCGATGTGTGGAACCTAGAATTATATCGTAAAGAACGCAATAGGGTAACTAGCTTGATAAGGATTTCTAAACAAAAATATTTTTTTGGAAACAGTAAACTAACCATGAAACGAATCTGGAGCAATTTCAACCATATTGGATTGGAGACTAGTAGGTCTGGTGTTTCTACTGACTTAGACCCTTCAATTGTCAACGCTTATTTTTGCAATGTACCCCATTCATTGGTAGTTATTCCATTGCAGGGAATGGAGCGCATAGGGACGGATACTTCTCTCTCCTTCTTCAGTATAAGTGAATTAGATGTTTCCAAAGCCGTGTATTTTATTAAATCAAATTTACCTGGGCACGATAATATAAACTTAAAATTTCTAAAAAAATATTTTACCATATAATGTATCACCTTTGACATGCCTAATTAACAGTTGTATTGAATTTCCTGAAATCTGGAAAATGAACATTGTGATTCCGATTGTAAAAAAGAAGGGTATCGATTCTGTAACGTTTGACTTGTTTCGTTCAGCTCAGCTATATGTCGAACGCGATGTATCGGATAGCCGTCAGTCTGAGGGTGGGTTTTTACATATG
The DNA here is from genome assembly GCA_932526605.1 of Nephrotoma flavescens. Lineage (NCBI taxonomy): Eukaryota > Metazoa > Arthropoda > Insecta > Diptera > Tipulidae > Nephrotoma > Nephrotoma flavescens. The sequence goes on along the minus strand of OW052220.1, from coordinate 164,174,324 downwards.
CTGAACAGTCATCGTTAGCAACAATTCATAATTCGCGTTCATATAAACATACTCCCTGTTATTAATAAGAAACAACAACCGTTAAATGATGGTACGCAGAAGCATGCCTGTAGCGGCACCTGACTATTCCGTTCCCCACGACATATTAGTTTATTACTCGTCACGGGTCATATTAAGAATTATAAACGACAAGGAATAAATTTAATCGCCATAGGAAAAAGAAATTCTCGCGAAGTTGAAATGATACTTCACAGATATGATAATACAAAAAAAAATTAAATAATTAAATATATATGTATATGTAAATGTAACTTAACTAAAAGGGTTAGTAGGAATGATTAAGAATATTTATTCAGTGGTTAGTTAAAAATATTTAAATAAAAAGGTAATAAAAATGACTACGTCACCATTCAGTCGATTGATCTCGTGACCTTGGCTGTGGGGTGTGGCCAGGCTCCGTTGCACCAAAACTAAACGCCAATTTCGCTTACATCCAAATCCTATGCGTTTAGGGTGATACCTTTTACCGCCGTGTCACGTCTAATTTCTTCGTTTGTCTCATTCATATATTGTTTCAATAAATAACCCAGCAACCACGAACTTAAACTGTTTGGTTAGATGTCACGTTCACCAGAAGCAGCACTACCGTTTGTTTTTAAAGATGAACACTGTACTACGTATGTAGCCTTTAGCTGCACTTGTGCATTATAACGGTATATGCACCGAGATATGTACGAACGCTGAGACTTTTACACCACCAACCGCAGGAAACAGAATACAGCCTCGCCCTTATTCAATAATAACAACACACTGGTGGATTTTATATAATTTTTTATTGCACAGAATGTTTTTATTTTTATTGGTAATTGTTGTTGATTGGGGTACAATTCAACATTTATATATCATATGCACTCATATGCTAATATACATATACTTTAATGTTATTAATTTATCCTCAAATTTTTATTATTAGTTATAAGTTTTAAGGTACAACTCGTATTTATAATATGTATTTAATATTTAAGTACACAATACAGTCTATATACACAGATACACAGATCACAGCAATCATTTACTCTTACATGCACTCGGAACCAACGAAAATGTATTCTACAAGCCGAACTGTACTCGAGTATACACCGATCCTATCAAATATTTCGGTCATCTATTTATTTGTAAAGGGTGATTTTTTTGTGGTTAGGATTTTCATGCATTAGTATTTGACAGATCACGCGGGATTTCAGACAAGGTGTCAAAGAGAAAGATGCTCAGTATGCTTTGACATTTCATAATGAATAGACTTACTAACGAGCAACGCTTGCAAATAATTGAATTATATTACAAAAATCAGTGTTCGGTTCGAAAAGTGTTTCGCGATTTACGTCCGATTTATGGTCTACATAATCGACCAAGTGAGCAAACAATTAATGCGATTGTGACCAAGTTTCGCACTCAGTTTACTTTATTGGACATTAAACCAACCACACGAATGCGTACAGTGCGTACAGAAGAGAATATTGCGTCTGTTTCTGAGAGTGTTGCTGAAGACCGTGAAATGTCGATTCGTCGCCGTTCGCAGCAATTGGGTTTGTGTTATTCGACGACATGGAAGATTTTACGCAAAGATCTTGGTGTAAAACCGTATAAAATACAGCTCCTGCAAGAACTGAAGCCGAACGATCTGCCACAACGTCGAATTTTCAGTGAATGGGCCCTAGAAAAGTTGGCAGAAAATCCGCTTTTTTATCGACAAATTTTGTTCAGCGATGAGGCTCATTTCTGGTTGAATGGCTACGTAAATAAGCAAAATTGCCGCATTTGGAGTGAAGAGCAACCAGAAGCCGTTCAAGAACTGCCCATGCATCCCGAAAAATGCACTGTTTGGTGTGGTTTGTACGCTGGTGGAATCATTGGACCGTATTTTTTCAAAGATGCTGTTGGACGCAACGTTACGGTGAATGGCGATCGCTATCGTTCGATGCTAACAAACTTTTTGTTGCCAAAAATGGAAGAACTGAACTTAGTTGACATGTGGTTTCAACAAGATGGCGCTACATGCCACACAGCTCGCGATTCTATGGCCATTTTGAGGGAAAACTTCGGAGAACAATTCATCTCAAGAAATGGCCCGGTAAGTTGGCCACCAAGATCATGCGATTTGACGCCTTTAGACTATTTTTTGTGGGGCTACGTCAAGTCTAAAGTCTACAGAAATAAGCCAGCAACTATTCCAGTTTTGGAAGACAACATTTCCGAAGAAATTCGGGCTATTCCGGCCGAAATGCTCGAAAAAGTTGCCCAAAATTGGACTTTCCGAATGGACCACCTAAGACGCAGCCGCGGTCAACATTTAAATGAAATTATCTTCAAAAAGTAAATGTCATGGACCAATCTAACGTTTCAAATAAAGAACCGATGAGATTTTGCAAATTTTATACGTTTTTTTTTAAAAAAAAGTTCTCAAGCTCTTAAAAAATCACCCGTTATTAGTATAAAAATACAGGAAAAGTTCACAACATTTTATAATAAATATACGACATGATACACGCACACATCAAATAGAAGTAAAAACAAAACTAAAAACAATAACAAATAGAAGAAAAATCTAAAATAGAAGTGGAAGAGGTGGAGTCACATTTCATTAAAATTTCAAATTTGATTTTTTATTTTGTTTTAGTGTAGATATTGAAGCGAAGGCGAACGGTTATCAAATTTCGGTTTGGTGCTGTATTTGTTTTGAAATCAAGAAATAAGCCTATATTTTATAATGCACCATTTTTCACAGCAATCTTGAGATAAATGTGTTGTATTTATTATTGAATTAAACTTATGGACTATTTTCCTTTCAAGTAACAATTTTATTTCCAATAAAACAAGAAACGACAAAACTGTATAAGGATAATAATTACGGACTTGTTACTGTAAAACTTCTACAATTTTTTTATTTTATTTTTTGTTTACACATTGTTTCGTTTTTCTTTACGATATGTTTTCTTCTTTATTTATACACAATACCATGATACAGTCGACCGAAAATTGTGTATGTATTCCAATAATATGGCTTGTAGAATACATTTTCGTTGGTTCCGATGCACTTAACTTAAAATTAATATTATTTCAACTTTTGGTTTTTTTTTTTTTTTATATTTATTTACCCAACGAAATATTATCGTGTTCTTGTAGTCTTAATATTTTTTTTTTAGACTCGCCAAAAACCAACTGACCCGGCTCACAATTTATTTCCCGTTTTTATCTCTTTTTCTTTATCCCGCCCAAATCATGCGAATATCAACTTTGATTACCGACACTACCACAATCAAATTCATATGATCAGCTGTCAACTTAAACGCATCGTAGTATCGTTTCCACTACCACAATCGATCGTTGACGAGGGTAAGCACCAAAAGCAATTGGTATAATGCGCTGCGCGGTGGAATTTTTGAATTTTATTTTTGGGAATTTAATTATTTAAGTCGGGAGGTCCAAAGTATAATTGGCGTAAGGAATCCTTAGTCATTACAGGGCAGCTACAAATACCAAAATGATAAGAAGGAATTTGAAATTGATGGGATTTGGAGCTGAATTAACTAGGATTTCGACAATGGTCAGGTTTTAATATCCATTAGGTGAAAAACCCCTAATTTTTTGCCATGCTCGTCTTTTAATTTGTAGTATACATCGCCTTGTTTATCGTAAACATAAGCTTTAATGTAAGGATAAGCAAACTTCGCAGTAAACTTATTCGCGGCATTGCTTAATACATGCTGACGCACAAATACTTTTTCTCCAATCGAGAGCTGCCTTTGCCTAGTTCTTAAATTATACCGATTGGAGTAATTATTATAGGCGTGTTTCAAATTGTTTTGAACTTCCTTGTGAACAATTGATAGTCGTTCAGGAACATCCAACCAATCTAAACGATTCTCACTCAGCAAATCCAATTCCCGAAGAAGTTTGTATTCACTCCCATGCAAAATTTTGTGATAACCAAACATTAAAAAATGTGGCGAGTATCGGGTAGTTTGGTGAACGGAGTTTCTCAAGGCACTGCCTATTTCAGCAAGATATTTGTCCCAGCTGTTGTGCTTTTGCTGTACGTACGCCCTCAAGGCTGCTACCACGGAACGATTAACTCGCTCCGAGGCGTTAGCTTGAGGAGAATAATAAGCCGTTTTCACATGACTAATGCCGTTGTTTTTAACTAAATTGTTAAATTCTTTACCCACGAACTGGACGCCATTGTCAGAATGAATTATTTCAGGAACATTAAAGAGCGGAAAAAAATCATCTCGCAGGAATGCTACAATCTTGGAAGCTGTTCCAGAATTCTGTGCTTTCAGGAACACGAATTTCGTAAGGTGGTCTAAGATTATTAGAACAACCGTTTTACCGGACGGAGTTCTTGGATAAGGCCCTAAAAGATCTATGTAAATCTTTTGCCAAGGTCGTTCGGAAAAAACTTGCTGGCCTAGGGGAGGACGTAAACATTGATTCGTGGCTTTTGTTTGTTTGCAAATTTCACATTTGGTAACCCAATCATGAACTTCAACTGACATATGTGGCCAATAGTATAATCGCCGTAGTCGATCGAGCGTTTTCTTAACTCCTCCATGAGCTCCATCTGGGGAACAGTGTTCTTTTTCGATCAACTTTATTCTAATATCGCGTGGTATCCACAGCTTCCATACCGGAATATCGGTTAATACTTGTTTATATCGTGGTTCCAATCGTATAAAAAGATGATTCTGATGGAAGCGCATATTAGGATACTGCTCTGGGTGTTCTGCCACCTTTTTGTACACTTTATCGTAGTCTTCGTCATCTATATTATTCGGGATGATATCGAGGTTGTGCAAGTTTATGTCGGAAACCAATTCTTCTACTGTATCACAATATATACGCGATAAGGTGTCCGCCACGATATTTTCGCTGCCTTTTTGGTGTATAATGTTGAAATTATACCCCTGTAGTTTCATACTCCACCGAGCTAATCTCCCACTAAGGTCTTTTTGAGACATTAGCCACTGGAGACTGGCATGGTCCGTGATTAGGGTGAATTGATATCCTTCAACGTAAGGCCTGAATTTCTTGATGCTTACAATTGCCGCGAGACACTCCAATTCTGTTACAGAATAATTTCTTTGTGCCGCATTTAACTTTTGGGACATGAATGCTATTGGCAATTCATTTTTTTCATGGTCCACTTGGTACAAAACGCTTCCCAAGCCCTGTGTACTGGCATCGCACCGAATAAAAAAGTGCTTTTTAAAATCAGGATTATGCAATACTGGCGCGTTGATAAGGAGATTCTTAAGTTTGTTTAAAGCCAGTTCAGCTTCTTCGTTCCATTTAGTTTTACTTCCTTTCTTAAGAAGGTTAGTAATCGGTGATGTTACCTCCGCGAAATTTGGCATAAACCGGCGATACCACCCGGCCATTCCTAATAATCTCCGAATTTGTTTCGTTGTTTTTGGAGCCGGAAAATTTTTTATCGCTTCCACTTTGGAAGGATCGGCTCTGAGACCTCGTTCACCAATCAAATATCCCAGGTATTTAGTTTCTCTTAAAACGAATCTACTTTTTTCCAAATTTATCGTTAATCCGGCATCTGTCAGATGTTTTGCCACTAATTTGAGAATTCGTATGTGTTCAGTGAAGGTGGCAGATATAACAAGTAGATCGTCGAGATATACGAAGACGCGGTCTCTAAGTTCGTGAGGGATCACTCTGTCCATAAGTCTGCACATGGTTTGGGGCGCATTACACAACCCAAACGGCATGACACAGAATTGGTAGAGCGGGCGACCCGGGACGGTGAACGCTGTTATTTCTCTGGATGATTGTGAAAGCGGGATTTGCCAAAACGCTTCCTTTAGGTCTAGGCTTGTAATAAATCTGGTTTCTTGTAATCGACCTATCAATCCATCTATTATAGGTAGAGGATACGCGTCCTTTCTTGTCACTAAATTTATTTTTCTCGAATCCAGGCAGAGTCTCACTTTACCGTTGTCTTTCCTTATGAGTACCATCGGAGAACTCCAGGGACTAGTACTTTCCTCAAACACCCCTAAGGAAAGCATACGATCTATTTCTGCATTTATGATATCTTGTATAGCGGGAGAAACTGAATAATAGCGTTGTTTAATAGGCGCGGCGTCCCCAACGTCGATCACGTGATGTAATAATTTCGTTTTACCTAAACCCTCTGTTGCAAATGAGGGAAAGGAAGCAATTACGTGGTCTAGTTCAACTTTTTGATCTTTGGATAAATCGTGCTGCATGGATGACTTAGAGGGTTTTATTCCTTCAGAAATCTCACTAACAATGTCTGGTGCAATTCGAAAGATTCTCCAAAAATTTATTCCTAAATAAATTTCTGAGTTGAGGGATGGTACTAAACAAAATTTAATGGATTCGGTTTTGCCCATGTAAGTGATTGGAATGTAGGCGTGCCCAATAACGGGATTGGAAGTTCCATCGGCCGTTTGTACGAAGGTTTCTAGTTTTCTGATCGGTATATTGAGTGACACAGATCACAGCAATCATTTAATCTTACAGATACACAGATCACAGCAATCATTTAATCTTACATGCACTTAACTTAAAATTAATATTATTTCAACTTTTGGTTTTTTTTTTTTTTTTATATTTATTTACCCAACGAAATATTATCGTGTTCTTGTAGTCTTAATATTTTTTTTTTAGACTCGCCAAAAACCAACTGACCCGGCTCACAATTTATTTCCCGTTTTTATCTCTTTTTCTTTATCCCGCCCAAATCATGCGAATATCAACTTTGATTACCGACACTACCACAATCAAATTCATATGATCAGCTATCAACTTAAACGCATCGTAGTATCGTTTCCACTACCACAATCGATCGTTGACGAGGGTAAGCACCAAAAGCAATTGGTATAATGCGCTGCGCGGTGGAATTTTTGAATTTTATTTTTGGGAATTTAATTATTTAAGTCGGGAGGTCCAAAGTATAATTGGCGTAAGGAATCCTTAGTCGTTACAATTCTTTGGAAAATCTCAGACCGCTTAGTTTAGTTTCCATCTTATCTAAAGTATTCGAGGTCATTCTTCGTGATCAAATCAACCAGCATTTGGCTAATTGTAATTATCTAAATAAATTTCAATCCGGGTTCCGTAATAACCACAGTACAACGACTTCCCTCCTTCATGTTGTAGATGATCTGGCTTATCATTTTGACGGGAAAAACTCATTTGTTATTCTAATACTGTTGGATTACTCCAAAGCATTCTTTGAACCATGTTTCGTTACTACAGAAGTTGATGCTTTTCTTTAATTTTGACAATACAGCACTTAAACTTATGTTTAGCTACTTAACAGATAGATATCAAAAAGTCATTGTTAATGGAAAACAATCAGTTCCTGAGCATTTATACGCTCAGGAACTGATTCTTTTCCATTGTGAGGTGTATTTCAAGGCGACTATACGTGGCCCAACTCTGTTTTCCCTTTTTATTAATTAATGACCAATAAAATATTTCAAATATCACATGTATGCTGATGCGATTGTCAAATTTATCTTGGTGGTACTAGTGAATATATATTTCAAACCTTTAACAATAGCTGTGTTTCTTGACGCTTGATCTGAACTGGCAGTTCATGTTTCATGAAACAACACAAAGGCGCGTGCTAGATTCAAAATCAAAATTTGTGATCTAAACCAAAATTTGGATCATGTCTTTCATATAAAATTTAAACTGATCCGGATCAGTAAGCGTCAAGAAACATGGCAAATATTAATCTGGATCTATCCAATGTTTTGGCTTTGTCCAAATCTAATCGAATCTCACTGAACTACCCTAAAACACAAGCAATTCTGATTTCTAAAAGAAGTTTCCCAGTGATCCCGATATCTTTATTGATAGTGTGAAATTAAGTTTGCGAATCATGTTAATAATCTGGGAATTTGTATAAATGACAGGTTCTGCTGCGATTCTCAAGTTGTTAATGTTTGTGGTAAGATCAATTCTATTTTGTATGGTTTGAAGCTTCATAAAAATATCTGCCCTAAAAGTGTTCGAATTTTGTTGGTTAGATCATTAATAATTCCCCACGTACTAAATTGCGAATTTCTTTTTTAAGATGTGATTCTACCTCAAGTGCCATGCTGCAAGTTACTTTGAATAATGCCTTTAGATATGTTAATGAGCTGAGAAAATTTGACCACATATCAGCTATGTTTTGGTTGCACTATGATTCAATTCTTTTACTTTAGAGCGTTATTACTTTTATATAAAGTCATTAATAATCGTGCTGCTTCATATTTATACGAGAAAATAACATTTGTGTCTAATCGAAATGGTAAAATAATGCTGCCTGTTAACCGATCAAATATCTACAACAAATCGCCTCTGTTTACCTCCTTCACCATTTGGAATGAGGTGCCGATTGAGATTAGCATTAGACGTGTGAAGCCTTTACTAAATTTAGAAAATTAATTTTGTTTGATTTTACTAAAAATACATTTTAATTTATGTTTTAGTTTATTTTTTGTATACTTTTATTACTAATTTGTATGGATAGAAAAGCTATGCTTTATCCTTTATTGTAAATAAATAAATAAATAGGCGATTGTTTTATTACTTCATAATCACTCACTAGATTTAACTTTAAGGAGCATAACAATATTATTGTTTCCCTCAATACTTGTTTGTCTTACACTTCATAGGGATTATTGTTTCCCTGGGAATAGGGAATTGGGAAAAATATTTTCATAGCTTTTAGCCGAAATTGTATTTTTCGGGCCTACTGAGGAAATAAGTTTGGTGCAAGAATTTTCGGAACAAAGTTAAATGGTAAAATATTTTTCCCTATAAAAATTCTGTAGAACAAAAGTTTCAATTAACTTTGTTTTCAAAATTTTTGCACCAAACTAATTCTCTCAGTAGGCCAGAAAAATATAATCTAGACAAAAAAGCTATTAAAATATTTTTCCCACACCCTATTCTCAGGGAAAGCCCGAATTGTGCCACAGGAAAGATTTTAGAAAAATTAAATTTACTTTGTAGTATTCGTACTAGTATATGATATAGTAATCTGTTACTTAAACCAAATCAACAACAAAAATGTGCTATATGCATTACCAAATGCGATCAGCGAGGTTACATCATTCTTCCATCCCTTAAATTTATTAGAATAGGCCAGAAAACAATTTGTAATGACTTTTAAATTAAAATTTAAAAAAAAACTCAACTTTGTGCTTTCACGTAACATCAAAAACCAGTCCTAAAACATTAAAAGGCCAATAACACACCATAAGCGCGGTACTATAGTTGTATCAAATAACATGACCAATCTGTCCATGTACCAAAAAATTTATTTTTATTTAAATACATAAAACACATTCAAACCAAATCTACGGTTATATTCCTGTTTTAAAAGCGTGGTATGATAGAAATAATTTATGGAACACTATTAAATATTCAGTACCGTTTCCAATCAACATCTTAATACTCGTATTCTAAACCTAAAATACAAAATCTAGATTAAAATTTAATTTTTATCGATACTTTTGATCGGTTCTTATCTGAATGTGTGATAATTTATTTTGTTGACGCCGGAACCAAATTATTTTATAAATTTAATCGTGTGTTCCATGATCTAACGATGATATAACGGATTTTTTGTATAAGTATCATGATTGCAGCATAAATTTATATGCATGAAAATACTAAAAACAATCTGCAATATTAACTCAAATTACGCCGCCACACATATGTAAATATCATAGGCATTTTTTATAAATGCCAGATAGGCGTCAAATGGTAATGTAACATAACTTTTCAAAAATGACTTATTCAATCAATGTGTTGGAAAATTACATAATTTAACACGATAAAGATTGTTCAATTTCCAATTTGGGCGGGTCGATGTTGAAATGGAATAATAAAACAAGCTGAGTATTAACGAAATTCTTTTCTTATTTGAACGGCTCATGTATGCCATTATTTATGGAATATAACATCGTTCAAATGCCCGCCGCGGGTTCTCACGGTGGCACGGATCCGAGTGATCCAACTTTCAATGACGCATAGATCGCATAGATCCGGCTGAATTTGAGTGACGGCATTGGTTATGTTGGCTTTAAGAGCATCGGTCGATTTCGGCTTATTGGCATAGACTTGCGAAAGTCTAGCGTGGTCAAATCGCACAATCTTGGTGGCCAATTCACGAGTTACGTTTCTCTTCACAGAACATCAAAAAAAAGAAAATGTTTTGAGTGCTGTTCCTAACTTTACGTTTTATTATTTAGTTTGTGCTATTTAAATTTTTTAGTAAGTACACTGATGTTATTATTACAAAGTTAAAATTGAATTTGATTTAGTTTTACAAAAATGTGTATATAACAAATTACAATTAACGTATAAGGAAAATGCTTATCATGCGATTCTCACGAATCGCAAAATGCAAATAAAAATAAAATCATAAGTATTTACGTTACAAGAAAGATGCTTATTATGATATTCGCACGAATTGCAAAATGTCACATAAGATATTTGCATTGAAAGACTTTAAAATGCATGTTGATCGCCGTATTCTCCTACGGGTCATCATCATTCTGGTGATGTAATGTAACTCACGTCACCTCCGCGGGAGATAACCCTACCTTCAAATCGTTCATGCAGAATGTACATCGCTGCGTCTGCTGTGTGACACGTAGCCCCGGCATGTAAACACATGTCGTATACCTCCATATCGTTTAATTTGAGCCAAAAGAAATCGGTTAGCATCGTTCTGTAACATCATTTTAAAATCATCAATGACGAGATTAATGACGACGCCGGCCTAAAATCCGCACCAAACAGTAACTTTTTCTGGATGCATTGCCACCTGGTGAACCTATATATGGCAATTTTGCTTGTTTACATAGCCATTCATAGCCAAAATCCACCTCGTCGCTGATGATTTTTCGGACAAAATTGGTATCCTCATCCAAACGCTCCTAAGCCCAGTCAGCGAACAAACATCGTTGTCAATGTTCATTAACTTTGAGCTCCTGAGTCAGTTGGATCTTATACCGAAGTACAGCCTCGGGTTCTCCTGTACACTTTCATGGACCGCGGCAATGTTCTCGGCAGATCTGGCATTCTTTTGACGTACGAATGTTGGCTGATTGTTTACTGAACCAGTTGTCTCGAATTTGGCCACCAGCACCACACGTTGGAGAGTTACCTTTGAAGGACCACCGCGTCTGCCATAAAATGGGCACAACGTTTGTAAAGGATGGGTCATAAGTCACTGAACATTGTATTTTTGATATAATTTTTTTTATTTTTATTTTTTTCTCTTTTGATTTTTCAGTATTAAAAACAACGTTTGGGAGATTCAGTAGCCATGTATACGATTGAAGAAAGAGCAAAAACTGTTGAGTTTTATTTTGCTAGTCAAAATTCAATAATTGAAACCCAAAGAAAATATCGAAATTTTTTTAACACCAGAAATGCACAATCACGAAATCAAGTAAGCAATCGGTGAATAAGTTGAATATAAATGTAATAAATGAATACTATTTGAATCTCGATTACTGTATTAATCAAAATTCTTCTTCTTTTTCATCGATTAATAAATATAAGCAACTCAATATTCTCCAATTGAATATTTGTAGCATGAATGAGTTATCTAAATTTGATAGAATTTTAGGAGTAATAGATTCGTTTTCTTGTGATATCCATATTATAGTGTTAGCTGAAACTTGGGTAATGTCCATAGATACTCAATTTTTTCCATCAGAAATTATTCCAGTACATTCAGCTATAGAGATGATAGAGATGATAGTATAGCTTTATTTGTCAGAAATGATTTAAACTATAGGGTGATTGCTGTTGATGAGGGATTACTTGATTTTCAATTCGTACTAGTTAAACTAAAAAATTTGAATACAAAAGTATGTGCTGTGTACAGACAATGCCTTCTATACTACTGGCCGCTTATACCAAATGATGACGCCACGCTAAGTCGACGTTGTTGTTGCTTTCTCTAGTTGCTTTGCTAGTGTAAATATCCTAAAATTATTATTGCGCAGTCTCGGTATAGACTTAAATTGACGTCATGTGCGAAAAATGAGAGTAGTAAAAGGCCAGTAGTATAGAAGGCATTGGTACAGACCTCCAGCATCTGACGTCACCAAATTTTTAGACCATATAGAAAACGGATTGATAGTTGGTAACAATTTTGACACTATAATGGTAGGGGATATTAATATTCCAATTAATAAAGAAAATAATAATATTTGTAAAGATTACTGCAACTTACTGAGTAATTTGGACTTAGCTGTAACTAATTCTAATGAAACTCGCAGTTCTAGTGGTAATATATTAGATCATGTTGTTAGTAGTTCTATCAATATTAGTGGTGTAACTAATCAGACAATTTATTCAACGATCAGCGATCATAATATAGTTTTTTCTAAATTTAGATATAAGGATAAATATGTTGTCAAACAACTTCAAAAGAAAATAATTAATTATAATACGATAAACGAATTGTTTTCAACATATTTATCTGAAATCCATGTGAGTAATGCAGACCCCAATACTATCCGTCGACTAATTATTGATAAGTATCAAGAATTATCAAATAAATTCACGCGAGTAGTTAATGTTGATGCAAAGATAAAATCCACTAATTGCCCATGGATCAATTACGAAATTTGGATACTTACTCGCCAAAAGAATAATCTACTGAAGAGAATAAAAAAATATACGAATAGAAACAATATAGATGATCGAATCAAAAGAACGTTAGAGGATAAATTAAACTGCTTAAGTAAAAAAATCTGCAAAGCAAAATGCTTGTGAAGTTTATCCAAACTAATCCAAAAAATACAACAACAACAAGAATATTGCAATAGTATTGGTGTAAGTAAACATTCAGGCGAATTAATATTGAGTAATTTAAACGAGATGTGATTTTGTAATTGGGCTTAGATACATTCCAAAGTCATTCTAAGTAGTTTCTAACCATTTAGCATGAACTTCAGTAACATTGGTTCACTGTCCACACCCAAACGAGTGTCCCTAGTAAATTATTTGATTTTCTAATGGGTCTGACAGGGTGTCCCATGTGATTTAAAAATGAGATTTTTTAATGTGCCGTAGGTACATTCCAAAGTCATTCTAAGTAGTTTCTAACCATTTAGCATGAACTTCAGTAACATTGGTTCACTGTCCACACCCAAACGAGTGTCCCTAGTAAATTATTTGATTTTCTAATGGGTCTGACAGGGTGTCCCATGTGATTTAAAAATGAGATTTTTTAATTTGCCTTAGGTACATTCCAAAGTCATTCTAAGTAGTTTCTAACCATTTAGCATGAACTTCAGTAACATTGGTTCACTGTCTACACCCAAACGAGTGTCCATAGTAAATTATTTGATTTTCTAATGGGTCTGACAGGGTGTCCCATGTGATTTAAAAATGAGATTTTTTAATTTGCCTTAGGTACATTCCAAAGTCATTCTAAGTAGTTTCTAACCATTTAGCATGAACTTCAGTAACATTGGTTCACTGTCTACACCCAAACGAGTGTCCCTAGTAAATTATTTGATTTTCTAATGGGTCTGACAGGGTGTCCCATGTGATTTAAAAATGAGATTTTTTAATGTGCCGTAGGTACATTCCAAAGTCATTCTAAGTAGTTTCTAACCATTTAGCATGAACTTCAGTAACATTGGTTCACTGTCCACACCCAAACGAGTGTCCCTAGTAAATTATTTGATTTTCTAATGGGTCTGACAGGGTGTCCCATGTGATTTAAAAATGAGATTTTTTAATTTGCCTTAGGTACATTCCAAAGTCATTCTAAGTAGTTTCTAACCATTTAGCATGAACTTCAGTAACATTGGTTCACTGTCTACACCCAAACGAGTGTCCCTAGTAAATTATTTGATTTTCTAATGGGTCTGACAGGGTGTCCCATGTGATTTAAAAATGAGATTTTTTAATTTGCCTTAGGTACATTCCAAAGTCATTCTAAGTAGTTTCTAACCATTTAGCATGAACTTCAACCACATTGGTTCACTGTCTACACCCAAACGAGTGTCCCTAGTAAATTATTTGATTTTCTAATGGGTCTGACAGGGTGTCCCATGTGATTTAAAAATGAGATTTTTTAATGTGCCGTAGGTACATTGGTACAGTAACATTGGTTCACTGTCCACACCCAAACGAGTGTCCCTAGTAAATTATTTGATTTTCTAATGGGTCTGACAGGGTGTCCCATGTGATTTAAAAATGAGATTTTTTAATTTGCCTTAGGTACATTCCAAAGTCATTCTAAGTAGTTTCTAACCATTTAGCATGAACTTCAGTAACATTGGTTCACTGTCTACACCCAAACGAGTGTCCCTAGTAAATTATTTGATTTTCTAATGGGTCTGACAGGGTGTCCCATGTGATTTAAAAATGAGATTTTTTAATTTGCCTTAGGTACATTCCAAAGTCATTCTAAGTAGTTTCTAACCATTTAGCATGAACTTCAACCACATTGGTTCACTGTCCACACCCAAACGAGTGTCCCTAGTAAATTATTTGATTTTCTAATGGGTCTGACAGGGTGTCCCATGTGATTTAAAAATGAGATTTTTTAATTTGCCTTAGGTACATTCCAAAGTCATTCTAAGTAGTTTCTAACCATTTAGCATGAACTTCAGTAACATTGGTTCACTGTCTACACCCAAACGAGTGTCCCTAGTAAATTATTTGATTTTCTAATTGGTCTGACAGGGTGTCCCATGTGATTTAAAAATGAGATTTTTTAATTTGCCTTAGGTACATTCCAAAGTCATTCTAAGTAGTTTCTAACCATTTAGCATGAACTTCAACCACATTGGTTTACTGTCTACACCCAAACGAGTGTCCCTAGTAAATTATTTGATTTTCTAATGGGTCTGACAGGGTGTCCCATGTGATTTAAAAATGAGATTTTTTAATGTGCCTTAGGTACATTCCAAAGTCATTCTAAGTAGTTTCTAACCATTTAGCATGAACTTCAGTAACATTGGTTCACTGTCTACACCCCAGCGAGTGTCCCTAGTAAATTATTTGATTTTCTAATGGGTCTGACAGGGTGTCCCATGTGATTTAAAAATGAGATTTTTTAATGTGCCTTAGGTACATTCCAAAGTCATTCTAAGTATTTTCTAACCATTTAGCATGAACTTCAGTAACATTGGTTCACTGTCCACACCCAAACGAGTGTCCCTAGTAAATTATTTGATTTTCTAATGGGTCTGACAGGGTGTTCCATGTGATTTAAAAATGAGATTTTTTAATGTGCCTTAGGTACATTCCAAAGTCATTCTAAGTAGTTTCTAACCATTTAGCATGAATTTTAGTAACATTGGTTCACTGTCTACACCCCAGCGAGTTTCCCTAGTAAATTATTTGATTTTCTAATGGGTCTGACAGGGTGTCCCATGTGATTTAAAAATGAGATTTTTTAATTTGCCTTAGGTACATTCCAAAGTCATTCTAAGTAGTTTCTAACCATTTAGCATGAACTTCAGTAACATTGGTTCACTGTCTACACCCAAACGAGTGTCCCTAGTAAATTATTTGATTTTCTAATGGGTCTGACAGGGTGTCCCATGTGATTTAAAAATGATTATTAACTTTAAATTTATTTGTTGTTTGACATATCTATGTTTATTTTAAAATCTAGTTTATTTTTAAGGTTTACAAAATATACATATACTCTTATCTTCTATTATATTGTGCACGTTACATTCGACATGTATGTTTCTAGAACACTTGGTGCAGTGTAATAAATTTCCGCTGAACTTGCATAGATCGTCAAAGCATATTGAACATCTACCCTTAACATCCTCCGAACCGTCAAATATTATTGATTTTAAATAAATCCTATAATTAGCTAATGCTTCTAAGTAATCATTCTCATTAGAAGAGTGAATCTCGGGGATGTGTTTGCGATTTGTATATTTATCAACAGCATATATTATCAGAGGTCCACAGTTAAATCCATCTTGTTGCATTGGGAACATATACGTTGGTTCAATTTTAAACAATTTGTTTGGAAGTGTTCCAAAATTCTGCAGTTCCTTTACAAATAATGATGCATTTTTTCCACATTATCTAAAATTCGCTCTGGATTTAGAGGATCATATGTTGTAATGATCCCCAAAACTACGTCAATTATAATTAAAATCCAATGGTTATTGTTTTGACAATAAGGTATATATGTATAACATCTTTCCCGAACAATCCCTTAGAAACTACTTAGAATGACTTTGGAATGTACCTAAGGCACATTAAAAAATCTCATTTTTAAATCACATGGGACACCCTGTCAGACCCATTAGAAAATCAAATAATTTACTAGGGACACTCGTTTGGGTGTAGACAGTGAACCAATGTTACTGAAGTTCATGCTAAATGGTAAGAAACTACTTAGAATGACTTTGGAATGTACCTAAGGCACATTAAAAAATCTCATTTTTAAATCACATGGAACACCCTGTCAGACCCATTAGAAAATCAAATAATTTACTAGGGACACTGGTTTGGGTGTAGACAGTGAACCAATGTTACTGAAGTTCATGCTAAATGGTTAGAAACTACTTAGAATGACTTTGGAATGTACCTAAGGCAAATTAAAAAATCTCATTTTTAAATCACATGGGACACCCTGTCAGACCCATTAGAAAATCAAATAATTTACTAGGGACACTCGTTTGGGTGTAGACAGTGTACCAATGTTACTGAAGTTCATGCTAAATGGTTAGAAACTACTTAGAATGACTTTGGAATGTACCTAAGGCAAATTAAAAAATCACATTTTTAAATCACATGGGACACCCTGTCAGACCCATTAGAAAATCAAATAATTTACTAGGGACACTCGTTTCGGTGTAGACAGTGAACCAATGTTACTGAAGTTCATGCTAAATGGTTAGAAACTACTTAGAATGACTTTGGAATGTATCTAAGCCCAATTACAAAATCACATCTCGTTTAAATTACTCAATATTAATTCGCCTGAATGTTTACTTACACCAATACTATTGCAATTTGTTGTTGTTGTATTTTTTGGATTAGTTTGGATAAACTTCACAAGCAAAATATTGGGCTAAAAAAAAGTATTATCATAGAATGTTCAACGACATCACCAGCTCAAGGGATTTATGGAAAAACATTAATTTACTATTTGGTAGATCGAATTCGTCGAATAATAATCTACAAATTTGTGTTAATGATTTAGTTTATTCAAATCCGACAGACGTAGTGAATAAGTTTAATCAATACTTCTCTGAATGTGGTTGTTCCTTATTAGATTCACTTATCAGTGACAAGCAGTTTAATAAATTTAATACTATTAACAGCATTGTAAGTTCCATTTATCTTAATCCTACTTTCCCGGCTGAAATATTTAACTTAATTACTGAACTTGCGTAAAGGTTGTGGGTGTGATAACATTTCTGTTGACATAGTTAAGAAAAACAGTAATATTTTTAGCTATATCTTGGGTGTGGTTTATAATACTGTTATGTCTTCAGGGATTTATCCTGATTGCTTAAAGGTAGCTAAGGTTATTTCTGTCTTTAAAAGTGGCAATAAACTAGACCTCAACAACTACTGGCCTATATCTATGCTATCTGCGTATTTGATAAATTATTAGAAAAAATCTTAAACAGAAGAATAATTGACTATCTTACAAAACATGATTTCTTCTATAGATATCAATATGGATTTCGTAGCGGTGTCGGTACAGAAATTGCAGTAATAGAAACAGTCGATATGATCAATGAAATATTAAATGAACAGTCGTATATGGGTGCATTATTTCTCGACTTACGAAAAGCTTTTGATTGCATTGACCATGAGATTTTACTGAGTAAATTATATAGCTAGGGCTTTAGAGGTTGATCGATATCAATATGTGTTCATTAACGGAATATCTAGTGAACTTAAAAAAGTTGTGACAGGTGTACCACAGGGCAGTGTACTAGGTCCCACTCTATTTCTAATTTTTATTAATGATTTATGTAATTTAAAATTAAAGGGCAGGATCCGCCTTTTTGCCGATGACACATCGCTGTTTTATAATGTTAGAAACCTTAACGATCTCCAGGATATGATTCAAACTGATTTGATAATTTTGAACGAGTATTTCACTAGTAATATGCTTATGTTAAATTTGAGTAAAACAAAATTTATGATATTTCGGTCAGCTTATAAACAAGTTAATATTGATATTGTAATTAATATTATGAATAATAATATAGAAATGGTACAAAGCTACAGGTATTTAGGATTAATATTAGATTCGAAACTAACGTGGCAAGATCATATAGAACATCTATGTAGCAAAGTAGCACCGCTCGTAGGGTGCATGCGGAAGTTAGCTTACTATATTCCAACTTCAATTTTACGTAAAATTTACTTTGTTATCCATTCGCGCCTTGCATATGGGATTAGTGTGTATATGGGATGGCTGCCAAGTCTCGGTTATGTAAGGTTCAAACTCATCAAAATAAAGCTTTGAAAGCTGTATATAAGTTACCATACTTATTTTCTACGTTAGAAAATTTTTTGTTTTCTGAACTTAATAATACTCAAGAAATGTGGTTTCAACAAGACAGAGCTATGTCCCATACAGCAAGGGAAATAACGAATCTGCTGCGAACGATTTTTGGTAACCGTGTCGTTTCACGATTTGGAGATGTTAATTGGCCATCACGATCACCTACACACAACACCACCAGATTTGTTTTTGTGGGGATATTTGAAAGATCGTGTATACGCAAATTAACCGCAAGGACTGCAACAACTAAAAGGCAACATAATAACTGAAATTATTGCGATTGATCAACCAGTTTTGGTTTCAGTTATGGACCAGGTACAACAAAGAGCAGCAGCTTACGAAGAGGCTGATGGCAGACATCTAACAGATATTATTTTTAAAATTTAATATTTTTTAAAACTATCTTTTGTATTTTTTTTTTTTTTTGTACTTTAAGTTTTCGATAGTAATAATATTTGTGATTGTTCCGTATATTGGTCTATTTTCAGTATTCTCGAATTAATTACACAACCGTAGGAAATTCTTCTTACTTATACACAATCAACTTTCCAACCACCACATACTTTTCTTTCCATTAACGCTGATGGAAAATGTGTAAGAATCTCAGCAATCAGTTTCGGGGGGATGAGATTACTGATTTGAAAAAATCAGCCTTCTCATCAGGCCGCGACGACTGACGTTGTATTATCTACAATATCCCAATGTAAATAATACAACGTCAGTTGTCGCGACCTGATGAGAAGGCTGATTTTTTCAAATCAGTAATCTCATCCGTTCGAAACTGATTGTTGAGATTCTTACACGTTTTCCATCTATAAATCAAGATTCAAATATCTTTTGTAATCAAAATTATTCATTTTCAATAATAAAAAAAAAAATTATCAAAAATACAATGTTCAGTGACTTATGGCCTACCCTGTACTAATAAACTAATTTTGATAATAATAAAGTTTTATTATTTGGAACTTGCTGCTCAATCGTGTAACTTGTCATGGTGATTTGGCAACAGTGACTGAAATAACACCAGATTAGACAGACGCCACCAAAAAAACATGGCCGGCACAGGCTGCCAACGTAGACCAACCCAAATTGAAAAACTCTTTAGTTTGTGTATTGCAAGTACACAACACCGACTATGTGTAGTAAAACATTTTACTAGGCGAATGACGTGATCGAAAATATCGGTACAGTTGTTTCAATAAAAACCAAACCATTAAACACGATCATTAGACTCATAAATCATATTTTAATCATAATGTTGTGTTTTATAAACGCTTTAAGAAGCCGTTTGAAATTCAATATCTTCAAATTGTTTTTGTATAGAATTTCAATTTTGGTTTCACATCAATTTTACGACAAAATTATTTCTCGATTTAAAAAAGGGCAGCTAGATATTGAGATTATTACAACTGTTGGTGGTATTTAGTTAGAATGTCCCATGCCAGCAATAAAATTCTTATCTCACGAGTCATAAATGTATACTGATATGTTAGCAGCACGCGATCGATGATTCGATTATTTGCGTTTAGTAATTTTTTAATAAACACTGTTTGGGTTGCCAAATTAATATAGACGATTATATGTATGCTGAGGTCTAGAATTATTAAGGGATCAACTAAGAATAGTGAAATATTGTCAATTACTACTTTATGGTTGATTTTAACCAATCTTTTTTTAATAACATTTAATTATAAAATGAGATTATCTCACTTTTTCGTTTCAGGTTTCTTTTTCTTTATTTACTCGAATCTACTGAATTCCATCCCAATTTTACCTTTATGAGACGGAGAGCCGAAATTTCCATCTCCAACAATAGAAAAATTGCTCATAGCAATACTATACAAGTTTTGTTTATATTATTGCAACAATTAATTACTAATTATAGCTATAAATTTACATATATTAGAATATGTTATACATTTCAGACTAAAACCTAATAAATAAAAATAATTTTAGCCACATTAAAATGTTAAAATTTTGAGATAAAAGTATGTATGTATTTATTTAATAAAAAATAACACTAAGAATACAAAAAAAACTCTAAATTGCACAATGTAAAAAAAAGGTACTGCTAAGAAGCATCAGTAAAAATATTTCAAACCAAATATAGGTTTTGCACTTCAAATTCACGATTTTGCAAATGATATTCAATTTTTTTTAGTTCATCCACAACATTTTACAAATCAACAATTTGTAAAATGCAACAATTTTTTATACTTCATTGTCAGTTTTTTCTAAATCAACCTCAATTTATTGCAAAGCAAATTCGTGTTTTTTCAAAGTAACATCAATCATTTGGTAAAGTAAATATTTTTTGAACAAATTCAAGTTTTAGTATTTCAGGTTCGCAAATTTTTATTATTCAAAAACAACATATGTACTTTGACAGCACAAGAACTTCACATAAATTCATAATTTGTATAGCTTGTGAGTCTGGTTGCTTAACTGTTTCCATTTCGTGAATATCCCTATGAACTTCTGCAAAATTGGGTCTTAACTGTTGTTGATTTTTTTTTTAACTTTGAGTGTTAAAATCGTGTTTGCTGTAATCTGTTTTGAAATTAAGTTCTGAGGGCTCATCATCCGAGTTTAAATTGAAATCGGAATTCATTTTTTTTTATTTTGAAAAAAAAAATGCCTAAAATGCCGCTTGGAAATACTATACAATTTTGTTTTATCGAAACATTATTTATTACTTACTTCAGTATTTATTAGATGCTGCTAACTTTTCCATGAAGAAATAACGTCAAATAAACTTGAAAAGTCAACGTTGAAATTACTTGTATTTAAAATGGAACAAAAAATATAAAAGAAAAATTGTTTCTCTTTCTAGCTTATGTAAATAGTAGTACGTTTAAATTAAGTCGAAATATTACTCCAATGTAAACGTTAACCAAAATTCTGCTGGGTAGCAGATAATCAGTCACGTGAATACATTTTATTGAATTTTTGGTTAAGAAATGATTATGTGAAGTTCTTTCGGAAAAAAATATTTGATGTAAATCAAAAATATTTGATTGAAATCAATTTTTTACGTACTATGCGACACAAAAATGACAGATAGATTTGATTTAAATCAAATTGAAAGATTTGATATTTTTTCGATTTGATCGACACTACCACCACCAAACATTATTAATGCGCAATTTTTATAATTTGCTATTTAAGTATTATTTTTTTTGCTGTGTCCAAATGTGTTTTGTGTAAATTAATACCAAATATTAAATAGTATCAATATAGGACACTGCCTTTTACAAATCGTGTTCCAACGGCAACTTTTCGAAAAAAGTTCGAAAGAAACTACCAGTGTCACCTGTGCCAGAAAATTTAATTACGGAAATGAAATAGGATAAGAGAAAAAAAGAACGCGTATGTCCTATATATAAGCTATTTAATATATGTTAATACATTAAACAAATTAATAACCGTGTTTAGTATTCATTATTATATATAAACTTGTTTATGCCATAATTTTTTTTCGACAAACACGATGCGTTTAAACAAAATATACACAAACAACAAAAGATGGTCGCCTACGCGCGATTATCTACACACTGACAACAAAACAAACAAAACAAAAATTTTACGTTCTTTGGCAACTGGCAAAATTTGATTTATATCGAATTCTTCGGAAGAAAAATGATCAAAAAAATTTGATCACAAATACCTTCTCATGTTCTTTAGAAGAAAATAATTAATTATTTTTTTGATTTGTGATCAAATTTCAAAATCCCAAATTTTTGGGAGGGTTTGTTTTGAGATCAAAAAATATGACACGTCAATGTCAAAAACAAACAAACAAAAGACGCGCTATTTTCATTATCGGCATTATAATTTAATGTTTATATTTTGACGTTCGTTACTACATAAGATACTAGTGTTTATTTAAATTAAATATTATGAATAATATTAATTTTTGTGTAATTTAAAGTGAATCTGTATAAGTAAAGTGTAAGTAAATGTGTGTTTTGTTGTTGTTTGTTTTGATTTCCATTTAAACAAACGTAAACACACCATTTTTTTCTTTCCGTGTTCTTTGGACCACAAAATAATTTATCACCTTTCATTTCCTCCAAAGAATTTTCCATTATTTTTTGGTACGATAGAACTTCACATTAGTTACTCAGTCTAATTGCTCTTAGACATGCGCCGCTTGTCTTTTATTATGACTATTTTGCCCGTGTACACCCTATTTGTAGAAATCAATTAAATTAAAACATTTCGGATGCAATTTGTTAAATACAAATCCAATCAACAGTAATCAATTTTTACTATTGTTTGGTTTGTTGAAAAATTAATCGAATAACAATCATACGGTTCATGGTGGTCAGGTGACCGGTGTATATTTGATGGTCATTCATATTCATAACTGGTCCAAAAGCATTTCTTTTTACTCTTTCGATTTATTTTTGTTATGTACTCTTAGCCAGCGCTGCCGAATTGAGAACGATCGGTCCATTTGTACTCCTCTCTTCTCATCTGTACTCCCGTACTCCCCTAATTCATTTTGTACTCCCCTGTGCGACTATTCTAAAATTTATATTATATTTATAATTTATTTATTTAATACATAACATACATATTTTTGTTTATACGATTTACACAAAAACAATTACAATATACCGCAAATTGCTGATTTCGTATATGTTTTTTGGTATCATGGGTTTTTTGGGAATTTATTCCAGTAACTAGTATTATTAGTAAAATTTGTTTCTATTTTGTTAACTACTGCAATTCAAAGTCAAATTTCGCCTTTATGTGACTTATTTAACTTCTTAATCAATATTTGTAAGCGTACTCCCTTTTGACTCAAAATACTCCCCTGTAAATGTGAAAAGTACTCCTCTGAGAAATTTCAAAACGGCAGCACTGACTCTTACATAAAGACTAACGGGTAAATGGACATCGAGATACCAAGATAATAACTACTTAGAAATTTTAGCATCAATCATTTCAACTCGGCAATTGCATGGGTAGAGGGTAGTGATTTTTCAACATTAAAAGAAATAAACAAAAAAAAATTATAAAAAAATAATTTGTATGTGCGTATCCATTGTACTTTAGTGCTAAACTCTTGGATAATTCAGCTCGTGTTAGTCGCAAATTAAATTCTGTTACTGGTTAGTCAATCAGTACGCTTAATAAACCTTTAATTGCGTAAGTTTAAGTGATTTTTTTTTTGTGATTAAATAATTAAAAACATTCGTATTGTAACGTGTCGGTTTTTTTTTATATAGTGGCGTAAAGTGCGGTTTTCTCACAAAGGAAAAACTACTGAGTTTTCGGTATTCATTTTTCCATTCCCGTAAAGGTAAAAATCGAATTAATCATCTTTAGTGTTGTGATATTTCTAATTTTTATTTCCTGGTTCTCGTTCTATTTTCGTTAATCTTTAGATTGCAAACGGGGGAAATTTTATTGTGCCATCTGCATTGCAGATAAGTCAAACAATTTCCGTTTGGTTGTACGAGACTTTCCTGCGCGTAGTTTTTGTGAGTTCTCAAGTAGATTTCTCGCCTGTTAACGGACTTATTGGGATCATCACTACACCCGAATCGACCAAAGGAGACCATGTGATTTAATATGAATGTTTGCCGTTAACTACGGGAAATTATGATCATCTGTGGCACTATTCTGGTAATTCCCCGGGAATAGGGAACTGGGGGAAGAATTTTCATATAAATTATATTTAAATAATTTTTTTCTGGCATACTGAGGTAAAAAGTTAGTGCCAATTTTTTTGAAAACAAAATAAAATTGGGAATAACTTTCCCTGATAATTTCGATATGGAAAAATTATTCCCAATTTACTAATATTTACATCAAACTTTTTTTCTCAGTAGGCCAGCAAAAACTGATTTATAGATAAATGCTATGTAAAATCTTTCCCCAGTTCCCTATTCCCGGGGAATACCAGAATAGTGCCACTGAACGTGAATTTGTACATACATACAGCTAAGTGAAACTATATTCTCTATTATATATACATATGATTTTTCTATTTTATTATGATTATTGCCAATTATTAACCCAAAAATCGTCTCCTCATTAATATTTATTAATCTTTACAAAAAAAAATGATTAGAAATTAAGTTCTACAAAATTAAAAAAAAATATAACAAATTAATAATAAATTTATAACTATTGTCATATTAAGTTCGCTATTTTTAAGATATCTAATGTTTCTTTTTCTAAGTAATATAACATATATTCGTTATTTGGCAATAAACATTTCTCATATAAATTTAGGTTTTTTTTCGTTTTTTTCTTTTGTTGTTCAAAATTAAATGTTTTAAATTTATTTCATGATTTCTGCATAAAGAATAGTGCTCTATTGCGATTTTCCGTTATGTTTTTTTTCAATTATTTATTGATTTTCTTGTGTTGATGAACTACTTATGTGTTTTTAAATTATCCGTAAAAATTAAGCAGTGATTTAGAGTTCATGAACAGTGAGAGGGAAGTGCTAAGATTACACTTCAACTGTGCGGCGTAAGCACTAAGACCATTACACCTACGGTCTTATCAAATGGGTAACATGTGTTTGTTTGAATGTCCGTAACAGTCAGTATTCGACCGCCAAAACAAACGGAAACAAATTTACAATTACGAATTAATTTAGCACATTCTTTAAAAGTTAGTGTCAATAGCTTACTCATTTTTCTTTTCGTTCAATCATTTACCAGCACCCACAAGTCTTCGATTACACTCCTACAGTTTTTTTTACCCCCCCAATGACTGTTACCTAGCCTGAGAAACGTGCTGCCGTAGGAGTCCCTGTCGGAGAAATTTTCTTTTTACGAACTCGCTGATTCAGATAATTCATTTGTTCTCGTGAGCATGTGTAGCGTTTCGGTTACCGTTAATAGGAAGGTTACATTCCTAAAATATAGCAAATGAGCAGTTCGTAACAATTACAACGCATCCCCATAGAATTCCTTATGACTTTTTCCTTACAAAGAACTATAAAAAAACTTGAGAATTTTTTTTTCTCAAGTTTTTTTTTCATTCTTTTCTGTAAGGAAAAGTTATAAGGAATTATATTGGGGATGCGTTATACAATTCGTTTAGTCGTGTAACAGCGCATCCCCAATAGAATTTCTTTAACTTTTTCCTTACAGAAAAGTATGAAAAAATAACTTTTTTTTTGTAACTATTGCCAAAGGCTTTATTCTTGAATCTTTCTTTATATGAAACTAACAAGAAGTGTGAAATTCTTAAAACCTATGAAAAAAAAATTTAACTTAAGCCTTAACCTATGTTAATACTTAATATCATTATGCATTATTATTATTAATTACTTAATTTTAGAGTGTTAGGTCAACATGCGCGAAATTATTAGATTATATTTCTCAGTTAATTAAATCTAGAGGATCTGTGCTGCGAAGCCGTCCATATTTCGGTTGCCTTAGTAATTCTCTAGCTAATTCATTAGGGTGTGATTCCAGTTTCAGTTGGTGTTTTAGACTGCATGATTTAATTGTCTCTTTAACAGTTTTGATTCATAGGTCTCTATGGATGTTGCTTTTTCGAATATACCATGGGGCATTTGTAATGCTACGAAGTATCTTTGCTTGCGTCATTTGTACGATATCTATATTTGATGCACTAGTTGAACCCCATAGTTGGATACCATATGTCCATATGGGGATTAGGATCGCTTTGTATAGTAGAACCTTGCAGTCTAGAGAGAGTTTCGATTTTCTTCCGATCATCCAGTACATTTTAGAAAATTTTATTTTTAATTGATTGCGTTTTGTTTCAATGTGCTTTTTCCATGTCAATCTTCTATCGAGATGAAGACCGAGATATTTGATGTTTGTTTGTTGAGGAATTGTGATATTATTTAATTTTACTGCTGGAGATTGTAATGTTTCTATTTTGTTTCCATTTAGTTTCTATTCACATTTAATAAAACGACACGGGAATTTAGACTTTATTTATAATTCACTTTATTGGTTACATTTTTATTCTTCACACTTTCCCTGCCTTAATCACAATGAATCTTTTTTATTCTAATTTTGACTGTGTCTTTTTAATTTATCTTTTTACCTTTTTGTTCTTATTTCTACTCAGCATTTTTTTTGTGCGTTGCACTCAGGTCGTGCACGTTTGCATTCTTGCACTTTTCCAAAACTCGAAATTATTAAAAATGATTTTTATTTTCTACTATCAACCATATGATTACAAAGAAAACTGACCTTGTTTTTTTTTATTTTCTTTTTGTAGCTAGATAATGTTATATTTAATTTTTAATTTCCCTTTCGTATAATTTTTTTATATATAAAACTATTTCTAATTAAATGTAGATAATATAAATTTGTTTAATAATATAAAATTCTTATTGTTTTATTTATATTGTATTTATTTATTTATATTAAATTTTATATAGAATGTTTTCAAATCTTCAGTTAATTTATGTTATTTTACACGCTTTCAGCCGTGTTTCTAGCTACCTTTTTAATATTATTTAATTTAAGTGTTTATTATATATGTATTTTATCAACTCACCAATTATATAAATGATGACGGCGATGACTATCATTTCCGTCGTCTGTGAGAACGATCATTTGTCTTCATTGTTTTGTTGCTGTTATTGTTGTCCAACATGATGTTCTCTTTGATGACTGGTTCCGGCTCTTTTGTGGCACTACTCCCCATTATGATTTTTTTGATTATAGCGATTTTCAAATTTTCAAATAATTTATAGATGATAACTACTTATTATCACTTTTCTATGCCTGTAATTTATTTTCAATAATATTACTTTAAATAACTTTTGTTTTTGTAATTAATTTAATTTCAACTTTAGTTTAATGTTTGTAATTTCGGCATTTGTAATTTCTTACACAAATTGTGTGTACCGTGAAAAAAAAATTATGTTTGTTGAACTAGTTGAACTATTCATTTTACAAAAAAAAAATTCACATTTTCTAAATTATTCAATTAAATTCTCACTAGCACTTATTGAATTGATCCCGTGTCCTGCCACGGTCGCCATGTAATGTTTCTATTTTATTTCCATTTAGTTTCTATTCACAATTAATAAAACGACACGGGAATTTAGACTTTATTTATAATTCACTTTATTGGTTACATTTTTATTCTTCACACTCTCCTTGCCTTATTCACAATGAATCTGTTTTATTCTAATTTTGACTGTGTCTTTTTAATACATATATCTTTTTACCTTTTTGTTCTTATTTCTACTCAGCATTTTTTTTTGTACGTTGCACTCAGGTCGTGCACGTTTGCATTCTTGCACTTTTCCAAAAATCGAAATTAAATACTTTATTGCATTACCTTGTATTCAATTTATATTGTATTCAATTTTTGGAAAGTGCAATGTACTTTTATATTTCATAGTTTAATATGTTAATGCTGCTTATTAATATTTTACCACAAGGTAGTACTCGTACCTACACTACAACATGTACGTTTATTCAGTGTGAATGTTACATGTGTTGATTTACATTCATTCGTCCTTATCCGCCAAGTTTTTAACCAATCTTCTATTTTGTGTAGATGTTCTTGTAGTTATCTCGATGCTGTTTGAGGATTTTTGTGTAAAAATAATATAGCTGTGTCATCAGCAAAAGTTGAAGTGACGATTTTTTCAGTTATTGGTAAGTCAGCTGTGAATAACAAGTATAGCACAGGACCCAATACACTGCCTTGCGGTACTCCTGCCTTTATCTCGGTTAGATCAGTAGTGGCCGTATTTTGTTTCACCTGAAATATCCTTTGGGTTAAGTAGTTTTCAAGAATTTCATAAAATTGTTTAGGTAAAAGAGTTTTAATTTTGTAGTTTAATCCTTCATGATATACTTTGTCGAAATCTTGCGCAATATCCAAGAAAACTGCCGAGCAATATTTCTTTTCTTCTAAGGAAACCTTAATTGTATTTCTTTTTACGCTATTTGCCGTAGGCACTTGGCGAAACACACTAATATGTACTTAATAAACACATTTTACTAAACACTTGTTTTTTATTTCGCAAAATTATATTTTTTAATATTTTAATTTAAAAAAATTTTCAAAAAGTTTAAAAAATCACTCGATCGATTTTGACTTGTTATCAGGAGTATCTACTGATTTGTAAAAGTAAAAATTTTATATATGGAAGAAAAAAGCAAAAAATAAGCAAAAGAAGGGAGAAAAATAAGCAATAAAAATTAATCTATTGATCGCGCAGGTGTGCGATTAGTCATCGGCTGAGTAACAAAATTCAAGGTATATTGAAGTACATTTAATTACCCGACGTATTAGTCAAATTATAGAAAAGGGCGTGATCTGTAATTGGTGAGAAACGAATTTCTCTCTGTTCGTTAAGGATATTTTGGTTAAGAAATATCGATTTTCGAATTTCGTAAGAAATTTCACATATTCAATATGTGAAACAAAAAGCTAAACTGGATGTTTTGCGGGATAAGGCTTATCCATTTAACCGTAGAGGTAATAGTGGTTCGTCTGGTTCGAATTTCATGCACGTTTTAAGAACTTGTCCTCAATCGCTTTCTGTGATACAGAGATTCAAATGCTGAGCTACGGTGTGAATTTTGCTACTACGCCAAACAAAATCAGCCTTCAATCATTCGAGAATCTCGCTGTAGATGCTGAAACTGCCTTATTTGGCCACACAGCCCAATTAAAATCAGTGTTTGGCCACACAACCCAATTAAAATCAGTGTGTGTACAAATGTGCGCTAACTCTTCTACTCCAACATTCTCTTCTTCTGCTGCTTCTAATAATACTAACCTCAAAGTGATTAGTGCGATAAAGAAAAAACTACGTGACCATGACCTGATAGCGTGTAAAGCGGATAAAGGTAATACAATTACCGTGCTCACAAAAGCCGATTACGGTAATAAAATTTCTGATTTTATTACAGAAAGCAAAGCAAGAGTACTTGGCAGGGATCCAACTAAGTCTTTTAAGACTTCGGTTAGTAACTGTATCAACCAATGCCCGAAGTTGTTTGATGGAACTGGTTGGAAATACTCTGTCATGAATCTACCCGCTCCGATCCTTTATGGTTTACCAAAAATCCATAAGGAGGGCATTCCGATTAGACCAATAGTCGCGTATTGCATTGCTCCTACCTACAAGCTATGTAAGGGGTTCATACATTTTTTCAATTGTCATACTAATTTCTTTTCGGCTTACTCGTTTAAAAACTCGGTAGAATTGATTAACAAAATTCAAGACGTCGACATTCCATTAAATTCAAAATTAGTGTCGTTTGACGTTGCCAGTCTTTTCACTTCTATTCCAATTAACAGTTTGTCCCAAATAGTTTGTAATTACTTAGATAGGGATGTTGTAGATGAGGGCTTACGTCGTGAACTGAAATTAGTGTTTGAGACTTGTATTAAACAAAATTATTTCTGTTTTGATAATACATATTTCAAATTCGCTGATGGTCTACCTAAAGGCTCCCCTCTGTCACCCCTGTTGGCTGAAATTTTCATGAATTTCTTCGAACAAATGATCATATCAAATAACAATCCTTATTTTCGTCATATAATCTTTTGGTATAGATATGTTGATGACATACTATGTCTATGGAATGGAACTGATAGACTGTTAGACTCTTTCCTTACTTTGTTAAATTCTCAATATCCCACTATTGATTTCACGTTAGAAAAAGAAGAAAATAAATGTATTAACTTTCTAGATATAACAATAACCAGGATTAATTCTTCTTTAGATTTCAAAATTTATCGAAAACCCACGTATACAGACGCTGTTATCCCTAGTTCTTCAAACCATCCCCATAATATTAAAATGTCAGCTTTCCACTCACTCATAGATAGACTAATAAATATCCCTTTGACAAATTCAAATTATAACACAGAGCTTAATATAATTCTACAAATTGCAACGAATAACGGATATGAAACTAGGACTATATTAAAGTTATTAGGTAAGTCGCTTAGAGTATATAGGAAAAACGAGCCAACGGATTAGCAACATCGTGTCCAATTACTGCGCGATCAATAGATTAATTTTTATTGCTTATTTTTCTCCCTTCTTTTGCTTATTTTTTGCTTTTTTCTTCTATACATAAATTTTTTTCTTTTACAAATCAGTAGATACTCCTGACCTGACAAGTCGAAATCGATCGAGTGATTTTTTAAACTTTTTGAAAAAAAATTTTAATTAAAATATTCAAAAATATAATTTTGCGAAATAAAAAACAAGTGTTTAATAAAATGTGTTTATTAAGTATTAATTGTATTTACAATTCTGTGCACCTGTTCTATTGTGCCGTGTTGCTCTCTAAATCCAAATTGGTATCTGGTATAATGCGACCTTCAGATAGGTATTAGTTCTTGCAGTAGCATCTTTTCATAGAGCTTTGAAATTATCGGAAGTAGACTTATTGGTATGTACGACCAGACTTGGGTTTCGTCTTTACCTGGCTTAGGAATCATGATAATTTGAGATATTTTCCATTTTTGGGGAAAGTATCCACATCTCATAATCGCGTTAAAGATATATGTTATATATTTTATACATCTATCTGTGTTAGTTCGCAATCATTATTTTATT
Organism: Nephrotoma flavescens; assembly: GCA_932526605.1. Classification (NCBI taxonomy): domain Eukaryota; kingdom Metazoa; phylum Arthropoda; class Insecta; order Diptera; family Tipulidae; genus Nephrotoma; species Nephrotoma flavescens. Next base: position 164,143,188 of record OW052220.1, on the reverse strand, counting down.
CGTTTGGGGTGAACTTTTTTTGTTGATGGTTAGAGAAAGCGATAGCCTTTTCTAAGTCACAAATGGCCCAGTGACCATCTGGTTTTCTTATCGGTGGGTTCGATAGCTCTGGCCTTTTTAAATTTCTTGCTGCCTTCCACAGTGAGTAATCTGTTTTTTCTGTTTCTGTGAGCTCACTTAGATAATTCTGTATTCCTAAATTTTGTTCTTCCCGTATTGCTTCTCTCAAAGTTTTAATAGCTCTATTTAATTTCCATTTATGCAAAGGGGATTGGTGAAGCTGCCATAGCCGCCGAATTGCCCGCTTCTCTGCCAATAACTTTTGAATGTTACTTGAAAGCCTTATATTTTTTCGGATTTTTTGTTCTCCGGAGTAGGAGTAGCTTTTTTTGCAGCCATTTCCATTATTTGACTTAAGTTTTCTATCGCGGCATCAATGTCTTCTGGTGTGCGAAGTGGAACATCAAGATGACAATTTACATCTACTGTGTTTCTATAGAGAACCCATTTCGTTAGTTTGTTTGTTAAACGTTGTGGTGGTTCAGTTTTTAATGCTTGGGTACTTAGTGTTACTATTATTGGTAAGTGATCTGATGATAAATCATAACAGTCAACGACTTGAGCATTGGCGCGTGCTATTCCTAGTATTACACAGAAATCTATTAAATCAGGAATTTTCTTTCTATCTGTAGGTCAATATGTGGAATGTCCAGATGATAATCAAGGTTTTTCTCGTTTATTGCTTCGTAGAGTTGCTGCTTTCCTTTCGGTGACGTCAACCTCGAACCCCAATGCACGTGTTTAGCGTTGTAATCACCCCCTGCTAGAAATTTGATTCCCAACTGATTAAAGTAATCGATAAATTGCTGTTTTTTAATTGAGTGTTTCGGTGGACAAGACAGCCGACATTAAAAATTTCCCAGACCATTCTTCCAAACTGACAGTTGTAGCCTGGATGTGATCTTTAGCATATTTCTGGAGGTCGTAGTGCTTTAATCTTCTTTTTATTAAGACTGCAGTGCCGCCGTGTGCTTTTCCATGCGGATGTTTGGTGTCATAAACGGAATAGCCGGTAATATTCAAAAAATTTTGTTTTGTGAAGTGTGTTTCAGATATTAACATGATGTCTATATTTTGTTCGATAAGAAAGGTTTATACCTCAGCTTTATGTTGAGAGACCCCAGCCCGTTCGAATTCCAAATAGCTATTTTTAGAATTGTCATTTTTGATTTTTGACTATATTTTGCATAAGCGTATTCATATTTTGCATCATCATGCTCATTTGTCTTTCCATCATCATCTTGAAACTTTGGATGGTCTCGTTTAATTTATTTACCATGGTATGAATGTGTAGGTCCTCCTCATTAGGATGAACTTTGGGTTTCGGTTTGTTACCTTTTAGGATATTTGCGTAAGAAACACCTGGCTGTGCAAAACTGCTGGCAAATGTCTCCAAGTTATCATTTTGTGTGTTTGCACTCGTTGGTTTGGTGACTATTGTATTTTTTAGTAACATGGCTCTCTGATTAAATTTCATATTCAGCATTCGTTGCTCAGCTCTCGTTTTAGGGTTTATTTTGCGTTTTAAGTCCAGATACACTGCGCAACCCCTGTAGTTTGCAGTATGATTTTCACCGCAGTTATTACAACGTCTCACAGATGGGTCATTGCGAGACTTTTCACACTGTTTGGAGTAGTGGAGTTCACCACAAATAACGCAAACTTCATTTAGGGCGCAGTATGCTTTCGTGTGTCCGTATTCTTGGCACTTTATGTATTGAACTGGTCCAGACCTTATGTATTGAACTGGTCTTTTAGGTTCTTCAATTACGATTTTGCGATATAACAAATATTTTAAGTTGTAAATCTTGTGAACTCCTTTCGACTTTTCTTCCTCTGGCTCTACTTCCAAACGGAACATTGGTTGAGGTACCTTCTCACGGTTTACTATATTACCAATGGATTTGGCATGGAAACCTTCCGCAGCAAGTGCAGTTTGTATGTCGCTAACATCTACGCAGCTTTCAATTTCTTTTAGCACAACAGTCAGCCCTTTTTGACTTTTTAGCTGGTACGTGTAATATTTTTTACCAACTTCGTCAAAATGTTTAACTAGGGCTCTGAAGCCATCGATTTCGAAACTTTGAATCTTCGTTTCGTTTATATTACCTCGTTTGAGCGGGGTAATATAAAATTTAGAATCTGTTAATTTTGCGATGTTATTAACCAATTCATTGTTAGATGCTTCCCTTAAATAAATTGGAGGCGGTTTCTCAGTTTTCAAATTTGGCACTGCATTGGGGTCAATGACCTCTAGACTAGAGAATCGGTTGTTAAGAGGTATTTGGTTAACACCTCCTTCAGTCCGTGTCACTTTGCTCCTGCCAGCAAACTGGGCAGATCTCGGGCTACGTTTTCTTTTAGATTGAACAGTGATATACCTATTCATTCCCGTTTGCACTAGGTTATTTTCGCACTGACCACGGTCACTAGAGTTCGTCGCACTGAGTTCATCACTATTATTTCGTGCGGTTTTGATTTTGATTTTTAAACTGCGGTATAATTAATTCTGTCAAAGAAGCACTTTTAATCATTGGCATAGGTGTTTTCTTTGGGCTGTGCTGAACTTTGCCCACTTGTTTTACACTTGCACTTGCCATATTTATATTTTCTACATGAAATTGGTTCAAGTTTGTTGTAGATTTTGTTCGGCGTTCGATGTTCGAAGAAGTCTTTTTTGGGGAAAAAAGCCCCATCGTGTTTACATCATCACTTATTAAGTTACAATTTTATGTTAGTTTTTTGCACCGTGTGTATTTAATTGTAAAACCATTCACACAATTGAAAAAAAAGATATAACAAATTAAAAAGCACCTAAAGGCGATGCTACATACACATTTCTACGGACGACATCTAAAAACAGATTTCGCATTTACGAATTAATTAGAGCATATTTTTGACTCAAATCAATGAGATAATATGTAAAATATCACAAGTTAGTAGCTAAAATAATAAATTTGGAATTATTGAATAATTTTAATTGGAAAATTATCAATTTTCTATTTAGCCGTTCCTACAAACGATCTTTTCTCTGAATGGTATAATTTTACACGTGAACGAACTCATTAAAAAATTTTAAACGATTTTTTTCTCTGTTGTCTGTGAACTTCAACAAATGTCAAAAAATTCCAAAACAAAATATATATTTTTCATTAATTTAATATTTTTATACGGCTCATCATGAATATGGTATGGTAAACTTATTTAATTATAAAATGAATTAGCTGCTTATGTATTATGAAAATTTTATAAAGAATTGTTGTTGTAAAAATCGACTGTATTTTTTTGGTATGTGGCGAGGCAAAATAAATTTACGCACGAATCGTCTGTTATTAGATGTGTATGTGGCAACGCTTTTACACTGCACTTTTCGTTTGTTCTATTTTACGTCCGAACCTCACGACAGTAAAATTAAAAAAAAAATTCTCAAGTTTTTTTTCATACTTTTCTGTAAGGAAAAAGTTAAAGGAATTATATTGGGGATGCACTGTAAAAGATTTTATTAAAATTCTATAACGTCCAACTTTTTTAGTTTCTAGATGCAAAATAGAGATTTACAAAGAGCACTAAATTACGTTAATTAATTTGATATTTATATGTAATTAAAATGTATGGACTTTTATAACTGTAAATTGATTCCGTTCTAGAATAAACAATTATGGCTGTTCTATGTATTGTATCTGTATTTCTGCCAGAAAGAAGAACAGCCTTTTATATAACTCTCCGCCAATAAGTGTTCAAGAGAAATATCGTCTAGTCACACAGTCTAATTTTAAACCGTCCATGAATATCCACTCCACATTATTTGTTAATTTTAAGGTGATTGAATTTTGTTTCATTTCATCTTCCATCCTTTTAGTTTATAACTCGTGCTACCGAATTTCGATCTATTGAAATTTGACAACAACAAATTAGCTTTGTTATAAACAGACCATTGAAAAATACTATGATTTAAAGCCGTTTCAAGTGACAAAGAATTATAAATTATAAACAGCCCATATTTATGAATGAATAGTTTAAATTGACGACACGAACTTGATGAATTAGTGTAACATATTATATCAACATAGAATTTTCTCAACGAAAATACCATTACGATTTTCTTCTGTATTGTGAAACATATCTGAGGTTTCATGTTTCACAACGACAAATTACCATTTTAAAGTTTGCAGATTTATTGAAATTTATTATTATGATTTCTTTATTACAAGCCGAACAATACTTTTTTATTGTCAACCTGATTGTATTTCTAAAAATATATGATATAATGCATACGGTCAAAACATACCTACCACACCTTGGTGTTGTATGCATGTATGTGCATTTTATAGCAGATTATACGTTTTTTAAGAATTGCATTATGATTTCTGTTGTTGAATTTTATAGCCGTATTGTCTATGCTAATACATAATACACATAGCAATAGACGTTATTATTTACGACTTTAGGAAATCCTTGATTTATTATTCAGATCAGAGGGTTAATCAACTTCGTATTGTCTAGGTCGAAGATGTGCATTGAGTGAGAACGTAAACCAGTTCCTACTATAAAAGTCACTTTAATCTTCGGGGTACAGGAGGCAACTTTATTAATTAATTTTAGAGGTAGGGGTAGCAATGCTGCGTGGCTGGCCAAGATTGTGAAAATCACCCTTTTCCTGTGTCTGTGTCACGTACCAAAATGTCCATGTACGCAGACCACCATTTAGATAAAATTTCGGTGGGCCTGGTGAACTGGTGGAAGCTGAAGGAACCCGTTCTTGAGCGATCGGAGTTGGCGTTGCTCGGTTTGACTGGTCCTTTCCGTCCAGCTGCGTTTGGAAGGCGGTTTGTCGCTGGTTCAAACTCACTAATTGCTGCGATACGGTTTCGAATTTTTGAAGCATGGATTCCAACAGGGCCGTCTGTGCATTTGATTGTTGTACCACCGCGTGATTCGTTTGAATCTGATCAAGAAGATCCTCCAGAGTACTTCTGCGTTCCGCCGGCTGTGGTTTTTCGAAATTGTCCTCGCTACCGAGGTTTTCCACTAGGATCTCGTCATTTTGGTCCTCAGGAGGGGGTATTCCCCACGCGAAATGTATGCCCTTGGCGCTTTCTATGGACTCGTTCAATTTTTCTTGGTCATCCAAATATATCTGCAGACTAGTCATCAATTCGGAACATGCCTGATGTATCTTACGCGCGGACTGCTCGTATTTCGGTGATTTAAAGGCACGACTAAGCCGACCGGACAAATGCAACAAACGGGAATGGTAAAGTTGAGCCAATAACAAGGGATCCTTCGTAGTCGGACCCAAACGAATGATCTCTTCCTGAATCCCCTCTAATTTCCGTTGACATGTTAATATCTCCACACCTGGTTTCTTGGAGGCACTCGTGTGCATTTTGGATGGTACTTCATTAATCGCGGCCTGCTCACCCCGGATCGCTTCCTCAAGTTGATGCAAGGCATCGGATGTGTCAAAGCGAATATCGCGAAGGAGACACTCCACCTCCACCTCATCTGGTTGCAGTAAGGTTACGTCCATTTTGGGAATTGGATAGAGTTAGGGAGTAAGTTCGATTAATTCGACAAAAACGTAGTCTTTATTAATTTATAAAAGATACAAAATATTTTATTTCAAAATAACTTTACTTGAAACTGAAGGTTTCAGAGTAAAGTGAATTTATAACTATTTCCACACCCACTATAACTATATAAAACGCAAAAAAAATTAATAATAAAAGGAATGGTTACCTTGTGAAGTTTTTGTGGGGCCCGGATTCCCACGATTGTTTAACCCGGCGAATACGAGATACCCTCCAAAGTGGCGCTTTTCGATGAGAACCTAATTTGGAGGGGCTCGTTGAATTTTTAAATACAATAATAATTCAATGTATGACTCAAATCGCGATAAATAGCCAGAAAGTTACCCCATGCGTTGGATAAGATCTAGTTCGAATTTGAATTCGGTTATCCTCCACTCGATCCCACGGAGAAATACGTTGGATACGAGGTTCTACGTCCGAGTTATCCCACACTGTACGTCTTTGAGGTCTTTCTGGCGTAGCCCACGGATTTCGATTCATAACACAATAAAGAAAGATAAAATGTTAATAATAATAATAACGTAAATAATGAAGCTACCAACACACCCAAGTAAGAAGGCAAAGTGGCAACAGAAAATACAAATAAGATAATAATAAAAGAAGAAAGGAATGGATACCTTGTAGTGGTTTGTGGGGCCCGTACTCCCACGATTGTTTAACTACGGATTGGACGAGATACCCCCCAAACTGGCGCTTTTCAATGAGAACCATTTCGTGAATATGAAATACCAACATTGAGCAATCATAGAAAGTGGAGGCACAAACATAAAATCGTTGTTGCGACCATACAGTCGTAACACCTTCCTCAATTCTTTTTTGTACTTTCTTAGGTCCTCCTTATAGGAGTCCCAATCTCAACCTTCTCTTGTGTTCTTAGCTTTATTAAAGCTGTCCTACACACTTTTCGATAGGTTCTCAACTCCTTGGTCCACCATATCGGTTTCTGCCTGCCCCTCAACTTTATTAGGGGACACACAGCATTAAATGAAAGATTGCATGCTTTTGTGAAAATATCAACCATGCAATCTAATTCTTCTACCGTCGCCGGAGGTCCAGGGACCTCTGGCGGCAATAATTCCTGCAACATCTCCCCATATTTGTTCCAGTTTGTCCTTCTGGGATTCCTGAAGGTTTTCCGGGTAACAGGTTTAATGTTGAGGCTATATGTTACATATCGATGATCAGAGAATGAGTGCACCTTCGCCACTCTCTACCCTCTGATCATATGAAAGATTGTTCCTGACGCAAAGGTCACATCTAAAACCTCCTGTCGATTTTTCGTCCAATATTGCAGACTAAAAGGTTGGTATTTAATAAGTAATCAAAAAATAACTCACCCCTCTCGTTGATGTCTGTGCTTCCCCATATTGTGTGATGCGCGTTTGCATCACATCCGAGTATGTATAACACCTACCTTTCTTTGATCTGCTTCTCGGATCAGTTCCCCCAGGTTATCGGGTGGAACCTCCTTCTCGCGATCCATATAGGCTGAGGCTAGCCATAGTTTTTCACAGCCAACCTCAGCACTTACCGCTGTAACATCCCCGCTACTTAATTGTGAAAGAAGAAGAATATTCAAATTATTTTTCGCTAAAATACACGATCTGATCTTCTCAGAGTTGCTTGAGTATAGTAATTTATACCCTTTCATTCTGAGGCCACAGATCCTGTTATTGTTAATCCAAGGTTCTTGGATTAACACCAAGTAATCATCTGACTTAGTCAGTCTGAGCACGAGAGCTGCTGAGGCACCCTTCGTGTGATGTAGGTTTATTTGTACAATGCTAACCATTGTAGTCAACCTTACTCACCTCTTCCTGCACTCCCTGCATCGGGATAGTGTCATCTGGTTCGTTGTTCCGGCCGCTATCTACCTCTCGTCGAGAGCCCGACAGGATGTCCCCATCAGACTCTAGAGAGAGCAGGCAGTGTCCCCTTACAATGCTCCCCACATCTGAAGCATTACTGTCCTGGAGGTCCTCAGCCAGCTTGACCGTCTCCTGATGGGTCCGTTCGCCATCACCTACAGGCTGGTCTTTCGCAGTCGCATCCGCTTCGTCCTTTTTATATATTTTAAGGGTGATCGACCCGAACCCGAAGTTGATTACTCCCTTTAATTTTGCAAGGGAAGACATTGATTCTCTGTTGATCAGCATGATTGCCAATCTAAAGCCTCCCTTAGCCTCCTCTCGCTTGACAATCCTCCAGTCTTCCGTTTGAAGATCGGGATTGCTGGCCCGAATGATCTCGAGGATCTCTTCTGGCTTATCTGGCTCGGTTGGCAGCCATACACGTGCCCTCGGCCTGCTCGGGATTTCCTCCCTGCAGACTGCCTCAAGCCTCGCGCCCTGCCACACCTCGCCTACTTCGGCCACTGCCCTTTTATAAAGGTCGACCGATTTCTGGTCCGAGCACGCAGTCAATTTCACGCAGTCGTGCCATCCCGCATCTCTGCAGGATGGGGGGGGTCCCGGATTTTCTCTCAGGATCCGCAGAAAAATGGAGTTTAGTGCATTATACACTATCCTCCATTTCTCTGACGTGCTGCTCCCATCTTCCTGGCCTCTGTCAATGACGGCTACCACCAACACATGCTCCCTTAGGACCTCACTGAATAGCTTCAGTTTTTGATCCCTAGGAGCACCCGATGTCGTGTCTGCTTGCACTTTTGCCCGCTTACTGCCGCCCGCTTCAAGCTCCTCCTGGGACCTCTGTCTTTTAGGCACAAGGACCCTCTCCGGGCTATCGCAGCTGACAGTTTTCTTAGCCCATGCTACAGATTCCTTCTGCTCTACTGTAAGCTGCCCCTCAGGGGTCGCAGCCAGTTTCTCCAGAATTTTATGTGCCGACCGTCTCTCCCTGTAGCGTCGCTTCGCTGGGGAGATCTCTCTCAATCCCGCGCTCTTCTCTTTGGCGGTGCCGCTTCCACCTGGCTTCGATGCCAAGGTGTCGCTTAATTTTGCCCCTGATGATGGAGTTCCACCTTGACGGTTAGAGTTGCTCCCATCCTTCGGTTTTTGAAGGGTGCCGGCCCCTTTATTTTTGCTTTGTTTTTTATTTTCCATGTTTCTCCCACGAGTATCGGAGAAATATAGGTCAACCTGCGCAGAGATCCGTGTACGCAGGCAAGGCTAAATACAACTGGAGGTCGCCAGGTATCCAGAGGGCTCCGTTCATGACTGGGCTTTGTTAAATGGGCCCCCGCAGTCTAGCCGATCATCAGCACGGGTCGCGTAACACCTTAATCCAGCCCATTGGCTCACGGAGCACCCCGCCCTCCACATCCCCGTCCTACATTTTATTCATGGGATTACTGTTTATAGGGTTCCCCGCTCACTACTTGGAGGTCCGGGAGCGCAGTGAGACGTGACGCTCAGTTCACCGTGGTTGTGGTCAATGGTTTTAGGGTGCCATCAGTTCGCCTTTCCCTACTGGGTATCCTAGGCACTCAGAATTTCGTGAACAGAGGTTAACCACTCCTCCGTTCTCTGAGACTCTCCTCCCAGCAGAGCTGCAGTTGGGGACGGCTTATTTAATTCACCGCTAACCTACCTATCGATAGACCGTTCACTATCCACCACCTGTGACCCCCCCCCGATAGCTGCAGCCCGCCACGGGACTCACTTTGGTAAAATCGTATTGAAATTTCACGTAAAATCGAACTGAGTACTTGGCTAATCGGAGGAGTTTTCAATAAACAATATACAATTTGTTTTTGAATTTCTGTCAAAACATTGAAAATCCGTCGTGATGTTAATATTAATTCATACTTTTTTTTTGTTGTGTAGAGACAACTTGCGGAAAAACGCATCCGAATACACGTACATATTTCATTTAATTAAGTAGTGTATTCTAATTTAAACGCAAGCGTTCAAATATCAAATAGAATCAATATAGGACATTGCCTTGTAAAATCGTATTTCAAAAAATTTTTTCTATAAGACAAGAGTGAAGTTAATTGTTTTAGTACAAGTTCGAAAAAAAAACTCGAAAATCAACACAGCTGGGTGAAAAAGTAAAACTAAATTTAACTGTTTCAACTTTTTAGTTTAGTTGTCAAAACAAAAAAGTAAACAAACAACGGCAATTTTTCGAAAAAAGTTCGAAAGAAACGACCAAAGTGACACCTGTGCCAGAAAATCTAATTACGGAAATGAAATAAGATAAGAAAAAAAAGAACGCGTCTGTCCTATATATATAAGCTATTTAATATATGCAAGCGTTTTTCCGCACGTCTGATTCCAGCATTAGTCTTACCCATTACCTTGTATAGTAACACCTTGAAAACGGTCCTTTATTGATTCCCATATAGCTTTTGCATATTTTATTCCTTTGAATACTAGCGCCTGTTCCGGTAATAAACTTAAAATAGTTAAGCTTAATGCTTCTTTACTTTTCTAAATCAATTTGTTGTGAATCTCTTTGCTGGCAGGATTATCTTTCTCAATTTTTAGTTCCTCATTCGCTATGGGTGTCTTCAAATAGTAATTTATCAACCAATAACGCTTCCATTCGAATACTCGATTTTATCACCTATATAACTCCGTCGTGTTTATTATCTATTATTACAACTACTCTTGTTATTAGAACCATGCTCTGCTAGGGATTTGTTGGTCAATATTTAATAATATAGATAACACACGAAGTGGCTTGCTTATTCGGTTGAACAAAAGATAATTTGATAATGTGTAATAACACCCACTGAAAATAATGCGAGTACTTAATTCTTAAATAGGAAGATTTTCCAACAGTTTATAGCTTGCACTTGGATAACCTCCAGTGGGTTTATTCTGTCTTTCACTGGGAATTAGGAAATGAAAAGAATTGACAGTATTGATGCAGTTAGGAATTATTTCCTTAAAAGTGTATTCTGGCGACAAGGAAAATATTTTTTTAGGAATATTTTTTTTCCTAATTATTGCAGTTTTCACAAATATTTTTCCCATTTTCTTTTTAGGAATAATGAAATACCACGGGGAAAGATTATTTAAATTGATTACTATGGCGTACGTTGTATTTATAATTCTAATAAAATAAATAAAATAACTAATTAGAATGCATTTGGCTTTACATAATCATTTAGAAAATACATAGAGATAAAAATTGTAGCGGCTGATTTCTTCAATTACATATAAATTAGCAGTTAGAAAATACAACAACAACAACTATGGTTAATGTAACGGATAATATGATGAGTAATGTATCCCGGTTAATGTAATGTGGTAGTCGAATAATAAAAATCAAACCAATAAAAAATGGTTTAAACCAGATTTTTATTACTAACATTTGTATATGCATTTGGTCGTTTACGGGATAAATAAAAAATAAAACTTCTCTTTTCAATTTGGAATTTTAACCGGATAACATCGGTCATTTATATAAAAAGGTGAATCATAATTTTATTTAAAAAATATAACTTAATAAATATCATAATATATTAAAAATAATATGATTTTTTTTTATTTAATTTTTTTTTTTTTACATAAGATAAACACTAATTCTTGTGTGAGTCTGTATAATCATAAACTCTTTCTTTTATATCAAATGGATCGACGCGTCCCGTAATTGGGTTCGCAGCAAACGAATAAACTGTTTTCTTTCGAATTCGTCGTCATCCAAAAATCTCAAACGTATGCGATCTCATATTTTATAACAAAACAAAATATCGAAAATGTCGTTAATAATTTTTGACAACTTTAAAATAGGTTTTAAACACCGTGGGTGACCGACACTTAAACTAAATTTCGTTTTTCTCGAAAATTTATTCCCAACATTGCCAGAATACACTTTTGGATAATTGGGTGAAAAAATTGGGAAAATGTGCTACAAAGATTTATTTTTTCCCAATTCCTAATTCCCAGGGAAAGACAGAATAGACCCACAGTCCAGGGTAAAACATTCAAAATATTATACCTAGTACTTTTAGGTTAGTTGTTTCAAAAAGGCAAATTTCAAGAAGCAAAACAACAAATAAAATCGAACTACATATACCATTTTTACTGTAAAATTCTCTTTTCAGTTTAATAAAAAGCTAAAATTTGTGTTATAATTTACCAGCTTTATTAATTACGGTTTTTAAGCTAATTCTAAATTAATTTAAATTGTTTTAATTTAATGATAGTGTTATCTGAAATGAATCATTATATTGGTTAATGTTAAATGAAGCAATTGAAACACGTTTTTAATCGATGTTTACGGTTTTAACAGAATAAAACCCTTGGCTCTGGTTGTCAAATATCCACCCCATTTCGGTTAAACGTTGATGATGCGGATGGAGAACGATGGTATGGTGGTGGTTTTGGCCTCAAATATGTGTTACTCTTAACCGTCGTTTCTGGATAGATGGCGCTTGTTGGACTTTGCGATCGTAAGCTCAAGTTATCGATTAGATAATTAGGTGTGTCCTTGAGGCTCTTCAATGTCGTTGTCGGCTGATTAGTAGTATCCGAAAATTGCACCATTTGTACAATTGGTGCTGTGGTTGATTCACTAAATTTGGAATAAAAATTAAAAGCGACATTAATAATATTTTACCATATTGGCCAAACAAATAGGCGCAAAACTTTAAACTAAAAAGCAAATCGAAAAACTCAATATTAAATCAAAACGGGGAATTATTTCACACATTTTCACCTCATAATAGGCTTAAAAATACTAAATAAATCTAAAAAATAATTTTCAGAATAATCATCCTGCCTGGAATACAAAGTGGAATTTAAAATACTTGAAGATATTTGCTTTAACATATCCAATATACTTACATAAACTCATGTTGAAAACACAATATGGTCGTAAGGATCGTGATTAAAAGTGCCAAAATCATTGCTGGTATAGCAACTGCAAACGCTAATTCATCAATATAGTTACGCTCAGGAACTTCTTCATGTGAAATAGACTCCCAATGATCCAGTCGTTTTAATATACTGAGTTCAGAATCGTGTGCCGTTTCACTGCTTTGATGTGACATCTCACCCTCGTCACCTATTGTTTTAAAGGCACACCAATCCAATATAAATCCAGCGTTCTGGAAAATTCGTTGCACGGACGTCTTCTTATAATTGCAAGTAGATATTTTATACAGGGGCTTAACCTCGTTCTGTAAATCTTGAAGTCGTTTCGAAAGAGGTGAATCACTACCCAAGTGCACAAAGACGCCTTCAGTTTGCTGTGGTTTTAGTGGTAGGCGGGCACCCATTTTAACCGCAGATTCCATGAAAACCACATGCAAATCCCCACTACTCTCGGGCCACAGGTCATTCCGAAACAAATTCTTAAGATTTTCCATGCGTCCTGGATCCATTAAATGAACCCAATTTAAATTATCAATCTTCATCTGAACCAAATTTGATGCAGGTCTCTTGGCTGCAATTAATAAACGAACAATGATCCGTTTTGTTTCGTACGTTTCGCGATGTAATCCTACAATTTCGATGTGCAATTCAGTTCCAGCCAAATTTTTCCCTGGCGTGCCATACAAATACCCCGCCATATAATCTTCACTGTACATATATCTCATCCAGGACGGCAAATCCGGGTAGCCTTTAACAGATGGACGAAATATATACGAATCACTATAACTATGTTGAGTCCAATTGAACGCAGGGGGCTCAATTTTCATCGTAAACAATTCGGAGATGTTGATTGTATGTACAAAATCACAGGATACGACGCCAATTCCCAGACAAATAAATCCACAGATGAAAATAGTCCAGCGTTCTCTGCAATCAAAATCATTTTCAAAATTTAGAACCAGGTCAAAATATTTAATTAAAATATTTAAGCAAACCTCATTTTATATTGTCCGTGCAATATTCTATCAATTTTAAGAAATTTTCATGAAAATCAATGGAAATTTGGGGAAAATATTTACTACGTAATAACGAATATTTATTCCGGTTATTAAGCCAAGTTTCCAATTTTATAAACATTGAGTTTTTGTACAATTTGTATAGGTAGGTAGGTTATTGCTATACTAATTAGTAATTATTCTTTTTTTATAGGTACTTACATAAATATTTGTTAATTTTGACTACTTACATATTTTACATAATTATACGTATATGTAATTAAATTTAAAAATGTGAAATGTGGGTACATAATAACCGATTTAAAATAACCGGTAATGACGTGGGTCGTAGCCTGTTCCATGCACTTTATTATCTGTCAAATTCAAAAGGCTACATGTCAAAATCATCATTAAAGACAGGCTGGTTTTATTTCTAATTGATTTTGTTAATTTTAAGCTATGGCTGAATTGTTGATCGATCCAAATATACGTTTTTGGGTGTTTTTACCCATAGTGGTTATCACATTTTTGGTTGGAATTATCAGGCATTATGTGTCCATGTTGATATCGTCGCAGAAGAAAGTGGAGCTAACTCAGATCCAGGATAGGTTAGTGATAATTGGTGTTTTTTTGTTGTATTAATGTTGGAATTTACTTACAGTCAAGCCATGATTCGAGCTCGGTTACTGCGTGAAAATGGAAAATATTTAACTGCTCAGTCCTTCGCAATGCGCCGACATTACTTCAATAATGAGGAAACTGGATATTTTAAGACGCAAAAACGCGCTCCTGTCTCGCCTAATTCATCGGCTATGCTGTCCGATTTGGTTAAAGGGAATTTCATAAATGTGCTACCTATGGTAGTTATCGGTGGATGGATTAATTGGATGTTTTCGGGATTCGTTACTACAAAGGTGCCATTTCCATTGACCTTACGCTTTAAACCTATGTTACAGCGCGGTATTGAGTTAGTCTCGTTAGATGCGGCGTGGGTATCATCAGCTTCATGGTACTTCCTGAATGTTTTTGGTTTACGTAGCATCTACACGCTCGTTTTAGGAGAAAATAATGCTGCAGATCAAACCCAAGCGATGCAAGACCAAATGTCCGGTGCGGCGGTTTCAATGCCACAAGATCCAAAGGCAGCTTTCAAATCAGAATGGGAGGCCCTCGAAATTACGGAATACCAAAATGCGTTACAAAATGTTGAAAATGAATTGCTTTCGCAAATTTCAACCGATTCAGCAGTAAATTCTTTATATCATCAGAATGTCGTCGAGGACGGTTATGTAACTCGGAATTAGATGGATTCACAGTAGGGATTTTTAGTAAAAAAAATCGTTATATGTAAATTATAAAATAAAGTCTTATTTATAATTATTATATGTATGTTGGTATATGGAAAATTTAAAATTGTTTGGTACACGTGTGATATTGATTGTAAAGTCGTCACGTACATACATAATTATCTCGCCGTTATCAAGGAGGAGCCATTTATACAAAGCAGAGGCTCGTTACAAATTATAGTGTATATAAGTATTTACATAAATTCGCCAGTTACGAGGACGGGCCACGCTAAATGCGATAAATGCCATTTTCCATTATAAAAACAGCTTAAATCTATAACCTTATAGAAGCGTTAATTTATAATATTAAACAAAATCCATTTTCTCAACTTAATCAAAATCCGTTGCACATAAAACGTGTTAAAGCTAATAAAGCCCTTACTCTGAAAATCAAATTTGCTCAATTTTTCCCACACATTGAGAATCGAAAAATATTATTAGTGCAGGTAATTTAATCACTTAACCAAATTAACACGACCTACGTGTTAATAATTTATACCAAATCATTGATAGTTCTTTTGAATAATCAAAAGAAATTTGGTCGTGCTATAAAACTGAGAAATTAATCATAGAAAGCCTGTTGCTCAATATTGTTTCGTCTTGAATTCGCCTTGTTGATTATAATTTTTCTTATGTCAAGTACATAATTGAGCACTGATTAATTGCTTCTAGGGACAATTTAGAGCAAAAGGCAATAAAAAATAAAATATTTTGCATTCCCATTTGCCATCAATTCTAATAACTAGAATTAAGCTTATATTTTTATAGTTTCGATAAAATGGATTCCGAAGATGTCATTGTACTAGATTCGTCCGATGAAGAAGTAAAAAAAACTATTTCTAAATTGTTTTCTATATACGTGTGACTGAACCTATGAATTTCGTAATATAATTACGTTTTGTATCATAATTTAATTTAATATAATTGAGTTTTAAATTTTATAGTTGTTTAGTAGATGAAAAGATTTCCAGTGTGTCTGAAGTCTTAACATAATATTATGACAGTAGTTTGTTGTGTTATAGCAAATATTTATAGTTCATACTTATTTTCAATTCCCAATGCGTATTTAATTAAAAACAGACGAATACTAAATAAATAAGAATCTAATTTCATATTTAAATTTCTGATCAGTGCTAATATTATTTTATTTTGTTTACACGGGCACAGGCGGATAAAAATGATAAAAAAGTTGCTCAAATTTCCAAAGCAAAACAAAGCGAACATAACAACAACAACTCAGCTAGCAGCCCCAATAAAAATGTGTGTGATGTTTCAAATGGCCCAAAACGGAAGAGCTCTAAAAATTTGTCGCTTGTCCATCAATCAAAACGTATCAAACCTACTAAAATAGGGGATATCGAATCAAACGGCAAAATAATTGCTGGGAACTTAGAAAATGATGTGATTTTATTGAATCATGATGAACCAGTAGTACTATTTGAACCTAATGATCCTAGTGAGGAGGAGGAATCACGTACAAGTAATACAGCAGCACTTAATAAATCAAGTGCAGATGTTAAAACAGAAATTAACAGTGCGTTCGCTAAATTACTCGAGGCATGCCGGATGGCGGATCCAACTAGTGATATGGAACTACTGATCAATAAAAAACTGATACGCTATTATGAATGTGTCCATCCAGATTTTGTTAATTCGAAAAGCTTTTGTAAAACAGTTGACCGCGTTACAAATGATATAAAGCAGAATCCTGGACTTGTCTATCTAAAAATCACAAGTATAATA
The DNA here is from genome assembly GCA_932526605.1 of Nephrotoma flavescens. NCBI lineage: Eukaryota > Metazoa > Arthropoda > Insecta > Diptera > Tipulidae > Nephrotoma > Nephrotoma flavescens. Next base: position 164,126,662 of record OW052220.1, on the reverse strand, counting down.
GAGGAGCTTAAAGTTCGCCGAAAGAGCAAAAGTACTGTAATTACAAACGAGGAAGTCCTTACCACTGGAAACGAGAAACGGGATAAACAGATCAAAAAGTTGAATAAAGCCTTGTACATTCTTAAAAAGCGAATAATAAAATTAGATGAGTCGGAAGTCGATTTCGAGGATGAGGCCAATTCGACATTTTTACAGGTGGAGAGATACAAGAAACGAGCTATGGAAATTTACGAAAAAATATGTGACTTAACAGGTGAAAGTAAGCATGCTCATCGATCGTTGCGCAAACCCATCACATTTCAAGGCACGGCCTACCCCGAATTCAACAAGGCCATACAAACTTTTGTTAACCAAACGAATACATTTCCAGATTTTGTCGATGTGCTCAAAGTTCTGGAGTATTGCAATCGGCAATATAATTTTCGTCTTAAATCAGACGATATGAAAAAAATTGGTAAATGTTTGACTATCTACTTTAGTTACAATTATTAAGTTATAACTTACTTATTTACAATTTCAGCTGAAGACGCTTTTATTAAAATCGGCAAAACTCTGCAAAATCGTCGAAAAACTGATCTTTATGAAACTGTAACATATTTTGCCGGTACAGACAAAGATCCGGCCATCGAAGATGCTACTCTACAGACGAAGTTGTCGGAGAACAAAAGATACCACACTCGGATTAGTACAATTATCGATAAGTAAGACACCATAATTAGTCTAATTTGGTATACAAAAAATTCAATATGTTTTATTATGCACACAGATACGCTGAGCAACAAGAAAAGGTTTCAGCAGAGGAAGGTGATTCACATCCAGATAATTCATTCGATGTCAGCGCTGCTGGACCAACAACGTCTTCTATTTCTCCAGAAAACTTACAAAACAAAATGGTAGAAGAATGTAGCTATAATTCGAAAAGCGTAGCCACAACTAGCATTACTTGTCATAATAGCGCGACCGTTACTAAAATGAACGGTCAATTTACAACTTCTGCTACAATAACTACAAACGAGAACGTTGTAATATTAGATGCTGATGATCAATCCATAAATTCTGATGTTAGCTAACTAAAATGTTTATTTTCCACACTGCTATTATACATACACTATTTTAGTATCTAGGAAGTTAAAAACAAGACTATTTTTTCAAAATAATTCAAATTGAATTTAATAATAAAATTTATATAAATAGAGTTAATAAATTTAAAATCTAATTATTGGATATTGCTTTTATTTTAACAAAATTGCTGCTGGGAATGCTTATCTTCCGAGTTCATCAGTTTCTAGCATGCACGGGATTCTTCGTTTATACGAACAAAAAAACTAACGATTAGACAACAAACTCCTGTAATCCTAAAACAATTAAATTGAGTATTGGTAGTAAGGGGATGTAGGTGCATTTGAGATCATTAGATGTACTGAATTAGTTAAGATTAAAGTGAGAATGGTAATGCCTGACAAAGATAGGAAATGGCAGATTCCGTAACCGTCAAGTGTAAGCAATTCTATAGACGAATGGGAACGGTGAAGAACATAATTAATATGGGAGGCAATGGTGAGGAGCCTTAAGAAGAGGCCAAATCTAATGTTCGCAAAACAATAAACTGGTGGACAATTCGTGTGACTTTGATAAACAGAAACACGACATGAGATTCCAAAAAAGTAGCTCTGGAAACGGGATCAAAAAGCATGAGAGCATAACTAAATCTGGGGTCCCATTTGAAACGCGATGTTTTAAAACGCGATTTATCAAAACATGATATTTGAAAACGCGATATTTCAAAACGCGATACTGTACAAAACGCGATATGGTACAAAACGCGATATTTTAAAATGCGATATTTCGAAACGCGATATAGTACAAAACGCGATATGGTACAAAACACGATATTTCAAAATGCGATATTCCAAAACGCGATATAGTACAAAACGCGATATGGTACAAAACGGGAGTTTAGGATCGGGTTATATCAGGCGGGTGAAAGGGAAATTTAATTTCAGTTTATAGGAATTTAAAAGTCGATAGGAACGATAGTACATATAATCGATATCAGGTGGGTCGCTGCGTTCTCGTCGCTTCGCAACGCATATTCTGTACCATATCGCGTTTTTAAATATCGCGTTTTGAAATATCTCGTTTTGTACCATATTGCGTTTTGTACCATATCGCGTTTTGAAATATCGCATTTTGAAATATCACGTTTTGATAAATCGCGTTTTAAAATATCGCGTTTCAAATGGGACCCAGATTTAGTTATGCTCTCATGCTTTTTGATCCCGTTTCCAGAGCTACTTTTTTGGAATCTCATGTCGCGTTTAGGTTTTTCAAAGTTACACGAATTGTCCACCGGGCTTTTATTTCTGCCTGCATTTCATTCAGTGATGTTATAACTGACCCGAGGTATTTAAAGTTTTCGACACCATCAAAATTATGGTTGCCAATTCCGAGATTTGCCATGGAGATGTTCCTGGGTGTTGCTAGATATTTGGTTTTACTGCTGGTCACCTCCAGACCAAGTCTTCTTGCGCAGCGATCGAGCGGTATGAAACTGTCTTTGATATCGCTAGGTCTTCGGCCAAGAAGCACGATATCATCTGCATATCCAATAATTTGGCCGGATTTATTAAATATACAGCGCGAAGTTTCGATGTTGCTTTTTCTCACTAAGTACTCAAGCGCCAGATTGAACATCAAAGGAGCGAGTGCATCACCTTGTCGAACGCCAGATGTTATTTCAAAGGAGTTTGTTTCTCTGGGATTCCTAGGCATATGAGCGCGGCCCATAGGTTGTCGCGGTGTATACTGTCATATGCCTGTCGGAAGTCTATATATAGTTGATGTATGGTTATGTTGTACTCCCAACATTTTTCCAAGATCATCCTCATGGTGAAACACTGGTCAGTGGTCGATCGGTTGGGTCGAAAACCACGTCGCCAATGATGTTTTTGGCGAAAGGGATGAGTCTGGAAAGTACAACATTAGCCAACACTTTCTAAGCAACGTTCAATAGAGCTATGCCACGATAGTTTTCACATTTAAGACGGTCGCATTTTTTATGCAACGGACATATGAGCGCGGTCTTCCAATTCTCAGGCAGCTCTTCTTGGTCCCAAATACAGACGACGAGATCGTATAGACTTGTTGCAAGAGTAGCGCCTCCGAGTTTAATCAATTCTGTGAGGATTCCACCGAGACCAGGTTCCTTTCCGTTTTTCGATCGGCTAATAGCTGCGTCTACTTCCTAAATTTACATTTTTATCTATGTTTTAATAGCTGCGTCTGTTTTAATTAAGAATCCTCAACAGTTATAAATAAAAAATAATTATTTTTTTTGTTAATTTTAGAAATGTTGCCATAAAAATACTCGGATCGAATGTATTTTATGGCAACATTTATTTTTATGGCAACATTTTATAGTGATTTTTGTTGTATAGTGAAAATCTTCTGCAAAATTTTGTTGGGATATGATATGCGCGATTTCCATTACGAAAAAATTTATCTCAGTAAATAATACTGAGAAAACGAACAGAGAATGGTAATTTTAAATCTATAGGGTTTTCCAATAAGAGTGATATGATTTCTTTAAAAAAACTAATCGTTAAGGAAATTGAAATGTTTGTTATTTAATGTGAAGTACAATCGATACAATTAAGTTCTGAATAAAACGTCATTCAAATGGCCTCTACGACTTCTTCTGCAGGAACGAATTCGATGAACCCAATTTTCGAGCACTTTTTCCACTAAATCAAGTCGTATGTCATGAATAGCTCGCTCAATATTGACTTGTAAAGCTTGAAGAGAGTTTGGTCTATTGCTAAAGACCAATGACTTCAAATAACCCCACAAGAAATAGTCTAATGGTATTAAATCACAACTTCTTGGAGGCCATTCAATATCACAATTTCTTGAAATAAGCGAATCTCCAAACTTTTCTCGTAATAATTCAATTGTTGCACTTGATGTGTGGCACATAGCCCCGTCTCGTTGGAACCAAATGTTGTCATGATCAACTTTTTCCAATTTCGGCCATAAAAAGTTGGTTATCATCGATCTATACCGATCTCCATTGACAGTAACGGTGTTACCAGCTTCATTTCAAAAAAAAAATACGGACCGATGAATCCACCAGACCAAAGACCACACCAAACTGTCAATTTAAGTTAATGTAATGTTTTTTCATGAATAATTTGTGGATTTTCTTCGCACCAGAAACGACAGTTTTGTTTATTTACCGCACCACTCAGATGAAAGTGAGCCTCATCGGAGAAGATGATTTTCTTAAAAAAATCGTTATCGTTTTCAAGTTGTTCCAAGGCAAAATCAGCAAGTTCACGACGTTTATGGTGGTCCAATGGCTTCAGTTCTTGAGTGGAAACAATTTTATACGGATGCAAACAAAAATCCTTTCTCAAAATCTACCAGGTTGTGGTTTGAGACAGTCCCAATTCTTGAGAACGTCTTGGAATCGACAAATTGCAACACTTTGCCTGAACGGCAGCAATATTTGCATTACCTCGAGCGTTTTTTTTGTCTTATTGGCACTTGAACATTATGTAAAGAAAATGTACGCTCAAAATTTTGAACAATTCGACGAATAGCGGGCACACTTAGACGATTATTACGACTATAAAATGGAAAAAGCGCACGAAAAGTTGCAATTGGAGAACGATTATTTTGATAATAAAGCTGAATAATTTGTAAACGTTGTTCTTGCGTATATCTAACCATGATGAAATTGTAAACATTACTGAATACAATGAAACAAAAAATGACAGATCATTACATTATTACAAATGGCCGAAACGACACTTAAAAATCATATCATTCCTATTGGAAAACCCTATACATCAGAACGCATATTTTGATCCCGAATTGGGAGACGAAACCACAAATTTGTGTATGACGCAAAACCAACAACAATTAAAAGCCCTGAACAAAGTCTGAAACGCAGATACCAATATACAACAAACTACAGAAGATTGTGTTGGATACACTAACAATCCCATGTTAATTTTTTTTTTTCGCACCACTATTTATTTAACTAGTGCGCACACACAATGTACACATATGTTCTAATACAACTATCTATAGTCTAGTTTTTTCTGTTTTGTTGCATTAGCATGGCTTTATATTGTTGTTGGTTTTGGTATGACGTATAATACACAATTTTGATGCTGTCATTTGTTACGCATGTATGTGTGTTGTTTTTGTGACCATATGCATCAAAATTTATCGAACCGGGTGGAATTGGTTCAAATTTTTGGTGCTTCCACTCCACTCGTGTTTTGTGACATCTTCCCATGGTATCCAGTACGCCTATTTTGATCCAAAAATAATAACAGGAGAGAAGAATTACCGGAACGCAATAGATAGTGTACAATATATGTGTTTTTGTATTAGTAACAAACAAATTTGTTCGGACGTAACGCCACACCATTCGCAATGATTTTATTTTAGGTTAATAATTTTATATTTTGTAAATTAACAAATTTTATATACCTTTTGTGTTTTACTAACACAATTGTGTAGCTAGGTACCATGTCATAAATTACCATGTCATAAATTTATTTTTAGTTGTGTTTTGAACCAACTTACATATTTTTGTATTCCTTTCAAACTTTTTTGTTGAACTTTTTTGTTCGAAAAATAACACTAACTATACACACAATTGTGTTGGTTGCACTTCAAATCAAGTGCAATTTTTTATCAAAGACGTCATTGCATACTATGGTTTTATACTCACAGATTTGTGTGGTTTCGACTTTAATAGAGTCATTTTTTGGTTGAAAAGGGATATTTTATAAAAAAAACAATTGTAAAACATTTCGTGTTCAATAAAATGGCACGTAAAAAATAAATTTTGAGGAAAGTGAATTTATTTTTTACGTGTCTTTTTATTGAACACGAAATGTTTTACAATTAATTTTTTTTATAAAATAAAAAATTTGTTAATTTACAAAATATAAAATTATTAACCTAAAATAAAAACATTGCGAATGGTGTGGCGTTACGTCCGGACAAATTTGTTCCCCATCTAGATACCATGGGAAAATGTCACAAAACAGGAGTGGAAGCACCAAAAATTTGAACCGATCCCACCCGGTTCGATAAATTTTGGTGCCTATGGTCACAAAAACAACACACATACATGCGTAACAAATGACAGCACACTAATTAAAAATTGTGTATTATACGTCGTATACGTATACACAAATTTGTGGTTTCGTCTCCCAATTCTGGATCAAAATAGGCGTACAGAACGCGTATTTTGATCCTAAAATAATAATAGGAGAGAAAAATTACCGAAACGCAATAGTGTAGAATATATGTGTTTTTGTATTAGTAACAAACAAATTTGTTCGGACGTAACGCCACACCATTCGCAATGTTTTTATTTTAGGTTAATAATTTTATATTTTGTAAATTTACAAATTTTATAATTTATAAAAAAAAAACAATTGTTAAACATTTCGTGTTCAATAAAACGACACGTAAAAAATAAATTCACTTTCCTCAAAATTTAGCATAATTTTGCTTTTGTCAAATTACGCTAAATTTTGAGGAAAGTGAATTTAGTTTTTACGTGTCGTTTTATTGAACACGAAATGTTTAACAATTGTTTATTTTATAAAATATAAAATTTGTTAATTTACAAAATATAAAATTATTAACCTAAAATAAAAATATTGCGAATGGTGTGGCGTTACGTCCGAACAAATTTGTTCCCCATCTAGATACCATGGGAAAATGTCACAAAACAGGAGTGAAAGCACCAAAAACTTGAACCGATTCCACCCGGTTCAATAAATTTTGATGCATATGGTCACAAAAACAACACACATACATGCGTAACAAATGACAGCACACTTATTCAAAATTGTGTATTATACGTCGTATACGTATACACAAATTTGTGGTTTCGTCTCTCAATTCTGGATCAAAATAGGCGTTCAGAACGCCTATTTTGATCCAAATTGGGAGACGAAACCACAAATTTGTGTATACGTATACGACGTATAATACACAATTTTGAATAAGTGTGCTGTAATTTGGTACGCATGTATGTGTGTTGTTTTGTGACCATAGGCATCAAAATTTATCGAACCGGGTGGAATCGGGTGAAATTTTTGGTGCTTCCACTCCTGTTTTGTGACATTTTCCCATGGTGTCTAGATAGGGAATTTGACAAAAGCAAATTTATGCTAAATTTTGAGTAAAGTGAATTTATTTTTTAAGTGTCGTTTTATTGAACACGAAATGTTTTACAATTGTTTTTTTATAACATAAAATTTGTTAATTTACAAAATATAAAATTATTAACCTAAAATAAAAACATTGCGAATGGCGTGGCGCGACGTCCGAACAAATTTGTTTGTTACTAATACAAAAACATATATATTCTACAAAAGTAATACAAAAACACATTTGTAACACGTTTGTAATACAAAAACACATATATTCTATACTTTTGCGTTCCGGTAATTCGTCTCTCCTGTCATTATTTTTGGACCAAAATAGGCGTACAGAACGCGTATTTTGATCCTAAAATAATAACAGGAGAGAAGAATTACCGAAACGCAATAGTGTACAATATATGTGTTTTTGTATTAGTAACAAACAAATTTGTTCGGACGTAACGCCACACCATTCGCAATGTTTTTATTTTAGGTTAATAATTTTATATTTTGTAAATTTACAAATTTTATAATTTATAAAAAAAAAACAATTGTAAAACATTTCGTGTTCAATAAAACGACACGTAAAAAATAAATTCACTTTCCTCAAAATTTAGCATAATTTGACAAAAGCAAAATTATGCTAAATTTTGAGGAAAGTGAATTTATTTTTTACGTGTCGTTTTATTGAACACGAAATGTTTTACAATTGTTTTTTTTTATAAATTATAAAATTTGTAAATTTACAAAATATAAAATTATTAACCTAAAATAAAAACATTGCGAATGGTGTGGCGTTACGTCCGAACAAATTTGTTTGTTACTAATGCAAAAACACATATATTCTACACTATTGCGTTTCGGTAATTCTTCTCTCCTGTTATTATTTTAGGATCAAAATACGCGTTCTGATGATGACCTAAGTCGAATTAAAATATTCAAAAATATAATTTTGCGAAATAAAAAACAAGTGTTTAATAAAATGTTTTTATTAAGTATAAGTGTGTTTTGCCAAGTGCCTACGGCAAATAGCGTAAAAAGTATGAATATGAAACACTGACAGTTCAAATTTATGAGTCAAATTCCCCATATAAATAACATGGGAGAATGTCTCAAAACAGGAAGGGAAGCACTAAAAAATTTGAACCAATTCCACCCGGTTCGGCAAATTTTCATGCATATGGTCACAACGTCAACTCACATACATGCTTAACAAATGACATCAGTACGCCTATTTTGATCCAAAAATAATAACAGGAGAGAAGAATTACCGGAACGCAATAGTGTACAATATATGTGTTTTTGTATTAGTAACAAACAAATTTGTTCGGACGTAACGCCACACCATTCGCAATGATTTTATTTTAGGTTAATAATTTTATATTTTGTAAATTAACAAATTTTATATCCCTTTTATGTTTTACTAACACAATTGTGTAGGTACCATGTCATAAATTACCATGTCATAAATTTATTTTTGGTTGTGTTTTGAACCAACTTACATATTTTTGTATTCCTTTCAAACTTTTTTGTTCGAAAAATAACACTAACTATACACACAATTGTGTTGGTTGCACTTCAAATCAAGTGCAATTTTTTATCAAAGACGTCATTGCATACTATGGTTTTATACTCACACATTTGTGTGGTTTGGACTTTAATAGAGTCATTTTTTGGTTGAAAAGGGATATTTTATAAAAAAAACAATTGTAAAACATTTCGTGTTCAATAAAACGGCACGTAAAAAATAAATTCACTTTCCTCAAAATTTAGCATAATTTTGCTTTTGTCAAATTATGCTAAATTTTGAGGAAAGTGAATTTATTTTTTACGTGTCGTTTTATTGAACACGAAATGTTTTACAATTAATTTTTTTTATAAAATATAAAATTTGTTAATTTACAAAATATAAAATTATTAACCTAAAATAAAAACATTGCGAATGGTGTGGCGTTACGTCCGAACAAATTTGTTCCCCATCTAGATACCATGGGAAAATGTCACAAAACAGGAGTGGAAGCACCAAAAATTTGAACCGATTCCACCCGGTTCGATAAATTTTGTTGCATATGGTCACAAAAACTACACACATACATGCGTAACAAATGACAGAACACTTATTCAGAATTGTGTATTATACGTCGTATACGTATACACAAATTTGTGGTTTCGTCTCTCAATTCTGGATCAAAATAGGCGCACAGACTTATTCAAAATTGTGTATTATACGTCGATTTGTTTATTTTTTTTATAACAAATTTTTATAGTTAAACAATTGACAACCTCACCAAAAAATATCATAATTTTTTATTAATTTCATAATTTATATTATATTATTTCTTATTATTTAATTTGAATCGATTATTTTAATATTTGGTATTTTAATTTTTGTTGTAAACTTGTAAATCTATTTTTAAGATGTCTGAAACCGCAGAGTACACAACAAGAATGACAAAATCAAAACATATAAATGAACTATAATCAAAAAATGTTTGGTAGTGTGGGAGAATTTTGTTTATATTGCAATACAATATTTATGTAGATGTGTTGGAATGTTGCCATAAAAAGTACTCCGTTGGGTATTTTTTTCAATTTTTTATGGCAGTATACTACCACTAATACAATAATTTTGTCAGTAAAATTTTCACACTGGACAAATCGATAAGTTGGTCTCGCTTTTTTTTTACTGAGATACATTTTTTCGTAATGCGCGATTTCCATTACGAAAAAATGTATCTCAGTAAAAAAAAGCGAGACCAACTTCTCGATTTGTCAAGTGTGGAAGAGAAACAAAAATTTTATTCAGTAAAATTTTACAAACAAAATTATTGTATTAGTCGTAGTATATACTGCCATAAAAAAATGAAAAAATACTCAACGGAGTACTTTTTTTGGCAACATTCAAACACATCTACATAAATATTATATTGCAATATGAACAAAATTCTCCCACACTTCCAAACTTTTTTTGATGGTCCAAACCGTTCATTTATTGTTTGATTTTGTCAATCTTGTTGTGTACTCTACGGTTTCAGACATCTTAAAAATAGATTTATAAGTTTACAACAAAAATTAAAATACCAAAAATTAAAATAATCGAATCAAATTAAATAAAAAATTAAGTGTGCTTTAGACCACACTACTGGAGTAAAACTTCTAATATATATTTAATATTTATAATATAATATAGAAAAATTATAATATTGAAAAAAAAATTGGCCACCCTGTGCGTTCTCGAGTGTCACCTAGCCATTTATGTCTGATGCCACAAGAGATAACCTTGTAACTTGGTAACTTTTTCAAGGCCAACTAGTCGTAATAGATAATGTTTATGTATGTGTCACAAAATGGACAAAAAACCCATTTTTGAAATCTCTTCGCATAGTAAAAATGGCCTTGAAATATTTTTTATTTCATTTATGTTTGTGTAGTGTGGCTTCATCGAAAATTTGTTTAAGTCGTATTAAAATCTGTATCATATACAGACGGGGAAAGAAACGAAGAAAGAATCGGTTTCTGTGATACCTCGTGTGGAATGGAGCTATAATATAGAATAAAAAATACATATGTATATAAAATATATCACACAAACGATTTTTTTTGTTCACCCTGTGCGTTCTGGAGTATAGATCTTATAATTTAGAAAAAAAAAATTGGACACCCTGTGCGTTCTCGAGTGAGTCAGTCAATGACAAAGAAGTCTATATTATGACTTTCCAATTTTCCAGTTTTTCAATTTTCCAATTTTCATATTTTCCTATTTTACAATTTTCCATTTACCTATTTTCTAATTTTCCAATTTTCAAATTTTCCAATGTTGCAAATTTCGAAATTTTCCAATTTTTCCAATTTACCAATTTTCCTATTTTCTTATTTTCCAATTTTTTTAACCAATTATTAAAATAAAATGGTATAAATTAATGTTCCACCTAGGGATTTATGAATTGTCATGGCACATCCTGATACTAAACGAAAATGATTTCGTTTTGCGTTTATTGTTTCGTTCGCCTCTTTCGATTACATTTTCGTAACGCATTTGCCAGCTTAGTCCCCAAGTCAAGCGTGCCTAAAGAAGTTTTACTTCAATAAGAAATAATATAATATAAATTATGTAATTAAGAAAAAATTATGATTTTTTTTGGTTAGGTTGTCAATTGTTTAACCAATTCCACTACAATAACAGGCCATTTCTTGTAATAATTTTGTTGGTATGTATATGTAAATACAAAAAAAAATGACATTTCTGTTTAACACGAAACAAAAATACATGGCAACAAAAAAACAATTTCATTATTTTTAATAAATAGTTTGTATCTCTCTCTCTCTCTCTTTCTCTCTCTGGCTTTCACATCCCATGAAGGGATTTCGCCGCCCGCACAATGGTCCTCCATCCATCCCGATCCATTGCTCTCGTCCTCCAGTTTCGACATCCTAATGCTTGTAGATCTTGTTCAATGTCGTCACGCCAGCGTAGTCGGGGTCTTCCTCTACGACGTACTCCGACTAGTTGTTGGTGAAACACTTTATTTATCATCCGTTGTTGTGGGGACCTTGAAACGTGGCCGAGCCATCTCACTCGATTGGATTTAATGAATCCGATGATATCGCTGCCTCCGAGGAGTTGCTTTATTTCGTGATTCATACGAATCCGATATTCGTTGTTCGCAACTTTAATTGGACCAAAAATTGAACGGATGACCTTCCTTTCGAATGTAGATAACAATCTACAATCATTAGAGGTCATGGTCCAGCTCTCGCTTCCGAAAGTCAGCACAGGTCTTATTAGTGCTTTACAAAGTGCGAGCTTGCACGACTGCGATAGATGTTTCGAACGCAATAATCTTGATTGGGCGTAGAAAACTCGTTGTCCGGCAGCGATTCGGGCTTTTATTTCTGCCTGCATTTCATTCAATGATGTTATAACTGACCCGAGGTATTTAAAGTTTTCGACACCACCAAAATTGTGGTCGCCAATTCCGAGATTTGCACTAGAGATGTTCCTGGGTGTTGTTAGATATTTGGTTTTACTGCTGTTCACCTCCAAACCAAGTCTTCTTGCGCAGCGATCGAGCGGTATGAAACTGTCTTTGATATCGCTAGGTCTTTGGCCAAGAAGCACGATATCATCTGCATATCCAATAATTTGGCCGGATTTATTAAATATACAGCGCGAAGTATCGATGTTGCTTTTTCTCACTACGTACTCAAGCGCCAAATTGAACGGCAAAGGCGCGAGTGCATCACCTTGTCGAACGCCAGATGTTATTTCAAAGGAGTCTGACACAGTTCCTTCAATTACGATTCTACATACAGACCCATACGTTGTTAATTTACACAGCGAAACGAGTTTCTCTGGGATTCCTAGGCATATGAGCGCGGCCCATAAGTTGTCGCGGTTTATACTGTCATATGCCTGCCGGAAGTCTATATATAGTTGATGTATGGTTATGTTGTACTCCCAACATTTTTCCAAGATCATCCTCATGGTAAAACACTGGTCCGTGGTTGATCGGTTGGGTCGAAAACCACATTGATAGTCGCCAATGATGTTTTCGGCGAAAGGGATGAGTCTGGCAAGTACAACATTAGCCAACACTTTGTAAGCAGCGTTCAATAGGGCTATGCCACGATAGTTTTCACATTTAAGACGGTCGCCTTTTTTATGCAGCGGACATATGAGCGCGGTCTTCCAATTCTCAGGCAGCTCTTCCTGGTCCCAAATACAGACGACGAGGTCGTATAGACTTGTTGCAAGAGTAGCGCCTCCGAGTTTAATCAATTCTGCGGGGATTCCATCGAGACCGGGTGCCTTTCCGTTTTTCAATCGACTAATAGCTGCGTCTACTTCCTCCACTGTGGGATATTCGACAAAGACCTCTTCACCTGGTGGAGCTATTGCTCTAATGGAGGTCACGTCGTCATTCCGATTTAGCAGATTTTGAAAGTAGGTTTGCCATACTGAGAGAACATCAGCCACGTTTGTTCTCAACTCTCCATTCCCGTCTTTGATGGCTGTACTTCTTGGGTGGAAGTCTTTAGTGAGATTCCTGGCGTTGGCAAAACAGTCCCTTGAGTTTCCTAGTTCCGCTTGGAAGCTGATGTTTTCGATGCATAATCTCATATGTTCGCGCTTTTTTTGTCGAAGGTATTTAGTCGTGGCTTTCCTAGCGCGGAGATATTCTGCTAGAGTGCTTCTAGTGTTGCGAGCCAACCATTTTTCACGAAGCGTTCGTTTATTTTCGACGACCCTACGGCATTGGTCATCGAACCAATCATTGCGGGGCCTCGGAGGTCTTCTTCCGATGGTATTTTGCGCCGCGGTGGTTATGGCTGACTGTATAGCGTGCCACTGCTCCTCGATGTTAGAGGGAGCTTCTTCGTTGTTGCTGGGCCGCTCTAAATAGTTAGTGACAGCTGATTGGTAGCTCTGCAATGACGCTTGGTCTTTTAGAGCATTGATATTCCATCGAACGGTCTTTTGTGCTTGTCTGTTAAACGTAGAGTTTGCACTTATACTTAAATATGACAAGCATATGATTGCTGTCCATGTCTGCACCTCTGTAAGATCTAACGTCAGATATGCTGGTGGAGTGCCTCTTAGACACCATGACGTGATCGATTTGATTTTCCGTTCTCCCATCGTTCGATCTCCATCCACGTTACTTTATGGATTCTCTTATGTGGGAAAAACGTACTTGATACAACTAAGTTGTACGTTATTGCCAGGTCGGTGACTCGTTGGCCGTTTTGTTACTAGTTAGGTGCAGGCTGTTAGGACCGATGTGCGATGTATTTTCTGCACTCCTACCGATTTTTGCATTAAAGTCGCCCACGATGATTTTAATGTCGTGGTGCGGTATGTTATTGATGACTTCCTCCAGTTCGACAAAGAAAAGATCTTTGATGTCATCTGATTTATCTTCGGTGGGTGCATGCACATTAACGATCGTGATGTTAAATTTCTTAGTGCGAAGTCTGACCGTGCATATCCGCATGTTGGTAGGGCGGAAATCGATGATATGATGCTTCACGCGCCGATGGATGAGGAAGCCAACTCCAAATTCTCCTCCGTTCTGATGGCCGCTGTAATGAAGAGTGTAATCATTGGTGGTGTCATGGATCCCACTCCCAGACCATCTAAGCTCTTGTAGTGCAAGTACGTCTAATGTGTAACTCTTTGCTTGGTTCGATAGGTTCTGGAGATCTCCAGGTCTTAAGAGGCTAAGCACGTTCCATGTTCCCATTTTTAAAGCGTTGTCCGTGTACAATTTCCGAGGTCGAGTTTGTAATGAATCCGATATGGTTATCCGAGGCCTTTGTTTAGGGTTCATAACTTGGTGAGTTTTTATGAGGGGAGGTTGTTGGCCTTCCGCTCAACCCGCTTGTTACGTGTGTGGGTCACGTACTGGTGAGAATCTTGAGGCATCCAGTCCTACCTTGAACACATTTATATAGCGAGCCGCTTGATACAAGACAGACGCCCGCTTCAGCCGCTCCTAACCTGGAAAACAGACGCTGGTTTGGCATTGGTTTTGAGGCGCCAATGGCTCGCCCTGACATGTAGTGTCTATGACTATAAACAGGATTTAGCTGCTCGTCTCCACTACACCGCCTGATTCATTTAGAGTTACCCAGAGAGCACCGCGAGGAGGTATGAATCTCGGACTTCGCCCCCCAATAGTTTGTATCGTTCAAGTTAAATTGAATAATATATTGTCAAAAATAAATAGGGATATTTTGTTATTGAATTATTAAAAAAAAAATTGTTTTGAGAAAACTTTTCATTTAGTAATATTCCAATTAAAGCAGCAACTTAGTTTTACACCATGATGAACAAACATGTAAAGAGGTGAAATATTCCCATGTTTCATTTTCGTCTTTTTGTTCGCATTGCGTCACGTGTATCCAACAAAACGGAAATTTACATTGAATTTGTCGATTTTTCGATTAATTATTTAAATAAATCTGCAATAAGCGTATTTTGTTTAAACGACTTTTTTTATTTTTCATAATTACAGTTTAACTAAACACTTTTTTATGGTTTACCCTTTTTGTTTCATTTTATGACCGAAATATTTGAGGAAATAAACCGTCGAGATATATTTTTCAAGCCGACGGCAAAATAAGGATAGAATAATTTGAGTATATATATAACATAAAACTATAGAATTGTTAATACATATGTTTACTAACAAAATATTATGTACCTGTCTGTAGCTATTATGAAATAATTGTTGTCTAAATATCTATTTCGTTGTGGTTTTAATTGAAACGAATTTATTTACTGTGAGCGTACCAATTAACAATTGAAATGAATTTCTTAGTTGATGTGGATTTCGAGATTGTTGAATGATTTATTTAAGTTAAAATAATTTTGATTGTAACTGAAAATCAGAAAATAATTAAAAAATTGCTTCAACTATACTTATCAAACTTAAATAAGCTTTTTTATTTAGAAAAAAATACATTTATTATCCATTTATTTAAAAAAATAATAAAAAAAAACCCGAAATCACATGTTTGGTGGATACAAGTGACGTCACATTAGCATGCGCAATATTCCACCTTGTTCTCTTTTCATCATGGTTTTACACCGTAACAACAAATAAAAGAAAAATAAAAATATACGAGATTTTTTTACTGCTGCTCTTGCATGCTATCTTACTTTTTTAGTAAACCAAAATATGTTGAAGGGGATGGTTGTACATCTTTGCGTATGACAACAAAATTTCATTTTTAATTAATCCGGTGTAATAATCCAAAAGACATTTTAATCAATCAATACTAATGATAAGCCCAATTGCGTGATTTAGTTGGTTGTACATAATTACTAAAAAAAAAAAAATCCAATTTTATCGACAATTGGATTTTTTTGTGGGCTTGTGTAAAATTTACAGTAAACATTAAAAATTAGGATACGGTTTATCCACGATATTGAAACTTGAGAAGGTAGAATATCACACATAATAATTTTGTGTATTATGTGTGCTGTGGTAAAATATTCATGTTGTTGTTCAATGTTTCATTTTCATAATATACAAAACACAATCGAATATAAATAAAAAATTTATTAAACATTCAAAATATTATACCCTTTAATCTAAAATTCATTACACAAATAAAATGTGTGAAATTAAGTCCACTATTTTTCTTCAGTACTGTATGTTAACCAAAACAAATAATACAAGTGCCGAGAGCGAAGAGAAATTAAAAAACTTATACGCGCCACGTGTCATTGAAAAATTGTGTTGTTGCTTTATCAGTAAATTAGTAAATGAAAAGTTTCTCAGTAGGGAAATATTTTTACCACACACGGAAATGTTTCTCAAAATATCAATATTTATCGTGATTCTTCAGATAAATTATGTTTGTAGATAATAAAGCAAATTTATTGGGACAAGTAAAGATTTTTTTTTTGTCCCATGTAATTTTTTGTTCATTCTATGACGCCCATGTTTTTGTTTGTATTTACCTACACCAACTCATGTATTTTTTCTATATAGAAAAATGGCCTATTGTTGTAGTGGTATTGGTTTAACTATAAAAATGTGGTATAAAAAAATAAACAAATCGAAGTTTCTCTTTCCCTCTGTTATAGATTTATTATGACAATGATCTTTCTCTGTTCGTTTTTTACTGAGATAAACTTTTTCGTAATGGAAATTGCACATAATGGAAATCGTGCATTAAGTGGAATGCACAAATGTGTTTACTGGTCCAAAATACATACAAAAATAAATTTTTGACATGATTATTTTTCGTTGCGGACACAATTGTGATGGCAGGTAGGAAAAGGGCTATACTAAAGTAGAATGAAGTCTTTGTAAACCGTACGTTTACCATGCGCTATGTTTGAAGGGGATCATTTATTTGTTGTCAAAGTGACAAATATTTATAATGTTTTTCTAACAAGAAATCTATTTCTTATTTTTTGTGTGTTTAAATAAGAAAAATTGATTATTTTAATATTTTTGTTTAAAAAAAGTATTTTTGATGTTCTAATTAAAGTATTATCAGTTTTGCACACAGCCGATTTATAATGTCATGCGAAATAAAAACTTTATTTAAAATAAATGATTTAAATCGAGTACAAGAATTGTTTGGACTTGGAAAGGGTGAGCGATACTAATGTATAATTTTAATTACCTAATTTGAAAAATAACAATTGTTTCTTCAAATAAATTTATGTATCATTATTTCTAGATGACGAATGGCTAGATTCCGTATATTTTTCGATATCACCAACTCTGGAAATTATTGCATTTGGTCATGGAACTCGACTGATTATATTAAATCAGGTGTGGAACCGAGATCTTCAACAGAATTCATTCTCAATAGGCCACGTAATTGAGTTAGAGAATCCTAATGATATTATAACATCTATTATATGTTTACCCATAGTCGCGCAGCTGTCTCATCCTCAATCGACTTCCGAGTGGAGCACAATTGGGGTTGGATTATCATCAGGGCTTGTACTATTTTACACGGATTTTGGTATGAAAATATTTTCTCAACAGTGGCATAATGAAGCAGTCGAATCAATAAGCGCACAAAGTGGAAAAGGTCTCCTGGAGGAGATTTATTTTGGTTATGAGTCTTGTGTGTGTATTGTAGACGGATTAAATTTTTTTACTGTTCTTCACAATATGAAGCAGCAACACATGAGAGTCGTAAACCACAATAAGCAAGATAGTAGCATCATTCACGAATTTACGGTTCCTTGTCGTAAATGGGGATTTGATGGTAAAAACCTAGCTATTAACGATGTGGCTGTGGTTGGACCGCAAATGCTATCATCATTTGATCATTTACTGAATACGACGGTAAGTGGTGGTTTTTACGCGAAATACCGAAGCTCTCCAGCGCAAAACTCACTCGTCTTGACGGGAGGGTGCAGGCCGTATATTGGATTCCATTATGCAAAAGAAGGATTTGTTCAACCGGTGTTAGCAGATGTAGCGAGGACTGTAGCAAGCAAAATAAAGAATGCATTGCCCAGTTGGATAAGGGGTTCGCAACCAGTGGACACGGAAACAGCGCCACCACTAACTCCAACAAAGCAAATGTCTTGTCCATTTGGGCTTTGCGATCTTCAAAGGACTGGAATGCGTGTATATTTGGCACCCGGAAATCAATTAGCCGCTGTTACAGATAATTTGGGCCGTGTTATTTTGGTAGATTGCAAACGGGCCATTGCTATCCGAGTATTTAAAGGGTATCGCAAGGCTCAATGCAGTTTTATCGAGGTGATTGAAAAACACTCTAAGCAACAACAAAACCAAAAACAAGACCGTCGTCGTGCTTTATTTTTAGTTATATATGCACCGAAACGTTCATGTCTTGAGATATGGCCTTTGCAACGAGGCGCTAAAACCGCAGCATTTTACGTTTCTAAATTTGGCCAACTGGTATATAACTCTTATAATTTGATGGGTTCTTCATCGAACACAAAAATTCGGTACAGCTCCAGTAATCAGCATACTTGCCTGTTTTTCGACCCTTCGGATCAGACAATTAAAGAGATTCAAATTCCGTTTTATTGTGCAATCAGTGATTCAAATTCCAAGATAGCCAAGGATTTACATTTAATACGTAGAATTAAATTAAATTTGAAGTCCGAGGACTCAGCAGTTTTGATTGAGAAAGAAATTTTGAATGAAATTGGTATGTTAAGCTCAAATTTACAGACAAACGAAATGCGGATCATATGCATCGAAATGCTGGTTAAAAATATTAAAACAAGCCCGGAAATTTTAAAATCAACGATATTAGCAATTCAAGGCCAGCTATCAATCGAAGATCTTGATCATGACAGTGATACTGAATGTCACCGGTTAGAAAGCATAGATGAGACATGCTCTATTTTAGAAAAATCTTATGAAGTTGAGCATTCGCCCAAAAATCAACGAAAACATTTAACTATACTGTGCGATAATTATTTAAAATTGTTGGATTTCTATACGTATGTCACGGATACGACCTTCGACGAGATCACAGAAAATGTAGAGTTTAGCCAAAACTCATTGAACATAGGCCAAATGAGTATCTCTGCTTTGGAGTTGGAGAATATTCAAAAGCTGCTTGACTTGCTGTGTTTAGAGCATAAGTTTTTACCAGGCACCCCTAAAGTTCATTTCAAGTTGGATGAAAATGAGAAAAATTCAAATCAATTCATTACCTTTCTATCCTCATTCATTGTGCAGAATGATGACTTAATCTTGCTAGACGATAAAAAATCAAGTTTACACCATTTAGTTGGATCTATAACATTCAAAAAATTTTTAGAAAATGGTAAAAGTTCGAATAATTTTATCAGACAAGCAAACCAAAGTGGTATATTGAGCGAACACTTTATGCGTCTGTTGCTCATTTATTGGCTGGAAAAACCTTTTTTGTACCGTAAAAGTGAACAATTAATAGCCGATATGCAACGTTTTACCGAAATACTAGGAAATGTATGTCTATTGGCAGGGAATAAGGTCGAATATGATTATAATTCGATTTCATTGTGGTGGCAAACGGTGCGTGAATTATTGCTAGAAAGCTCTTGTGCACTGCGAGGCTTATTAGCGGCTATGATGTGTAGAAACCAAGCTCTGAAATGTTGTCAGAAGGAGAAATCGGGCGATGAAGAAGATATGAATTTTGAAGAATTATCCCAAGAAGCATGCCAATGGTCGTTATTGATTGGAAAGCTGGATGATAGTGCAGTTTTGGGTGCTATACTAAATATTGTGATTCAAGTCAATGAGCCAGTATTACCCCTGATCAAATATGAAAAACGTAACATTAGTCTAAAGTCTATATTGGGCGGGGGTAAAGGTATAGTGACTGAATTAGTTACAAAGTGGTTGGTTGGTACGGGGTTGGATCCAAATCTGTTGTTTGACAAACCAGTTCCGGATCAGAATATTGACGGCACCAATGATTGTACCAAAAACAATAACATTAATCTAATTTTAAGTAACATCCGTTTATTACGTGAACATTTCCCATTCAGTTTACAACCGGGCATCTTGTTGTGTCACTTATCTTGGGATTTTATGGGCTACTGGAGTAATAATATGTCGCAGTTAGATTATTTATCGGCGGGACTAAAATGCTTGTCGACTATTGAAAAATCAAATTGGGCCGTAAAACATGGTATATGTTGTATGATATGGAACGCTCATTTAAAAATGCCTTTAGAAGCGACCCGGAAACTAATAGACAAAGTTGGTCATTTACCACGAGAAAAATTTTGCCTGCAAGATATCGGTTTATCAGACTCTCTAGTACCGAAATTTCTTGAACTGTGCATCCAGTTTTTAGAAAAATTCATTGAATGCCTAGACCACGATAAAATGGAGCTTCAATACGAGGAAATATTACAAGAAGGTGAAATTCCATTAGCTTTATTAGCTCTGCAACAAAACGAAGCACATCTGGAGCTGCTAAATTTGCACATCGAGCTATTAATGGTCTTGCAATTTATTTCACAATTTAGCATGAAGCAAGTCAAACCAAAACATTTATTTAATGATCTTTTAAATCAAACGTTTTTCTGTCAAATTAATAAGAGTCTAGGATACGAGCTAACTAAGCCGGATTTAATTTTGGTGAATGTACGAAAGAAATTTCTGTACAAACTGATAACGGCCACTATGGATGTGATTCGGGTGGATTATGAAAAAATTTATTACGATGAACATATTGAATGGTATGGCAGAATCGAAAATTTAGGAAGGATATGGAAAATTAATGAAAATGAATTGAAACGACATCAAGTACTACTGCTTGTAATTTCTGTTATAAATCTAATAAACCTAAACTATTTATTTGTTTCAGATTTCTGAGCTTTATGCACATGGTTGGGATGAGTATGCTGAAGAACTTCTATTAAATTTTTGTGATATTGGAGACTTAGGTTTTCGTCTATTGGATATAGCAGGCAATCGTCTTAATTCATATATAAATTCAGATTCTAGTGCATGGGGTCATGTAGCGACGGTGTCACCGTCATTGACGACGTTTTTGGATAAATTGGTAAGCTTAAAGAATAAATTATGTTATCTAAATAGTATTTATAAGTACCGAAATATGGAGCCGGTTCCGTCGTATTACCATTACTGAGGACTTCTTTGAGTGTTGTTTAAAGAATTTTTTCGTTTCGAAACTGCCTTGTTCATACCGTAATTTTTAAAATAAAAATTTTTTATTTATAAATTTAACCAAAGATTTGATAACAAAAAAATATTTTTACTATGAAACCTTTACGGTCTTACCGGTTAAATCCATGCTGGAATAGAATAAATATTGTGCTCAAAGTAACAACCAAAAATTGTATTTACTTATTTTTATTAGTTGGGAACAATTACATTTTGAAGTTAAACAAAACGTGAAAACACAACTAAATATGTATATCTAATTAAATAGTAATATCATAGAAAAATAAGTTTAACATAGATTTCTCAAAATCTATGGTAAACTTATTTTTCTATGGTAATATGACCGAATAATATTGAATATTTTTGGAAAGCGTAACTAATTTACAACCGGTAGAATAGAATTATTCTATACCAGCAAAAAAGTTGGTTTAAAACAATTCCAATTTGGAATTACATATATGGGATTGTTGTTGTAAATTTCTCAAAGTAAGACCGCACTTAATTTTGATATTAAGCTAACTTGGAAAATATGGAACTGGCCGTAACAATCAGAATATCAAAACTGTTGTATTTGTTAAAATGGTAAATACACTTTAAAATTGCATATGAATAATGAATAAATACATGAATTGTAAAAAATTCAGATTCGTTTTGAGGTTTGTACTAATTTTCATCAGTTAAATTTTAGCCCTTCATACGAAAGTCCAAAATTATTTATGTGAGGTAAATGTTGTCATAAAAATACTCGGATCGAATATATTTTATGGCACATTTTCATTTTTATGGTGATTTTTGCTCAAAAATTCTTCTGCAAAATTTTGTTGGGATATATTGCTTTTCTTGTCTCTCATGTGTTATATCTTATTCATTGTGCAGAAGAAAAATGTTGGTCGTATGTAAACCGGGCATTATTGAGAAATTTTGAATGAGTAGTTTTTAACACGTTCCCTGCCACTTCGTTTTTTTTAAGACTTTCCGTTCAGGGCGCGTGGGGCATATACTCCCACGCTTTACAGTTGTATTGTTTGTTTTCTCTGGCGTATGCCTTATAATGATTAAAATAGTACATACAAAACTTATACTTATTAAGGAAGGGTACAGTTTAAAATGCATCATACAACAAACGAATAAATTTACTTTTCTAGGAATTTGTTTAACAAATACCAAATAGCTTGAACGGAGTTTAGGCGCGTATACAATGATTTTTGAAATCATTGAATCACGAGGAAAGAATCTAAGTGTGGCAAGGCTCAATATTTAGAATCACACTCTTCCACTAATCAAATTACGCTCATAAAAAATAAAACTCAAGTTTAAGCAAAATATTCGCGGACGACCAACCTAATCATACAAAAAATAAAATTATGAGCTACATTGTGCTCTATAAATCGGTGGCAAAGTGTGATTCTAAATATTCCCAAAAAAATTCGCACTCGAACAGTCGCCTTAAATGAACTATTTATTTTGAAAGTGTTTTAAGTCTATTTTCCAAAAAAATAGTTATTGTAACAGTAGGCGTTTTCAGAAATATCCCATGGTAACTTTTGAATAATTTTGATTTTTTGAATGTTGGTAACAAACGTTACTCAAGTTACGCGCATCCCCAATAGAATTCATTTAACCATATATTAAATAACTTATATATAGGACGTTCGTGTTCGTTTTTTCTCTTATATTGTTGCATTTACCGTAATTAGATTTTTTGTCACGGTGTCGCTTTTGTCGTTTTTTCGAAAAATTGCCGTTGTTTGTTTACTTTTTTGTTTAGACAACTAAGCTAAACAGTTGAAAGAGTTAAATTTTGTTTTACTTTTTCACCAGCTGTGTTGATTTTCGAGTTTTTTTTAACGAGTTTACTAAAACAGCTAACTTCACTCTTGTCTTATAGAAAAAAAAAAAATTGGAACACGATTTTACAAGTCAATGTCCTATATTGATTGTATTTAATATTGTATTTTATATTTAAATACCTTGAGAAAAAAAAATTTCAAGTTTTTTTTCATACTTTTCTGTAAGAAAAAAGTTTAAGAAATTCTATTGGGGATGCGCGTAAGGCGGAACCACAAACGTAATATATTGAGTTTGTGGCGGAACCGAACCGAAGCAGTTGTTGAAATTTAAATAAAAACTTAAACCAATAACCCCAAATTATTTATTTTGGCGTTTATGGTGATCCTTTTTTTTGTCAATGTGTCACTCATTATTAAATCAATTGATATGAAATTATAAATAATTTACTACGTATATATTAAGAATTCAATCCGGATTGAACCCGGATCGAAATTTCAATATATACGGGATCGAGTCATCTTCGCGTTAACTCGATTCGATCCACCAAATTTGTAGAATCAAGTTAACTCAATCCTTATAAACGCCAATATATATGGAATCGAGTCGAAAAACAACAACAACAAATTATTATAAAAATATTAATAATAAAACAACGCAATTTTTATTTCGTTTACGATTATTTGCGTATATATATATAAAATTTTTTAAATATTTTTATTTTTGTTTTAATTTAAATAAATATAGAAATATGTACATATTTAGAAATTTTTTTTGACGTTTATCTCAACTCGGTTTCGATTCGATCCCAACATAATCCGCCAATATATACGCTAGAAAAGGTAATTCAGTTTCAATCCAATGTTAACTCTAAGTTGATTCGATCCGGATTGAATCCCTAATATATACGTAGTAATTGATTGAATTGAAACAATATTGTGAACAATTAAAAAGTTCGATTTATCAAATAACACAAAAACAACTCAAAACGAAACGAAACCTATGTGCGTGAGAATTAAAAAAAAACTTATTGAAAACAAATCGGAACGGAACGAAAACTATGTGCCTCGACTTTTACCCTGGCTATACAAAAAGTAAAATTAGGGTCGTATCGACAGACGCAGCTACAAGTTGTAGTTGTCGGTGATTTTTTGAAATTGAAGTTCGAATTCCTTATTTTTAAACCTCACTATAACTGCAAATTAATTCACGAATTTATAGTAATTTTTAAACGTTAACTAACTAAAAGTGTCAATTTTTATGTAATACAAAATTAGACTCAAATTGCAAAATTACTTTTTTTATTTCAATATGTCCAGACGAATATATGCAACACAAATAAATAATAATTTGATGATTAATAAATTAAAAACTTTTTGAAATTCGAAGTTTAAATTCACAATTAAACGTCAATTGTATTGTCGATTGTAGTCGTCGATATCCGCGACTACAACTTTAATCATTACTTTAAAGTGTCAATTTATTGTGGTTTAAAAATACCAAAAAGACAATTTAGTCGTATTTGCGAATTAATTGTCGTCTGTCGATTTGGCCTTAAATTTCGCGTGGTAATATTTACATTCAGCAAAATTCAATGACGTATTTTAACAGATACAACATTATTGTTGTATTTTTTTAATAGTTTATACTTCGAAACTTTGTACTTTAATTTTTCTGACACTACTAATTTAATACAAATTGTCAGAAAGACAGAAATTAAAAAACAACTAAAAGTAAATTACCCTAAAGTTACTCTACATGTCCTGTCCGGAAATAGATTTGGTTACTTTTTGTCAGCAAGTTACTTAAAAGTTACTATGGGATATTTCCGAAAACGCCTAATAATCACAATTCTTTTTATATTTTATAAAATGTATTACACTATCTAACATGTAAGACAACATCTCTTACATTTTAGATTACATTGTGTAACACATTTTACTAAATATAACAAGAATTACATATGTATAAGAATTGTGATTATTATTATACCATTAACTATTTTTTTTTTGTAAAATGGATTTAAACCACTTTCAAAATAAACGGCTCAAATGTGAAATAAGGGACGGAGTTTTTTAGAATTGCAGATCATTGGACTAAATAACTGTGGCACTATTCTGATTTTCCCTGGGAATAGGGAATTGAGAAAAATATTTTCAAAGCATTTTTATCCATATTGTATTTTTCTGGCCTACTAAAGGAATAAGTTTAGTGCAAAAATTTTCAAAACAAAGTTAATTTTTTACTTTTAGGAAAAAGGGAATAAAACTGCTACAAAATTTAAAATTTCCATTCCCCGGGAATTACCAGAATAGGGCCACTGGTAGTTTCTAAATATTGACCAATTTTAGTTTCATGGTTAATTTTCAATTATGATTTTCTAACCTTTATATTACTTTTTTTAGGAAATTAAATCTTCCGAAACGAAACTAAAATTTTTAATTTTATTTTTATCATTTATTTGTAAATGTATTTTTTATTTCTTTCTAGTCAACCGAAAATACTGATGTAATTAGAATTGATGACAAACCGGTCGATTTAGGGAAACTAATCAAACTATCACAACAAACATTTGAACTTTTATCAAAGTCGAATCAAAATCAGAAGGAATTCAAATTGGCCGGTCTCCTATTTGATGCATGTTCCACAATCAAACAGTATCAATAAATATTCATTAATAATAATTTAGGTGTAATAGTATATAACTAGAATCCTAAGTGATAAATAATGATAACAAAATATCTAAAGCCCGTCGATTTTTCTTTGGCTGTTAACGTTTTTAATTGTTAAAAAAATTGAAACTATTAATAGAAAAAAAATATTTTTTTTAAATTGTATGTATAAATAAAATCATATCAAAAAATAGTATATGATGGTTTAACATAAAACCGGTTTCTAATCTATTTCGTAATAATAAAGATTAATTTGAATGTTCGAAATGTTTGAATGCCGTATTTTAAAAACCATAATCGGCAAATTTATTCACGATTATAGTAATTTTGAAAGAAAAATAGTTTTTATGAAATGGACCTATTAAGAAATTTTCGATAGCGTTTTTTATTCGATGCTAAGGAAAATGCGCTATTATGAAATTTTTCAACTACGTTTTGTTTTGATGTTATCGGTATTCGATGTTTCGAAATTTACGAGACCCCTTATGTTACCCCGTATTAACCTGACATATTCGACATCGTTACGAAAACGTAAAATATTTATAACATTAAAATAAAATATTAATTAATAAAATATTATTGAATTAAATACTTTTAATTATTTAAATTTAATTAATTTTATTTATTATTTAAATTTATTTAATTCGATATAATATACCTCTCACTCTTATTGTGGTTGTCGTGTCGATGTAAATTTCTCATCGATAGCTGGGGCGGGGGTCTAACTATTGAATTCGACGTTCATTTTCTGCGGCTTTCGTTTTCCTAAACAAAAGAGAAAAGAATAGTAAACATTTCATATATTTGTCTTATTTGTCTACTTTAGAAGAAAGATAGCCTTCGAAAATGAACGTCGAATTCAAATTTGGTATTGCGAATGTTGATATCGATCGACGTTTATCGTAAAAACGCCATTTTTTGTCGATTTCATTTTTGCCTGCGACTCGCAATATTGTGAGCCGTATTTACCGAATAAAATAGTAAAACATAAGTGAAATGATTTTTTTAAATGGTTGTTTATTAAATATCTTAAATTTACATATTTAAGTTTATTTATTTATCTAAATTTATTTATTCCGAAAAAGTTCATTTCTGTATACACCAACAATTGACATTAAATTTAAAACTCGGTTAACTTCATTGTATTCCTCATTAAGGAAAAAGTTAAAAGTTTGATAACATTTTTCACAAGGAAATCACCAACCTAACAAAAAAAAATTTACAAAATTTTTTTCATACTTTTCTGTAAGGAAAAAGTATGCTATTGGGGATGCGCTGTTATACTCAATTCCCTTAGACGTATCACTTCTTGCGACGTGACTATGAATCTTCCTGGTTACTAGATTTTAAAATCGAAGTTTACTAAATAATTTTGTGCAAAACTCTCGATGAAATTTTTATTAGGCTTAGTTGGCTGCATTAGTTTTAAATTTTTTTTATTTATTTGTCACTTCAAAATTTCAAGTGATAGAAGTTGTCGTTTGAAGTGATAGCAGTCGTACGGAAATATTTATAAAGCAGCATACTAATATAGGAAAATGGCCGATAGGTAATTTTTTCTTGGCCTACTCAATGGCGCTTCTGGATAACATCTGTTCTGTGCTTTAACTATCAATTGCTAGAGCGTATGTATTTATTCGCTGTTTACTCAACTCACCAGGGGCCTAACTATTGAATTTGACATTCATTTTCGAAGTCTATCGTTTTCCTATTAGTAGAAAAAAGAAAAAAATTCCAGTTTGTTTGTACGCTTGCTTTAGGGACACGTTAGCTGTCGAAAATTAACGTCGAATTCAATTGTAAGGCCCCAGCATTGCAAGTCAATAATTACGCCGGCGAAAAACTTAAACTTCGTTTTTCTGTGATTTAAGTTATCTATTTTAAATATTATTTAAACAAATAATATCTAACATAGATAGCTTTTTTAAAAGTCATTTTGGTTTCCAAAGGTGAGACATGTAAGCGTTTCTTCTTGCTTCTCATCCATGAAATTAGTAGACATTCAAAAACAATATTGTGAGCTAGAAACATGACCAAATCACCCAGAAAGCTTAGTTTGCTTGAAACGACTCTATTTTTGAAGTGAACCGGGAGTTGTAACTCGCAGAAATAAACCGTTAATTTAATGAGGTAGCCTTTCTTCTTTTATACTGTTTATATTGGAGGTTGAACCTAGGTCGAGTCAACTTGTAGTTATCTTCAGGTTAACCTTGAAGTTAACTTCTAGTGTTCATATTGGAGAGTTATCTTAAGGTTGAGTCGAAACCAGGAGCGGTATGTTGTACCATCACTTCGAATCGAAATCGAAAAAAGTGGGGAAATTCTTGATTCTTTTTTCAGCAAAATTTTTTTTTGATTCAACTGATTCTCGCACAACAAAAATAATTTTTTCAAGGACACCTTGTTTATTTGTCGATTTTGGGTTAATGCTAGTTTAATTTGCACTTCGAGTGCAAAAATATATTTTTTCAATCAAGGAAGCAGTTTTCGCAGCAAATAATAAACTTTTTTTACAATACGAATAAATCAAAAAACATAATTTTACGCACATAAGCTTAGTACTCAGTTCAAAGTGAAATGAAATTTTAACGCGGTCTCCAAAAATCTATTTATTTTCGCGTGAAATAGAAATGAAATTTTATTTGGAGAATTTTTAATTTTAACGTATAAATTTTTAGACATGCATAAATTAATTTCTTTATTTTACGTAAATAATTTAAATTAAATTGACTTTAATTAAAATTTATGAATTTGTGGTATTAAAAAATTTGTTTTTTGCCAAAAACAAACAAATGTCAAAATTTCGCGTGAAAATAATGTGCCGAGACATTATTTTCACATGAAAATAATTTGGAGAGTTTATGCGCGCCATCTTTGATGTATTGAACACACTTGGTTTTTTCGTTGGAGAACTGAGTACTACAAAACGAAAACAGAAATGAAATTTTTCATTTCTAATTTCACTTTGGTAAAATCGTATGGAAATTTCACGTGAAATCGAACTGAGTACTAGGCTACATAAAAAACAAACGCGCAAAGAAATCAAATGTGAACGGCGATTGATTTTTTGAAATAATTGAATCACGACGAAAGAATTAAAGTGTGGCGAGGCTCAATGACAATACAGTTGTTGGTGTGCGTGAAAAGGGGGGGGGGGGTACTCAGTGCACCTAGAATACTACAGGCAGTGCACCTAGAACACTACGCAAAAGGTGCACTGGTTTACTCTACCAAAAAACCCAGTGTAGCAAAAATTACTCGATGTAATAAAATTTAGCTGTCAGTACAATCGAAAAAATCGTACAAATCGGACATTTTCGGGATAATAGGAATTCAAAAGGGTACCCTTTTTACACTCAAGTCGTATTCATAAGACGGAAAAAAATTCGGCGTATTTTCTATCATATCGTTTTAACCAATTAGATCACGTAAATTATACAACAGACACGCCTCTTTTCACACAAAAAAGTTGAAAAAATCTGGGGCGGTATGTTGTACCATGACTTCGAATCGAAATTCGAAAAAAGTCGAATGGCGGTATGTTGTATCATTTTCGAAATGCAAAAATGATACAACTTTCACTTTTTCGATTCGACTTTTTTCGATTTCGATTCAAAGTGATGGTACAACATACCGCCCCTGGGGTCGTTTTTTCCAAAATTCGACGGGCAACACATGACGTTTTCGTATACGTATAATGGGGCATTTACATGTAGAAAATTGTTTTCTTCTACAAATTTTTGCAGGTAAATAAGAAGGATCCGCTATATAAAAATATTCAATATGCCAGAAAGAAATAAACATATATAGTAATGGCGTAATTTTTTTTATAGGTTCATTATTAATTTATTTTTAATGAATTCAAATGCGAAATTTACATTTTTATCTATGTCGTCTGTTTTTATTATGAATCCTCAACATTTATAAATAAGAAATAATATTTATTCTTGTTAGTTTTAAAAATGTTGCCATAAAAATACTCGGATCGAATATATTTTATGGCAACATTTATTTTTATGGCAACATTTTATAGTGATTTTTGCTTTAAAATCTTCTGCAAAATTTTGTTGGAATATATTTCTTTTCTTGTCTCTCATGTGCAAAAAGTCAATCTTATATCTTTCTCATTTTGCAGAAGAAAAATGTTGGTCGCATGTAAATGCCCCATAAGGAGTATAGTATACAATTTTATATTAGTATGTGTAGTTTTGCTGTGATTAGAATTGTTTGTTTTCTGCGAATGCAAGCATCAACAATTATGAATCGGTTCAATTTTTTGGTGCTTATGTCCTTTCGTCGTCACAATTTTCTGTCATCTCACCAAGTATTTGGCCCGTTGCACATTTCAGCTAAGCTAAGCTAAGCAACGTCAGCTAAGTTCATCACTCTTGGTTCTAAATAAAGAGTTTTAATGAAACGATGCACTTGAGCTAAACTATGCGAGCTATGTTTTTTTGTTTTGAGCGATGCAAACTAACTTAGCTCGGGTTGTCTTTGGATTGCAAAAGTCAGCTATATCGCTCAAGCATACATTGTTATATTGTGTACATATTTATAACATATTGAAATTTAGATGACATTTGAGTATTGTTGTTCCCGTATATGTGATTGTAATAATATATTGACAGATACAGCATTTTATTTGTATTGAAATGTATGTGTGTGCGACGTAAAGCGATGTAATTAGCTCAAATGTGCAGCGGAATGAACTGTGTGAGCTAAACTATGCTAATAGAAACTACGTTTCTCGCTTAGCTTAGCTTAAATGTGCAACGGGCCTTTGAGTGGTGAGTTAACACGTTCGCGGAAATGATTGCTATAACGGTCATAAAATTTTTTGGATTTTTAACACGTTTCCGCAAACAACATTCATTTTTTGAGGAATAATTCGACATATTTTTCAATTCTCACAATACATTTCTTTCCGCGACGAAATATAGTTGCAATGCAATTACAAAAGTTATCAAATGTGTTCCTAAGTAGCACACACATTTAGAAAGTGTGCATCAATGTGTTAAGAAAAAAAAATTAACTACACATATCTTAATTTTTTTTAATGCGATGTCGAATGAATGTTTTGTTTTCGCAGAAACACAGAATTAGAAATTATTTTAAAAATAAAATTAAAAAAATAAAATAAATTTAATTTTATTTAAAGCATTATTTGCATTGCATTTACAAATTTTAAATTATCCCTTTTTCAACCAAAAAAAATAAAAAAATGGCTTAATTAAAGTCCAAACCGCACAAATGTGTGAGTGAAAATCATAGTATGTAATGGCGTTTTTGATAAAAAATTTCGCTTGATTTGAAGTACAACCAACACAATTGTATGTATAATTATAGTTTTTTTTTTTGGACGAAATAAGTTTGAAAGAAATGCGCAAATGTGTAAATTGGTTCAAAACACATATAAAAATAAATTTTTGACATGGTACTTTTGCCGTACTCGCACAATTGTGTTAGTAAATCACGAAAGGGTTATAAATGGAAATGAATCTAGAAATGTCATATTCAAAAAAATTAAATGGCGCACATCGCACTAACACAACACACATACCACTACTATATACTTGCGGTTATTTCGTGAACTTGTCGAATTTTTGAAAAAATCGACCCCCTGGGATAGACAAATCCGAGATTTTTATCCGTCGTATGAAAACGACTTCAGTGCAAAAGTTATTATGATCAATCGAAAACTACAATATTGAAAAAAAAAATGGTCTACTGGGTGTTTGAGGTATTCTCCGAATAAAAATTAATAAAATTTATTAAATAAAGATTAACAAACAAGAAAGAAGCGTTATTTAATATTGAATTTAAATGACTTTCCTGATTTTTCGCCCTTGTCAGGCGAATCAGGCGATGAGCTCTTACCACCTTCTATCAAATCAATATGTTTGCTACGCTTCAATGGTTCAGGTGTAGCCGGTCGCTCAATATAATGCACTTCGTGAATATCTAGATGTGAGTAGACCGGTATCTAAAAATAACAAGAACATAATTACATTTAGGTAAGTTGACAAGCGAGCCCTAAATTACAATAAATCAAATTAAGAGTCTTACATAAGGTAAAGATTTATCAAATATTGGTTTAGTTTGGTGCTTAGCATGCGGTGGCAGTGCAAAATGCTTTCCAAGTATTGGTTTTGTGAGCGGTCTTCCATAAATATACTTTCGGTTTTCTTCACTCAAATTAGTGGACTGTAAAGCCGCATTTTCTTCTCGTTTAATCACTCCGGTTTGCGGGCAATCCCCTCCACTCAACACTTTGAATGTGGTGAAGCTAGCTACTGGTTTTATATCGGGTGGAATACGAAATTTGTAATCTCTTGGTACTGGTTTAGTTGATGATAGCTTTTCCCACGTCTTAGGGCTGCCCAAGGTACCAATGTAACGTCCTCCAAGTGTCCATATGCGTACACTAGTATCACCACTACCACTTAAAATCATTTCAGTATCATCGATATACGTTAAGGTTTTTATTGTATTTACATGACCTTTAAACGAATTAACCAACGGAGGTTCTTGTCCCCGTGCAGTGCGTTTAGCTCGTCCATCAAAAAAATCTTTGAATAAAAATGGGAAAGTAAATCGCAGTAATGGTTTATTAATATGTTGTTTAACTGAATCTGGAATACTGAAAATATACAATAATTTTGTTAATTGGAAAAAATCCGAATAACATTTCACAAACAAATGAAAAAGCTCCATATCTTAAAAATCTGTTTAATAATTGTAACTAATAAACAAGTATTACCTTTACCTAGTAACCAATATAATGTCAAAAACTTCCTTACCAGTAATTCGTTACCAAAAAAATTTTTATGTAGCCCAAAACACTACCGGTAATTAAATATCGGTCATCCTTATCAGAAGTCATGCTAACGACGCAATCGCCAGCCATATGTACAGCATTAAATTTTGTAATATATCCCCCCATATGATGATGTGAATATACCTGTATGAGTCCCGTTTCCAACGATAAGAATACCGTGCCGTATTCACTACTCATCGGTCGCGTTTTAAGGAAATGAATTGCTTGCACCGCAGGTGGCCTTGCCTTCATATCTTCCTCTGGAATCGATATAACCGATAATTTTCTTGATCTATTACTTCCTTCTGATGACATCGACGCCTGTTCTTGTGCAGTTGGAGTTTTGGTACGCGTAAATAATGATCCTCTTGGTTGTTTATTTGGTAATAGAGAGTGTCTTTTTGGGGTTTGTTTCATTTTTGATCTACGTAACTGAGCTGAATTTGATTTTTCTGTAGGCTTATTAGGTACTTTGTAATGTTCTGGCGAATAAAATGATTCGCTAACAGCAGCATCATCATCGGCATCGGGTAATTGAAATTTGGCGCCTTCGTAGATTATCTAAAAGTATTAAATATATATGACGAAATATATTCGAATTTAGATAATTTTCCTTACTTTAATTCGTGCAGTTGGATTGCCCACGTTGTAGCGGCGATACGGTTGGCCTGTTTCTAATTTCCACATTACTAACTCACCAGAATAACTAGAAGTGACTAATGTTTCCGGGCTCTTAACGTCAGCCGCAAGTATATCTTCTAAATGGCATGTATCCCATGACTTACCATCACCATACTCAGTTTCACCCGCGTCAGCAAATTCTATAACGTGTCGATTCCATCCGCACGCTAGTATTCGATCAGGTACCCAAAATACAGACGTAACTTCACACATTGATTCAATTGTCAGATTTCTTGTACAAAACCCATTGTTAAAATTCCAAATTTTCAGTGTACCATCACGCGCTCCTGTCAATAACAATTGATGTTTTGGGTCAAAACATGCTGCTGTTATTTGAACCCGCAATATTTCACCATGCATAATTCGAGTATGGGCCATTTTAATTAGCGTTAAACGTTTACCAGTCCAAATATCCCACACGATTATGTAACTGTCATAGCCACAAGTCACAATTGTTTTAAATAATTTATTGTAAAGTACCACAGATACAGGTCGTGCGTGCGTGTCCCCATCTGTTAAATCCAATCTTAATAGTGGGCAACATTTTGTAACAGCAATATTCATTCCAGCTAACACTAAATCTCTCGTATAGTTGTTGTAGTATGCAGTTATTTCGTGGTCAGGTAAATTTGTTGTAAATGAAATGTAAGTCTGAAGAATGTTCTGTTCTCGAATATCCCAAACTTTAACGACTTTATTTTTATCGATTGAGTACGCCTTATTTTCATCTTCTTGTATAAAGACGTATCGTATACCCGCATGATGCCCCGGTAATATTGCTTTAGCTTTCTGTGGAGTAATTGGATTCCATAGTCGTAAAATACAATCTGGGCCTCCCGTCGCCAGTACATTTAAAGAGGGTTCATAGCAGAAACAAGTGATCCCTTTATTCACTTTAATAATGGTTCGTTTTGCAGTTATACTCAAGGCGCAAATCATAATTCCAGCACCTGATGAGGAAATATTGGTCGTAGAAGGACATTCAGCAGATGATATTATACTGTTCAATGACTCGACATATTCTATTTGACGCACTTTGTCAACATGCAAATTTGAAAACTCCGTTACTCTCATTCCAGGTAGTCTTCCTTTTAATACTTCTGAATACGGCAAAGTTATTAGGCCTGTCCCTGTATTACTTTGAAACGGCCCACGAAGTTCCGCATTAAATGAAAATATTTTAACGTTGCCACCATCATCACCGACCACCAATTTGCAATCAATAGCTAATGATTGAGCAAAATAGTAAGACATCGTGTTCACCGCCCATGGAAGACTAGTGATAACAATTCTTAGGTGAAAATTATTTGCTGTTGTATCATAAAATCGTAAATCTCTTTCTGTAGAGCTGGTGCATACGATTCTTACATCAGGCATTACAACACTATCTAATACCCAAGTCGCCGCTACCTTCAAAAATGGACTTTTTGACCGACCTTGTCGTTGTAATTGAAAATCAGATGACCAGAAATTTATCGAGCCATCTTTGCTAGTTGTCACATACGAACCTGAAGATAGGTTTTTGGACCTATTTGGTAACACAGTCGGTGTGTAGGTAACCCGCAAAATGGAATGTCGATGTATGGCCCGTTTGAGAATCGGCGCTCTCTCAATCGGCAAAATTAATGTTTCATTCTGGCTGTATGGATCGTCTTCTTGAAATCCGAGAATCAAATGCGACACAAATTCATCCCAATCACAAATATTATCTCGATTTGTATTAACTTTTAGAAAAAGCCTTTCGTACTGCTCATCCGTAAATATTATATTGAATTGTTCTAAAACTCGGCGAAGGGAGGGAGGATCAAATCCTCTGCCTTCGGCACCCTCAAATATCTGGTATAGTTGTTCAATTTGCTCTTTAGTTAGTAGTTTATGTAGGTGTTGAGTTTTATCGAACTCCTCTTCTTCTGGAGCTTCTTCCGGGTCAATTTCATATATATTCTCTGTAGCCATTGTAAACCCAATCTGAAGAATGACGTAATCACGCGGAGCGACTGATTAATTTTGGAACTTAATAAATATGACAGAAACATAATTTAGCAAATATTTCAAAGTAAATTCATGACAACCTTAGGCCAGATTATAGCTTTTATTATTTGAATGCTCATTCATTCATTCAAACAATTTTTTCGACAAATCATATTGCTCCAAAATGACAATTTTTTCTTCGGCATTTTTTCACAAGAGATGGTTGGTCGAAAAAATTGTTTGAATGAATGAATGAACGAACTAATAAAAGTATGATCCGGCCTTAGAATCAAAATTATGTATAATTAGGTCTCAAAGAACCTCAGTCATCTAATTGTTTTGTTTCGCCTGGGTTGAAACAATTTCTATATAACACACCCTCAATAATTCAAGAAACCAATAATGTATACAGGATGTTAAGCGTTCCCAAAAGATGATTACGGACGAAAAATTGATCCTGAGTGAAGGGGGTCCATTTTCCATGTTTTACATCTTATAAACTATTTAACGGAGATGAATTATCTGTTTCACGTTATTTTGGGATAGAAATTGTCTTTAGTTTGGTCATGAATTAAATTGCTGTTACTGTAAACGGAAAAGAGGTAGCCAACAAAAAGAAAAATTTCTAACAAGTAAAAAATCAATCAAATGTCGAAAAATCAAAATACCGCTAAAATCCGGTTTGAAACGTTTACCGAAAAGGGTGCGGAAAAGAGCAAAACGAAATTAAATTTTCCCCCCGATTCTAACGTACAGTCACAGACGTATTTTCAGTCTTAGCGAAAACTTTTGTCTTAACGAAGACTAGATACTTTAAATTCGTATTATGCACTTAGTCTTATCTGTCGTCTTAAAAAATTAGTCTTAAAAAATTGTATTCGTTAGTATCAGCGAAATAGGTGGTCTTAGGAATCATAATTTTGACATTTAAACAAAAACAATAATTTTATGTATTTGACTATAAAAACCGGAAAAATTATTCAAAATACAATATTATGTACTACTCAGCATAACATAAAATTGAGTTTTTTTTAACAATTTCGAATTGAACTGTCGCTTTTCGTTCATTAATTTGAAACAATAGCTGCGTTGCTTTCAAAATTTTACAACAACAATTGCATTGTATTAAGCCGATTGTTTTAGAATGTTAAGAAAAAATTTTTTAGGATTAGGGGAAATAAATCTTTTTATGGTTATGGTGTTTACCGCAAGGCGTTATTTTTTCTATTTTTTTCGAAAAATTAACTTGTAATAAAATTTGGTATTTCTTATTTGATAGCAAAATACCGAATTTAGTTTGTTCTATTTGATAAAATAAAAAAAACTAAAATAAATATTAATAAAATGAACCAACACAGAAAAATTAAAACGCATTAAAAATTAAAGCCAAAAGTTGTTGCTTTCACATTTCTTAGCTAAGCTAATCGGATTAGTGAAAGCAACACTACTAATATGGTAAACATTTGGTTTCGACAGCTCTACAAAAGTCTTTGGAGAGTTTCTAATATATTCCTAGTGTTCAGTCCGACCAAAATGATAAAAATTATCATGATATTTTTTATCAGTTTTTGCCATAAAACGCACTCATTTATCACAAAAAAACCAAAAAAAAATTCGATTCTGGCTGTCAAAATTTATGTACATTTTACTTCTCATGTTGACAGGAACAACATTTTGTTCAACTTTAATGTTATATTTTTGTATTAAACAATAATACATTAAGAACAATGTAGTTGAAAACAGCGTCTTTAATAAACTCAACAACAAATAGTGTTTGTGTATGATTTGTATGTGTATAGTTTCTTTTCTGTGTTTTTGTTCAATCTTCGTCCATTTCATTTCCTCTGATGGCGGCCGCATGAAATGTGTCTCGACTCTCGAGTTGAGGCAACAAAGCTAAAAATGAGTGATATAATGCAAATTGTTGTTGTAAGTTATTGTTGTTGTATTGCAAATGTTGTGTACCGCCTTTTTGAGATCACACATTTTTAAGTTTTAACTTTCTTGGCTTGGCTCGAGAGTCGAGAGACATTTCATGCGGCCGCCTTGAATGATTTATTAGGTGCGTTGTGTGGTTAAAATTATTCGTGTAGTCACGAATTGGGCGAGAATGTGATTTCTTTTACACATGCCATCTAAAAACAATTTGTGAAAGTTTTTAGAGCAATCAGTTATCTTATCTGCAAATCTCTGTCGTAAATTATAATTGAATGAATGTTTAAATGAGTGAATTACTATGATGTATACTCCCCGGGTTTGTTTTAATAGCGTTAAGATGTGAAGTATTAAACTATTGTGAAATACTTAGGCATTAGTAAATAGTAAATTGTTGTCAAACGCTGTCAACAATGTTTTGACTTGCAGAATCAATTTATAATTATTTTTTCGATTTGGTTGTTCACTCGGGTTTGACATAAAATTATACGGAGTGAAGTTAGGGTCACAAAAAATATCATGATAATTTTTATCATTTTGGTCGGACTGAACACGCCAATTATTTAAAATTACTGTCTTCAGAATTTCAATGAAGACTTTAGTCTTAAAAAAAGTCTTAACAAGAAAGGCTTAGCTAAAATAGTCTTAATAGTCTTATAGTCAGAATCGGGGGGTTTGGGTTATTATGGGTGATAGCCAGATCTTTTACATCGAGGTGGGGTTACCAAGACGTTCGAAGTTTGGTTTCGAACTAATGAAACATTGAATTCTTTAAATTGAAACCTTCGGTCGTCTCATCAGACTGTAGTGACCAAACTACAAAAATATTGAAAATACTTTGATACATCATATATGCGTTAAATACAATGAAATTCGAGGTTACTAAAGGGGTTGGTAGTAGGGGTGGCGTAGCGAATCATAATAATTCGCCAAGGCATTGTGTTATACCATATATTAAATAGCTCACATATATAGGACATACGCGTTCTTTTTTCTCTTATCCTATTTCATTTTAGTAATTAGATTTTCTGGCACAACTAAGCTACACAGTTGAAACAGCTAAATTTATTTTTACTTTTTCACCAGCTGTGTTGATTTTCGAGTTTTTTGCGAACTTGTACTAAAACAGCTAACTTCACTTTTGTCTTATAGAAAAAGAAATTTCGAACACGATTTTACAAGGCAGTGTCCTGTTACTATTTAATATTTGGTTATACTTTGTATGCATGTTTAAAGTATTTTCAATATTTTTGTAGTTTGGTCACTGCTGTCTGAAAAGACACGCGAATTTTTTAATTTAAAGAATTCAATGTTTCATTACTTCGAAATCGAACTTCCAACGTCTTGGTAACCTCACCTCGATGTAAAAACTATAAATTCAAGTATTCGAGAACAGGCTAGTGGAAAATACAAGCTACCTTGAACCTGCTTACGTGAAACCAATAGACACAAGGTGGTGCAACAACTTAAATCAAGCGTGCTAACGAATGGAAAAAGATTTCACGTATCAAATTTACTACATGGCATAATACACGAAGTAAAAATTCAAAATTCACACATTCAGCATTTCTGTCGTTATTAAAAGCATTGATATCCAAGTTGAAACAACCGAATTCAGACCGCACTTGTTGAAGGTGGATTTAAGATACAGAATGTATATAGGACCATGGACCATTTGAAGTAACCACTTTGACCAATGGACAAAGTTGAACTGGACCCATTTGAAAGCATTATGAAAAAAAGGAGAAGTTCACCCAATGTATAAACTAATGTACCTCATACACAGACGCATAACTTATGAAAAACGAAACAAAAGGCCCGTACAAATACAGTAAATTGCGAAAACCTAACTGTTTTTGGGTGTTTTAATATTCACACAGATAAATAAAAATAAAACAATTGTAAAAATTATAATAATTTTTTTTCTGTTGTTCTTTTCCCATGAACTGATTCAATTAGAACGTGAACAATGAAATTGTTTTCAACACACCTGTCGCATATTGACACGTGTTTCATAAATGACATTTTTTATCACCTTCGGTTGTTAGTGTACTATTCCGGTTTGTAGCGCATGCTAAGATTTTATTGGCAAAAAGGTCTCCGGCCTTCGCATTTTGTAAATAAAAAATCTCCGGGAAAATGTAAAAAACCGATTAATTATCTTACTACACAATTTTCAATGTAGCTCCTAAATCGCATGCGTTTGAAAAAATTGTTTCGATATCGAAAATTTTATTTCTCCTAGCTGGAAAAGGAAAACTTCTAATTTTGTTTGAAAAAACATTAATCTGTCCTTTTCCAATTTTACATCTCAAACCAATTGTAATAGAAACATGGTGTATATTCCGCATCTCACTCACTCGATTACGTTCGTCAGATATTCTCACCCACGTAACAATACCGCTCGTTTGCTCTAGAAATTGTTAGTTTGAGGATAATGATGAAAATTGAAAAATTACATTTCAGTTTTGTGTGGGATTCCATAAAGCTTATATCGTTGCGTGTGATCTGATTTATTTGTGAGTGTGTGTTTGTGTTTTGGCTGTTGGCCTTAATGACATAAAAAAATTGATGAAATTTTAAAATATCCTTTGCGTATTTAAGATTTTGGAAAATGTAAATTAGTGTAGCTATATTTTGGTATTACAGAAAAATGTGAGATTTTACTGTGGTTGTTTATTGGCGGCATTGTTACATAAACCAGTGATAAAAATACGTCTATATAGGTGTTTTCCTAATAGCAAATAAATATGTTGCTTGTGTGTAAATATAATATAATTTTGGAATTACAGTGAATATTTTAAGTTTACTAATTTTAAAATAGGAGGAAAACAAAGTTCTGGAAAGAATGTAAGCAAAATTTATTTTTATATCTGTACATTCGAGGGAAAAGCTTGTTTGCAAAAAACCTTTCCGGACCGAATAAAATAAAATATTTATATGTACTATATTCTATTATGGCTTTTTACCTAGATGAATTTTCCCCCATTGTGCTTTTTGCTTCTGTTTATGTTTTTGTTACAGTATTCAACTGAATTACATAACAGTCAAATTTTTATTTCTCTCTAAAGCTCAATTGTAATTAATTATTATGTAGTTTATGCTGCACAAGTATTTTGTAATGTTCACAAATTTCGATATACTTATATATTTCTAAGTGGAGTGTCTCTATTGTAATAATACAATTGTATTGTTAAAACTTCGATAACATGAGTCAATTAATCTTTTTTTTTTAAAATGATTTTTGTATAAAATCTTGTGTCTGTTGCATTTAAAACCCTTGTTACCATAAATTATAAGATATATAACATTTGAGAGTAGTATTCGCATGTGCGACTTTTTAATTTCGAATAATATTAAAGTATGTATTATCGATTGGCACAGGTAAATATTTTCTCGAATTCGAAGATTGTTAAAATTGGAACATTCATCAAAATATTACAAAATCATCGTTTTATTTTGTTGTATATTTGTATATACTACATACTCGTATTTATATATACAGGAAACCCTCCAAGAACACGATTAATTCGTTCCGTGTCTTTGAAACGGTATTGTTCGAGACTACAAAAAACGAATGTGGAAAAATAAATACAAGAAAGCAAAATAAAAGAGGAATAAAGAAAACCATGTTGTTTGAACCGTGTAACTCGAGGGAAGGAGTATCCGTGTTCTCTGAAACCGTGTTCATCGAATACCGTGTTCTTATGGAGGGTGGTTACCTGGGGCGGTATGTTGCACCATCACTTCGAATTGAAATTCGAAAAAAGGCGAATGGCGGTATGTTGTATCATTTTCGAAAAGCAAAAATGATACAACTTTCACTTTTTCGATTCGACTTTTTTCGATTTCGATGGTACAACATACCGCCCCTGTATATATCTCTTTTCCTGCCAGGTAAAAATCTTTTTTGCTTCAATTTTGTCCAGCCCACACAAATGTGTGTGTCTGCCGGATTTTAAAGGATCTTAGTTAAATCGGAAATCGGAAAACACATTATAATCTGATAATACATATCCCTTTTTCAACCAAAAAAAATAAAAAAATGGCTTAATTAAAGTCCAAACCACACAAATGTGTGAGTAAAAAATCATAGTATGTAATGGCATTTTGACTTGTACCCAGACGTAAAAATCTAACGGAGTTAGGTCTGTGGAACGTGGAGGCCATGGAATAGGGCCATCCTTCCCATTCCATGAATTTGGGAATACGTCATTTAGGTACTCTCTGACAATTAATCTCCAGTGTGCAGGACAACCGTCATTTTGAGAAACAATAGGTTGGTTATAATTGAAAATTGGCAAGTATGCTACCAATTCGGGCAAGTCATTTTGTAAAAACTCAAAGTAGTTATCCCCGTTAAGATGCTCAGGTAAGAAGTGTGATGATTGTAGTAATTCACATGATTTCCAATTACTCTTGCCCAAATATTGACACTAAATCTTCTTTGGAATGACCTCTGTCTTTTGGCACGTGGGTTCTGATCTTTCGTTGACCAGTAATGAAGGTTGTGCAAATTAAGAATTCCCTCTTTAGTAAAATTGGACTCATCTGTCCACAGAATACTTTTCAAAAATTAGGGATCATCCACATCTGTGTACAATAAAAGACGACAAAACTGGACACGTTTGTCAAGGTCATGATTGTTCAGACCTTGCAGTGAAGTGTAATGGAAAGGATGTTTGGTGTTGTGACAAAGTATGCTCCACACTTTCTAGTTGGAAATCCCGAGTGATGCAGCTACGTTTCTTATGCTTTTATTTGGTTCCTCTTCAAAAAGTGCTAGAACCTGTTCATCGACAGCAACATTATGTCGCGTTGTAACCTCTCTTGGTTCATTAAAATTTAAATTACCAGTTTCACGTAAGCGTCGATAAGTATTTTGTTGGTAGGTGTGGCGGCTGGGTAATCGTCTATTAGGACAGCATTCCTGGTAAATCCTTTGTGCGGCACGAGCGACGCAATTTGCGCTTCCATATGCTATCAAAATGTCAGAGTATTCTTCATTAGTGAATGTAGCCATTGTAGCAATAATAACAAAACTTAACCACGACACTTAAAAATTTAATGAAAACAAAATAACAATATTAGAAACAGTGTGGCTTGTAGTATGCTAGGTGCATCGCCTGTAGTATTCTAGGTACACTGATCTACCTTATGTTTTTATATACATGTATACATATTTGGTTTTTAGCTTGTATATACTGTTATATATTTAAATTGACACAATTACTACATAAAAAATAATAATATGGTTACGCAATGATTTAGACCGGATTCTTACTTCTTCGTTCATTCATTCAAACAATTTTTTCTACCAACCATCTCTTGTGACAAAATGCAGAACGTCATTTTGGAGCAATATGATTGGTCGAAAAAATTGATTAAATGAATGAACGAAGAAGTATGAATCCGAGCTTAGTTTAAAGTCAAATGGGAGAAAAGGATAAAAATAAAATGTAAAATGTAAAAGGAATGCGGTGTTTGTGTTTTATTTCTTTTATCATCATGATGATCAAAAATGATCATGTATGTATTGTAAATATATAATATGTACATATTGATAGGTTTTATTATTATTTATTATTAACTTTTAATGTTTATTTAATTGGTTTATAATTTATTTAATTAAATTAATTTTTCTCCAATTATTAATAATGGACGGTGAAAACTTGTATTGAATTTCCAATTTCAAATAATTAAATAAAACATATTTTTTTTAATAGACTGGTTTAAAGGGGTGTGACCTCATTTGTGTTACGGCATGGCAAAGGGAAAATGGTTTTTAATTTTTCATTTTCGTTTGTAACGACAAGTAAATCTTTGATGTGATATCCCTCGGCTTTTTAATGTTGATTATTTTTAGATTGCTTACTGCTTGCGCTATTTTCTATAAGATAATTTATCTGGCTCAGCAATATTTCTCGAAACGGGTTCACAATTGCATGGGAACGGCAGACACGAACATCGATTGATTTGAGTTCAAAATCCTATTGAACGACCATAGACCAACTATGTAAGAAGCCCCACGTAAACCTTGATCATTTTTGATTTATTGAGATGTGTGGAATTGTCTCAGTAATCTGTTTCTAGACAGTTTACTGCGGAAGATAGATAAAATAGATAAAATAATTTTAGGGTACGAAGCTGAATTTAAATTCTAGCAAATTTTAGTTTTGATGAAGCGGAATTTGACTGGGTCATCTCTTAAAGGGCTAAGGCCGAACCAAACTCGGCTATGGTGAGTGAAGGAACTGGATAATTCTGTTGCCGATTATTTTCAAATTTATTTTGTAGAAAAATCCAGAACTTCATCCAGGATTTATGTTGGAATCCCGATTCAGCTCAATGATTCGAGCATATTTAGTTAAGAAATTGCCTAATACGGGCGGATTCCAGAACTTCTCTAAAGTCCATTTTTAAATTCCCACACAATCCTGCATACCTGATTTGACAATAGTTGGTTGGGATATGGCCAAGTTCCATTCAGAATTGTCGAATTGCAGAACTTCATCAAAAGTCACGTTAAAATCCCAATACAAGTTGACCTTAGTTTATTGGAATCCTAGTCCAGCTCTACAAACTATATTGCAGGATTATCGGTTAGGAGGAGGCTTGGTTCCATTGAGCATTATGTTAGAGTACCAATCCAATTCTGCATACCATATCTGGCAGCAATTGCTTGAGGAACGGTAAAGTTCCATTGAGCATGGCATTGGTAATAAAATGAATATTTTTTGGTGACCAAATTAATAAAACATTTAATTTTTTTGTGAAATAAGCTAAATTTATTTGTAATATCCAATCAGGTAGTTAATCTGGCATTGAATAACATTGATAGTTTTCCAGGAACCATTGCCTTTGGGATGCCTTACACATTTTATGCAATTTTTTGAAAGAATTTTTGTTTGCTATTTCGTGGTTGCCCAATTCAATGGTTAAATACTAATGGATTTTAGAGTAATTTTTAATATAATTCAAATAACTATGGTTTGAGAAAATTCTATTGTAAATTGTGGAGTTGCAGGAGGATTAAATTAATAATTGTTAGTATTATTTATGAAGGCGGAAAATATTATTTAGAATTAAATTTCAGGAAATCTTTAGAGGCTTGTGAAATAATATTTCGTTGAAATATTAATTGCTGATTGTGTAGACTAGAAATTCGTTGTCATTGTGTTTCTAACTATCGACTTTACCTAGGTGTCTGTAACTGGGCCGATTCAATCAATCAATTTTGTTTAGGAAGCCGAAAAGTATTAATTTAGAATTAAATTTCAGAAAATTTCCAGATGCATGTGAAATAATAATATTTTTTCGTAGGTTGCCGATTTTAAAAAGTAATTGTTGAAACCAATACCATCGTTATCCTTTAATCCTATTAAGCCTTTATACTTCCTCTAGTA
Organism: Nephrotoma flavescens; assembly: GCA_932526605.1. Classification (NCBI taxonomy): domain Eukaryota; kingdom Metazoa; phylum Arthropoda; class Insecta; order Diptera; family Tipulidae; genus Nephrotoma; species Nephrotoma flavescens. Next base: position 164,082,067 of record OW052220.1, on the reverse strand, counting down.
GATTAGAATTATGTTATGCCGTACAATTGCTAGATGCTGCCGGGTCGTTCCGTCCCAAAAAATACCTTTTCTATCCTTCCTATTGTTAAAGGTTGGCAGGATTGCTAAAATCGCTTCAGGTATAGGGCGGTTTTTGATATATTTGCTTTTTTATCTCTGTGTTTATTCTTGTACGGCAAATGTCCCAATTATGATTGATATGAAGTATGCTTAAAACTGAAGTTAATAATAACTTGAGTATCAGAAAAGCTCCTCGTTATGACTTAATTACTGAGCAAATTTTGAAAGCCATTTTCCGAGAAAGGTTTTCGAAAATTGATTCAAATAATTCACGCAGCCTTCAGATTGAAATATGTTCCACGTCCATTGGAAGGTATCTGAAGTATTTATGATAAACCAGATAAAGGGTAAACCAGGAAACGATTAAAAATCATATAGATCGATATTACTACTTCCGCTCATATCAAAAATATTTAGAAAACTGTTACTGAAGAGCCTCAAACCTCAAATAGAAGAGAGATGCTTAATTCCACCACACCAATTTGGGGTTACAGAAAACCACTCTACAGTTCGTTGAACAAGTTATTAGAATATCGGAAGTTACTAAGGATGCACTGGAGAATACGAAGATATGCTGTAGAATTTTCTTAGATGTAGCTCAAGCTTTCGCCAAAGTTTGGCACCTCATGAAAATGAGTACTCTGAACTAAAAAAAATATCAGCAGGTATACCATAAGGTAGCGTACTTGAACCTATTCTGTTGTATCTTTATACGAGAGACTTACAGAATATTCAAGGTACTGCAGTAGCAACATTTGCAGATGATACAGCTATCCTATAGCAGTTGGAAAAGATATTTAGGAAGCAACAAGCAAACTTCAAAATGCAGTTAACACTGTGAGCAGATGGACTAAAAAATATCGCATCCATATTAAATGAAGCCAAATCAGTACACGCCAACTTTACAAATCAAAATTTAAACTGTTTTCCCGTGGTTATCAACTCAGCTCAACACCTTGTAACAGTTCTTCCTTTTGGCCGATCAGAACTTTAAGGTTGTACTCGTCGCATGGGGGAGGAGGGGGGGGGGGGGTGTTCCTTGGCCAAAAGCACTCAGTCGAATTGTCGCATATTAAGTTTATCCAATGTTTCCTGATCTTCAATTACGTTCAACTTATACTCACCCACATCACTATAATTACTGAATTTAATTTGCCATATTTACCGAAATATTCGCTTGACCATAGAAAGAATAACAAAAAAAAAATATATTTAAAAAAACTTTTTAAAAAACCACGCTATATTTAAAGGCTCTAAAAAGTAGATAATATAATAAAAGGCTTTGAAAAGTAGAAAATAAAATTTTTCTTCCTTACTCCTATCAAGGTATATTTATAACAAGTAGAAATTTAAAATTAATATGACTAAAAATATAAGCGTGGGGCGCTCCTTTACGGCATTAGTAATTTAAGACTACTAGACACATGAAGTAAAGTCTTACTAAAGTCTTTTAGTAACACTAATGGAACAGTCTATTCTGATGTATCCTTAGAATATATTTTTTGCTCGAGCATTTCAGTATTAATGTAAAAATGATATATTGAGAGATAGTATATGTATTCAGAAGGAGCGCTCCATGCTTATATTTTTAGTCATATTAATTTTAAATTTGTACTTCTTATAAATATACCTTAGAGGAGTAAGGAAGAAAATTTTTATTTTCTTCTTTTCAAAGCCTTTTATTATATACTACTTTTTAGAGCCTTTAAATATAAGCGTGGGCTTTTAAAAAGTTTTTTTTTTAAAATATTTTATTTTCTACTTTTTAGTCATCGAAATTTTTTAATGTCCAAAAATGTTAGAATCTTGTATTCTTATCGGAGTTAAGCCTGCATGCAAAATTTCAGCTCAATTGGACTATCGCAAGTGGTTGAAATTTTGATTACAAAATTTGACGATATGAACAGACACACAGAGTGAGCTAATATAAGCGTGGTAAAAAAGGAAACAAATAGTTAGACGAATAGAGCACTATGGGAGAATATGTTTCATCAATGGTTCATATTTTGCTTGTACATACATTACATTGGCAAAAGATAACACGGTCTTATCAATTTTATTTACAACAAAAAGAAATTAAGCGAAAAAAATTTAGAAAACAACTTTTTTAAAATTGTTAGGAAGGCTCTTTAATATATAATTACTACTAGAATCGAAATTAATTAATTATTACGATTAATTAATAATTAATCGTAATTGCGTTTACTTAATAAATATAAAATATCATTAAAAATATAAAATTACCTATATCACGCTGCCAATGTTGTACATGTAATCCATTTTAGTATTAGTCCTCCATGCAACTTACTATATGTATTAGTTGTTGGTGCCGGTCATTCGATGTTAAATTCCGTTGTACCAAATTTTATAATAAGTTGTATTCGCGATTTTCAACAAAGCAGCTGACATCTGGTGAACAAAATGTAAATCATAGTTTGCTATGAAGCAAGGGGGTTAAAACTGTCAGAACCATGAATTTGACAATTCTCGTCCCCCTTGTAGACGTGGAAACCAACGCTATCTACATTCGATGAAAATCGCCAATACGCGTTCGATGACCTCCACAACGCGGTACAAAGGAGAATCCTCAATTTGACGTCACGTATTCAATATGATGTGACATTACAGTTGCTTTAATTTTACAGCGATTAAACATCCAGCAAATGTAGCATTGGATGATTATCATACACGTTATTTGCATGATTTAACTTATTTAACCCAAATCGCGATTTTAGCGTTGAAATTACTTTTGGTTCAAGTTTTTATATAAGTTTTAATATATTTTAGTTTTATTTTCAATTCACCTATTTATTTTATAATTACAAACAGTTTCTAATATTATTTCTATAATCATTTTTAGTTTGTTAATTAATTTAGTTTTTCTCCGATCGTAGGAAAAAATATATCTTTCCGTTGTTTTTTCGAAACGAAAATCTCATGATTCCAGTATGTTGTATTTGTTGCTAAGCAACAAGTAATAATAGTACGAGAATATTTTTTCTGGCCTAGGCCGGGAATATATTCCCGTATGGATTTTTAATTGTTTAGAAGAAATAAAAGTACACTTATATAAGGCCAAACGCATTAATTTATTTTAATTTAACAGTATACATAATAATCAATTTTTATTTGATAAATCCAAACTAATTATGTGTTAGGTATAGGAGTTTAATTTTACTTATTTGTAATATTAATGGTTATCGTACAATTATTGAACATTGGTGGATTAGTAGTATCGCATCCCAGCATTGTTATTGATATATTGCTATTAAAATCATTAACATTATTTGCATCGGCTGTTTCATTATCCGTTGTATCGAAAATCTTATGAGCAACTTCAATTTTATTGATAATGGATTCATCGATATACCCTTCAGCAACAGTCGATGAGTTCCATCCTCCAAATCTTTGTAAGCATGTTAAATCTGCACCATTATCAACTAAAACTGTCGCAGATGAACGGAAACAGCGGAATACAGTGCCCTGTATATATTGTTTTGCCTCTGGCCATTTTAAAAAAGTAGCAACAATTTGTGGCATTTTACCAATTACCAAACTGATGTATGCCAACTACTTGTTTGAAACCTTTACCATTTGTGTATTTAAAAAAACACACGCAAAGAATTTAGATCTATTGGACGCGAAGCTATATATTTTCTGTAATATTCTAAATAGGTTTCGTTTACGATAAATGATCGTGGTTTATTTGTCTTATTATTCGGGATTTTAACTAAAAGTTTAGATCCCAAATCACTAATGTCAGTAATTTCCATGCGGGCTAGTTCATCCCGTCGACAAACACCAGCGATTCCAAAAATTAACGCAACCTACAAAAAACAATCATAATATTACATGCAAAAAAATATTGCAGTGTGAATTGTATTTTATCCGAAAACATATTTGAATTTAATGTGTAAATACAAATAATAATCGTTTTAAATACCTACATGCTTACTTTAGTAACTAGGAACGAATCATCTGAAGCTTCAAAAATGAATTGTTGAACATATTCCATAGTTAATATTTTAGATTTCTTCGCTTTATATCCGTCGAAGAAGACACGTAATTTTTGGTATTTTGCAATATCCACATTATTTTTAACCACAAGCATCAACCTGATCATTGAGTAGTTTGACCATAATGTGGATGATTTCAATTTTGTAGATAAATCAGCGAAATACGCCAGGATGACGTTTTCCGAAAATGATTTGATGTGTTTAGATTGACGATAATCCATAAAGCGTTTATAAGCATTTTCGTATTTTTCCTTCGATTTTTGCGGGAGTAAATCACATGTAGCTGAATTAGCTGCTTCCACTATATCCGGCGGGGTACAAGATGAGGATAATTCGCTTTCACTGCCCATATCTCTTAAATTTCGTTCACACGTTTTTTATAAATCAAATAGGTACACAAACTTGACAACTTTTGAAAAAAAAACAAAATGTATTTACATACATATGTCTTATGATGTCGTGGCTAACTAAGCAATAATTTTATGTTATTTTCGATTTTTTACTTTGTTTTTATTTCTTAATATGATAATTTATGAATAATACTAAAAATTATTTTGGGTTTATATTCGTTTTAAAGTCTGATCGGAGAAAAAATAGTATGTACAATTCGGAGGAAAAGTGCATTCCCGGACTCCCGTGGTTGCCAACTTCCACTATCGTCCGGGAATGCAGTACTTTTCCTCCTAATTATACAATATACTATTGTTTGTTAAATTTTATTTTTATTCACATTTTCGTTTGGTAATTTTATTGTAATTATAATTTTACACGGGTATTACTTAAAATTAATGTTGAATTCTATTTACTTTTCCGAATCAATGTGAAATTTATGGTTCAAATAGAACAAAAAATTAAAGTTGATGTGGTTTTATGTATGTATTGGAGATATTAAATAGGATTTTGAAGTTTAGAAATGGCATGTCAAAAAGATATCAATTATGTACTCCACTAAACAAAATTATATGTATATATTTCCGAACGAATAATCGTCACATATCTATTAATGAACGATTAAGACATATTTCAATTAAATTTAAAACACATGCTTTAATTTAGTAGTAATTTAACACACCAATTGACGTTCCTACAAAAATTGACGTTTCATTTTGTATTGGTATTTCTCCATCAGGAGAAAAATTTTACATTTTTTAAAATTTATGTACATCAAAAAAAATTGATTTTTTCTGTCAAATAGAACAAAATTTTTGATGTACATCAAAAGTGTTGTTCACATAAGTGTCACCAAAAAAAAAAAAAATATTTTGTTTTGTAATACACGCAAAATATAAACTTTTTGGTTGTTTAAAAAATGTTTATTCAAAATTTTTTTTTTGTTTTATTAATTTAATCTTTAAGGCTTATGATCGACTGGCCCCGCTTAAAAAAACTTTATTCTTCTTTTTTCTCCCTCTTTCATGCTTATCGATTATCGATAACCATAAACAAAGGGTGATCATGCATAATCGTTAAAACCTTGGCATGATCCTCGATGCTAAGCTAAGATGGAAAGAACACATCACGAAGAAAAAAGAAGAGTTAAACATTAAATATCGGAAAATGTACTGGCTCATGGGTAGAAATGCTCAGCTCTCAATACACAACAAATTGCTTCTATACAGGCAAATGCTAAAACCAGTATGGACCTATGGTATCCAACTTTGGGGTGGTGCCAAGAAGACCAATGTAAAAATGATACAATGCTTCCAAAATAAAATGCTACAAGGGATTGTGAGTGACCCATGGTACATTAGGAACGACAACATTCACAGAGACTTGAAGACGGAATACGTCACCAATGAAATAAAGAAACAAGCAAGGAAACACGTACAGCAATTATCTGGACATGAAAATGTAGATATCCGTCGTATGTTGGACACCACCAATGGAGCGAGGAGACTCCTAATTTTAATTAGAATAAGAAATTATTGTAAAAGGAGTAACTAATAGATAACTCTCATCTTAATCGAAGAAACTAATTTAAGATAGGTAAATTACAAGATGACCTCCGAATCAGTTTTAATAAATAAATAAATTTATTAATAAAAATTTTGAACTAGGAGACAAAATTTGCATGCCAATCCGAAAACTGTTTTAAACCTTTCTTGAACTATTTTCGTACTTACATAGTTTAAATTTCGTTTAGATATAGTTTACATTTGAGAGCGGCCTATTTTAATCGTTTTCTCTTAATTCTTACCAGACAAAAAATATTGCCTATAATCTTTAACCCCAATTCTAAACGAGGTCCAGAATAAAAATATAATCCTTATTATAATTTTAAACGAAATCTTTGCACAAAAGAGTATAGGACCATAATACCACACCATACATAATACTTGCATGTTGCATAAATGGAGCCGATGGAAATATTCGCTGAATGTAAAAATTAAAATGACTTTTTCGTATATGTATCAATGATATTGGTTAGATAAAACACCACCACTCTATGTTAAACGGGTGTAGATTTTTTCGTTTTAACGATTCTAAATCGATGGGTGGGATCGTCAAGGGTTTATTGAATGGTTTATTTCTAAAAATATTCTAATAAAAAAAAAATATTTTTAAACATAAAACCATAGAAACTGAAACGGAAACTCCTTCTTTCAAAGGAAATTAAAAGTGGCTCATGGCATTTTTCTTACGTAGCTAAAATTAATAATTTTTCTTACTTTAAACCTTTGAATAGAATATTATTTTATCTAAGACAATGAAAAATAATTTTTTTAATATTTCTTTTATAGATTACACCGAAACAGAACGTGCCACATATAAATAATGTCATTTGGGTTTATGTAATACAACAAAAGAACACGAAATGATCGATTTTCAATTTAGGTAAGTTAAAAACAAACGGGTGTCATTCTTTTCATAGATAGGTCTTGTACCAGCGGATTTTTCCAACTTATTTATAGTTCTTACTTATTTTATGATCTTCGAAGCAATAAAAATGAAAATGTGGAATTACTTATTTTTCTGCATTTGTTTTATATAAGCATTAGTGTTGTGTACTGCTACTGACTTGAAGGTCAATTTTATAACCCAGCACGGAACAATCTCGTTCTTTCGAACTGATTTTTGCATTAAATCTTATTATTATTGTACATGAAGTTGTAAGATACTAAAATATGTATATTAAGATAAAAATTGTTAACTGCTAGCGAGAAACCACGCTTGTAATAATGTTCATGCCAATATATGGATATACATGTATGAATGCATTATTTTATGAATGTATTATCGTTATTCATATTTTGTGCTTTGGGTAGATAACAACGCAAAAAGCTTGAAACTTGATGATAAAATCAATAACTGATTTAAATATTGGGTCTATTTTCATTCTTTTAATATAGTTCTTTCTGGCTAAATAGATTTTATTACCTAGAAGGTGTGAGTTTTCGTAGCCTAAAAACAATAATTGAAATTCAATAAATTGTTTATTTTGGGAATTTCGGTAAATTAAATTTTTTATTTATTTTGTATTGTGGAATATTCACTAATTGCATTTTAATTTTTTTGATATATAGAGTGGAAGTAAGTACTTATTATTTTATTATGGTGCTGTTCTTTTCAAAATATTAGAGGCATACACCCATAATTTTTTAAAATCATTTTTTTGTGGTTTGCCAATGGAATGGTAAATCTGCCAATTGTCGAGAGAAGGTTAGAAATTTTGTTGGACATGGTAGAAAAATTTTCCAGTCTGGGTTTTTAACACCGGTTTTGGTCCTGAAGCAAACTACTTTAGTTATTTAAATAACTGTAACTGTGAGCAGCATTTGACACCGTTTTGAATAAATTGCTTTTCCGTTTGAGAAATTCAGTTAAATTTAACTGTTACTCATTATTTGGAAAACAAATCAACTAATAGTAGGTTACACTCAATAAAAATATTTTATAAAACGTGGTGTTTAAAGTATTTTATTTACTATTTTCTTTGTATGTTTCTCAATTCTACAATTTAACCTATGGATTTTGTATAATTTTCTCACGAAATTCGAAGTGTATAATATTCATTTTTAATATGTGCTCGCGAGCAGTAGAATAAATGACAGATGACAAGAAAATAATTACAATTGCAGTTGTATTTTTTTTTGTGAATTTTTCATTTATATTTAGATAAAGCTTAAATAAAATAAATTGTATTAATGTTTATTAACACGTTCCCTGCACCGCGGGGCGTACGCGTACATATTGGTGTACGTGTTTTGTTTTGTGTTTTTGACGTCATTTAAGAACACAAAATATGTATTTTACATACATAATTTATTTATGTGTATGTGCCCCACGCGGCTGGAAACGTGTTAATAAACATTATACATTTTATTTTATGAACTTTCCGTTCAAGCCATTTGGTATTATCATTCTAAAATGAAGTTTAAAAATTCATTATGCACACATCTATGAGTATCAATACTATTGAAGGTGCGTGCATTTGATCGTGGGGCGTATGCGCAGCACGCGGCGTGATAGTCAATTTGTTTTACTGCAACTTTGTTTTAACTGCACTTCTCGTTTTTCGATCAGTCATTTATTTGGGTGCCGTTGATACGACAATTACTGCTTTACTGCAGCTGGGATTTATTTATAGTTCAGTGTTTCTAAATTATGTACAATAAACGAACGAAATACGGTACGTATATACTATTTCCATATATTATAAAGTATATATATACGCTACTAAGTGAACTAAAAAATAATTTGACTATACCCTTATTGAATGTAAAAAAGTGCAGTGCACAATTTTTTTCACCACTATATTCTACCCTTTTCCATACAAATCAAGGGTAAAAAAACGGTCGACATTTTTCCATAGAAAATTCGGGTTATGTCTCTTCTATTTGTATTCTATATTCTGTGCTATTTCAGTGGTATAGCACAAAGAAAAACAAACCAGAGACACATGTTTTCTAATAGTTAATTAAACTAATTCCTAGAAAAATAAATTTATTCGTTTGTTGTTTTATGCATTTTAAACACCCTTTATTATAACAGCGCATCCCCAATGCAAAAAATTTTTCCTTATACTTTTTCCTTATGAAGAGCATAACAAATAGAAACTTGTGGAAAGAATAAAATTCGAACTGAACCATATTTCATTATTGTTTATTTGTTTACAAAATTTTGACTTATTAATTGTTAACCTCCAATTGTTTCAAATAAATATATTCAAATACATTTTGACAAAATTATATTACGCAACAAAAAGGTGTTAGCTAGAATTTTATATTTTATGTATCAAAAGGTATTGATTTTCATGTCGTTTTTTTTGCATCATAAAGGTGCACCGACGGACGAAAATGCCGACGGTACCATTATTTGAGTGGTATTCATTCTCCCAAGTGATTCACCAAATTGAAGTTGATAAATCTCTTAATTTTCACAACGTTCAAGAAACCAAACACTAAGCTCTATTTTATTTGTAATGTGTTTATCTGTATTATTACTTACCTTACTATACGAGTACACCGTGCACACTCTAGAAACTTCAAAATATTTTACTATATAGGAATTGTAAAGATATTTGCGGTTTTCTTAAATTTGTAGTTTAAATTGTATTAAAATCGTATTATTTCTGTATATTATTTTTGCATACACAAACAATTGACATTAAATTCAAAATGCGGTTAACTTCATTGTATTTCTCATTAAGGAAAAAGTGAAAAGTTTGATAACATTTTGCATAAGGAAATCACCAACCAACCAAACAAAAAAAAAATTTTTTTCTCAAAATGTTTTTCATACTTTTCTGTAAGGAAAAAGTTTAATGAGGAGCTGTTAATAGGATATTTTTAACAGGCACGCATTATTAGTAAACGACCTCTAACGATACGAGTATATGACAGTTTAAATTCAATAAATCAGATATGTTTATACTTTGAAATATACTTTAATTATACTTTACCTTTTAATGTAACTAGTTTACGCACAAATTAAATGCGAATTTCAATCTATTCAATTCTCTGACAATGAATATATTTGAACAAATTAGTTTTAGTGAAAAATGCCCTAAAAAGTTAAAAATATGATTTAAAACTAACACTTGTTAAAATATTCTACATGTTGCAAATCTGAAATTTTTATCTCTTGTTTGAGATGGTGGTATTATGGTAAGATTTTGTACTGTAGTAATACTATGTAAGTTATTTTTAAATGTAGGCTGGCCCGATAAAATGAATATGAGTTTTTAAAAGTCTCAACTTTTAGTGCATTTGAAAATAAAATAAGATAACATATACAACATAGGACAGCTGTTAAACAGGTTTCCTACAACAAATTACATAGACTCAGCTGACATGAACATAATCTTACCCACATTTTGTGGTATGTCCATGCCTGATTAAAACTGAACTCTGAAAATGAAGGCCTCTAACTACTTACTGCCGCATTCGACTGTACTTACTTACTGCTGCATTCGAGTATCGCCTGATTTTTGAACGACTTGTGTGCCTTTGTAAGGCACGATTCGGTGACTAAACTAACTAGGTATCCTGAGCCTATGAATTCTTATTTTTCTACAGGACAGGAGTTGTTAAAGGAACACAATTGTGACTTAGATAATCTATTTATTTATTTCTAAAGAAATCTATTCTGAGAGTACATGTATGATTTCAGAATTAAACCGAACATTTAATTTAAAACAAAAATTAAATTAAAAATAAAAACTTAATAAGGTTAAACCAAAACAAACTTAATAAAAAAGAGAAATCAAATTTAATTAACATTAAAATTTTTTAAAAATAATTCTTCAGAATTTTCTTGAATTTATCCTTTGATAAATTAAACTGAAAAAGCTCATCAACGACGTTGAGTGATTTAGACCACCTATTAATTAGGTTGTGTTCTCCATAGTTTGTAGAATGGTGTTCAAGTGCTAAAAATTCATGGTTTCGAAATGTTCTGCATGGTACATGAATTGATATGTTTTCCAAGATGTAAGCTGAACCAACGTAACCAAGCAAAACGTTACTAATAAAAGCCGCTTCCAAGAGAAGTCGTCTATTTTCAAGCGTGCATATTTTGTAATCCGTGCGTCTTCTTGAGTACAGAGGTAACCGAGCTGCATTTTTATAGAATAGTAAATTTTGGTCATAATCCCAGTCACTTTCCTTTAACAAAAAATCAGGATCTTCTTTTGGAATTTTTTCAATTCTTTTTATGTGCACAGCGTAGTATGAATTCCAGACCGTTACAGCGTATTCCAGTTGAGATCGAACGTTAGCGAAATAAAGTGAACATAAGGTTTGAATGCCTTTTCACTTATCCATCGTTTAATAAACCCCAATATGACATTCGCCTTCGCAATACAATTTCCAATAAGCCAATAGTAATTGGGTTTTCGACAAATGTAACATCTAAATCCATAATCTCATGGACTCTTTGCAATACTTCGTTGTTGACTTTGTATGAAGTGATTAACAGATTCCTTTTACGGTGAAACGACATGATTTTGCATTTCTTAATATTTAAGTATAGTGAGTTTCGATCCCAATCGTAATCGTAGAGTTATAGTTGATTAACGTGCAACAGACATACCTCTCCATGGTCTATCAAAGTTTACACTACCCTAAAAATATCAAAAAATACATATTATAAAATATCGATAACTATGTTACCACCGGGAATTGAACTCGGGGCCGCCTTATAACGGAACAGACACCCTATACCTACTCTGCTGAGAGCAGCAAAAAATTCGAATCAAATAAGTAGGGTGTGAAAATCGAATGACGAAACAGTGTGGAGTTCTTCATCCCCAAGCCAGGTTGCAGATATAAATAAATAATAAAAAAAACTGAAACGTTATTTTTCAATGTAAAAACACCAAATCTTTCTGGTATTTTGACTATTGAAAGTAAAGACAATTTCAGTCGATAACATGTAAACTACAAATTTTTGGACCCAACCCAAATGGTTTTTATGTGCTATTATGTTTTTATGTGTTCTGTCTTATATTTTTAAATTATTTAAATTTTAATTTCCCTTTCTTTACTTTAATTATTTCTAAAAACTCCAATTTTATGTCTTATTTCAATCAGTTTTCTTTATATGATAAGTAGTATAAAAATTCGTCGAGAGCAATCGCAAGTACATACAGTATATAAATTTAGTGTAAATGATAAATGATACTGTAAAAGATAATATTAAGTTAAAACTAACTAATTTTTAGTTAAATTTAAAAAATTACAAATTTCTGAAGTTATTGATTTTAATAAGTGGTCGTTCAAGACATATTTCAGAAACACTTTAAATTCTTAAAGCACCATAAATACCGAAAATGTGGAGGTAGGGAAGGTATTTTTTCGAAACCTCGATGTAACATTTCCTTTATTGAACTCTTAATGACGTGCCAGCACTTAGTGATTGCCAAACCTTGTCAAATGAGACGATTATATTTGGTTATGAATAAGGCCTCTAAGAAGAATGAGCCTGGTGATTGACAAACCTTTTCAACTGGGCGGGTTGTTCACAGAATAATCTCAGATGAGATCGAGAGGGTATAATAAGCTAGAAAAAACTAAAATTAAACTAGCAGTCCTAAACAAAAACGTTCACGGTTATCGAGTAACCGCACCGATTTATATAACTCTTGGATACGGCACAAAACTAAATTACCATATTAAAAAACAAAAAACATGCTACAACCTTTTTTTATATTCCTCTCGCTTGTATTATATACACCTCTTTACTTGAAAATCGTATTACCGAAAAATATAAAGTAAGAGTCGCACTGGAATCAAGACAATTCCGAAAATTATTTGAAATCGTTTTCGTTTTCCTAATAAACATAGGATAAGACAGAAAAATATTCAAAATTGTTAATTTTTTAAATCATAATTTAATAAATAAAACACTGCTGCCTAATTTCAAAAAATATTTAAATACTTTTTTGTATTTTCCCCTTAAAATATGAAGTACATATCTGCAATGAGCAACATACAAAAGCAAAAAACAAATGGAAAATTGGACAGTGAATGTGTATGTTGTATGTGAACTGCTTTTTTGTAGTCTAACTGACAATAATTTGAATTTGATTTCCGAAAATTCGAAATTCTGGAGAAGGAAGATATATTTTTGCTTACATACATCATTAAAATAGAGCAAATTCAATTAATGATCTAAAGGATTTCTGGATACGGATAAAAAAGCACTTTATGCGGCCCTCGTTAGGCACTACTGGAGTGCGCAAGTCAAGTTTGTTCTCCATATCTACAATGACCAAAATTAAGAGAATTACCATTATCCTTAGATCGTCTAAATTAGCTTTCAACCAATTGAAAGTGTGTTCACTAACGTTATGCAAGGTTTATTGCTAAGCTAATAAGTCGTTCTAATAACGGGCTCGGCATGTTCTTTCTTAAGAAACTTTTGTTTACAAACGAACATTTCGTGTCAGCCAAATGTTTCTCAAATAAAATTTCATCAACTCTTGAAGCAGATTAAAGTTTTTTGTTATTTTTTTTTATTAATAAAGTTATTTATTTATTTATTCAATATTACAACTGGTACAGAGTTCATCTAGTAATTTATCTATCTTAAATTAGTTTCTATAATTTTGAATGCTTTTTTAATTTGGAGCTCAATTCAAAATTTTCTTTCTCTCTGTGCGGCGATGTATTATTCATTCTGTTCTATGGCGAGTATCGTTTACATTCACAATGAAGTTCAGCAGATTTACATCCGTTGTATATATAGTCTATCTATACTACATACATGTTTAAAAAAATATTATTTGATGTATATAAGGCTCCCTGTATTATTGCTTCATTGCATCCAATTCTATAAATATTCGACGTATCTCTAATAATAAAGATTTACAAATATTTTAAAATAGACGGGAATATGAAATTACATTCATAACATTCAATAGAGCCTATATACGAGTACCTCGTAGACTGCCTACCCCAAATTAGATTAACTGTAAACATTTTGTTTTAAATATTTCCCGAATAGTGTCAAGATTTAAAATTATGACCTTTTTTGAAAAATACAACAAGTAAAATTTGGCACCCAGCATACCACAAAAAGTAGGTAAACGTGTACAAACAAACAAAAATTTAAACCACAACCTTTATGGTATAAAAGAAGGACTTGAATTTTTTTTGTCGTATTGAGTTTTTCTAAAAATAGATTTCAGATTTTATCAAATAAAAATTTGAAATGTGATTAAAAGGTTTGGGGGAATATTCTATACTCCGGAAAATCTATTTTTATTTTCACATAACATAAATATAGAAGATACAAGTATAGGAGAAAAAACAACTTTTTAAATTAGTCCCAAAGCGATTAATTAAGAATAATTAAATTGTTGGCATCGAGAGTGTCAAAAAAACCGTTGATTGCGGTCTTATCATTAAAGATTTTCTCTTTATTTCTCCAACAAATTAAATCGCAATATTATTGAATATTATTATAGAACATAATTTTATTTTGAAAATTGGATCAATTTATAATAGAATTTCGTTTTAGTTTTCTCATTTGAAATATTCTTAGGAACATAATTAATAAAGTACTCGCACAAAACGAAAAATAAAAAAAAAAACAATTTGAAATGACTGAATGATTCCATCATGAATTTTTGCTTCGATATTTATAAGATGAAATAAACTCTTGATTAACAGGTAGTTTTTGACAGTATTCGCAGCTCACGAGAGCTCCATGTAATGGATGAATTTTTATATGCTTTTGTTAAAAACATGTGAAAGTACTGAAAGAATGAGAATGAGTTGACGATGGTTGAAGGGGTTCAAGAATACTAAAGGTAGGTTGGTTTAATGATAATCATGTGTTGCTCTTGCTTGACTTGATTTCAGTTTTCGCTGTTGGTCTCTTTCTGCCCTGATCCAGTTGGGTACTTTAGTTTTTTTTAAAAATGCTCGATTAGTATGAAATTTATTTTTAAGAAAAAGAATTTCCTTATGGTGTTATGACACTGACTAGTTTATCACATTGTTCATGTGATTAAAAATGAAAATAGAGTAGGACAAGTAATGTAAGTACAAATCTCTTGAAAGAATGAGTGTATACAACATAAGTACATATAAACAAAAAATAGAAATAAATTCAGCAACAAATGATATAGCTTACTTATGCAGCAGTTTAAATTGGGCAAATCTATAAAAAATAAATCAACTTTAATTATTTTTTTTGACGTATAGTCATTTTTTAGTAATATGATTTTGTGTGTACGTGTATAGTACAAACATATTTCAAAACAAAATTTTGCAGCGCACAGATATATTATTTTATTTTCATAATGTCAAAATAAATGCGCATAGTGTTGTCTACTGTTTGAATTAGTTATATCTCTTTCTCGCCTTAATAGTTTTGCAGCACATTACACACTTGAAAACTAGTCAGTATCATAACTCCATAGCAAATTGGAGAATTTGGCTTCAAAATCTATTATGTAAGTTTTTAAAATTTTATATTTTGGTTCTTTTCTACCCGTTCCGCTCAAGCAACCAATATAAAACGAAAATAGTTTTTTACATTCATGGACAAGATTCCATAAAATAAAAAAAAGCGATATAAAAAAAATACTTAAATTAATACAATAAATTAACGTTTTTTTTAAAATGGTGCCAATGGCATTATTCTTGAATCTTTCTACATAAGAAACTAACAAGAAGTGTTCAAATCTTAAGCTTAAAAAAAATTAAAATTATGAATTTGACATAAAACTTTTACATAAAATCGTCTAACATCGGAACTCGAATTATTGGTTTTGCAAAGTCATCGAAGTTGTTTTCGCTCTCATTTTAAACATATACGAATAATGTACGCCAAATTCAAATATAGTTCATATCAATACACATTTAAAGTAACAACATATTTTATCAGTCGGATTTTTAGGGCAAATTTTATTTTGAACTCGATTTTTGGATTCGCTAGTTTTGAATGAAATTATAGACTTATTCCCATCTTTACCAGTCGTTAATGTTTATTTACTGGTTGAGAGGATTTTCACCACTCTCTAATTATATCTACACAATGTCACAAGGCGACAGCCTTAAATTTAGCAATTTAAAATAATACTATAATATTAGCTTCTGAAGACTTTTAAGCCATTGGCGATGATGGGAAGGACAAATAAATTGAAAATTAATTGGAAATGCCATCGATTAATATCAGAGATGCCCACTGTCACACCCCGTTTTGCGGAATATTAGAAGTGGTTTTTATCATATCTTAGGTTTCTACTGCATTACACTATACCTATTGTTGTAATATATCGAACAGGTACGAGAAAATCAATTGACAACATTTACAGAAAACCCGAAATAATTCTGACTTGTCAACACTTTACAATGACTACTGAAACTGAACTAAATTTGTTGTTGATTTACCAGGACAAACAATTTTAGTGTTATTTATGTGACAACTATTCCTATGTTACATAAAACACTGTATCTTTTTCTTAATTTGACCAAAACACAAATGGTATGTATTAGGTGTGCAAGTAGAAACTCGGCTCTGAAGTTTGTTGCATTGAAATATACTAGAACGAATCCAAATTGCCTGCCATTTTGGATATCCGTAGATTAGTCATTGCTGTTTTTATGACATAAGACTCAGTCATTTACAAGCTGTCGTTCCGTGTGTATCAATTTTAAGAGATGGATGTCGATAAGCGATATTTACGTCATTGCATTCTATTCTGTTTTCAAATGAAAAAACATGCTGCTGAATTTATTAATTCGACTTTGAGTCAACATTCTGTGAGTCATTCAATTTTGAGTCAATTTTAGTCTTGACGACGATGTACGTCCAGGTGCAATAAAATAATTTGAAGACGAAGAGCTTAAAGTTTTACTGGATTAAAATCCATGTCAATTTCAAAAAAACTTGAAGAACAGTTAGAAGTTACCCACCAAGCAATATCATTTCATCAACTGACCGAAGAAAAAAAAACCAAAGGGTGATGAAAAGTGGTTGATCCAGGCGAGCCATTGCAAAAATGAGTATTCATGCCAAGAAAGTGTTACTGTGTGTCTGGTGGGATTGGAAAGGAGTAATTTACTACGAGCTTCTGGAACATGGTCAAACTATTACAGCTGCCGTTACCAGGTCCAATTGATCAAATTAAGTGATGCTCTGGAGTAAAAAGACCATTTATGGGTTGAGGAAGGCGGAAGGCTGCATGACAACGCTCGTCCACAGACTTGGCTCCCTCTGATTACCACTTATTCAGATCAATTTCATCATATTTGAAAGACCACCGTTCACGAAAGTTGAAGATGTGCAAAAATGGCTCGATTATTCTTTTGTTTCGACACCACCAAGTATCTATCGCAAAGGCATTCATCATCTACCTGCGATAAATGGCAAAACACCATAGACATTATATTTGTAACATTATATTTTCAATAAAGTTGAATTTGATCAAAAAAATGCAGAGTTCCTACTTGCACACCTAATATTTATTCTCAGCTGATTGTTTCGAGAACAAACCACTTGCCAGTAAAGTTTTGTGAAGAGTCATAATTAATCCGATTTACTATTTGAATTATTCAGTTTCAAATTGTTCCCAACGCTACATGAAACATATTTAAAGATGAATTTCATTTCCATTTATATCATATACCTTAAAATCTTCTATTGAGGTAATAATTAGCTGGTTAAGAATAAATCTAGCAAAACCAACTGCTCTTAGAGGCAAATGGAAAACTATTTAAAAAGTTTATTGCCTGAAAATAGTTGTCATTTTGATGACAGCTGTGCTGTTAAGTAATTAATTAATTAAATAAAGAAAATCAAATTTTATCTAGAAATTTGGTATGTACGAGTCTGACGAATTATGTAATATAAGTTATTGTTCTCATAAAATGAGTAATTTCCATATTTTTTATTAAGTATGTTATTGAATTAAATGATTATCACGTATTTTGGGGATACGTGATGGATACAATCAGATTGTTTGTTGATGCTATCTGAATTCATTTTTTTTGGATCATCTCCAAAACACGTCTAGTGGAATAATTTGGTTTATGTTATAATATGTATATGTTCTCGTATTCTAACGCTTTTTAAATATAATGTAAAGCGATTTTTGTTTAAATATTTGGATCATTAGGCGTAATCACTATCTCTAGAATTGCAAAACGATACCATACCTAACTGTTTAGAAATTTATAGTACTCGCTTAGTGCGAGTTTATACATTTTTGGCATGTTCAGTCCGACCAAAATGATAAAAATTATCATGATATTTTTTGTGACCCTAACTTCGCTCCGTATAATTTTATGTCAAACCCGAGTGAACAAACAAAAATCGAAAAAATAATTATAAATTGATTCTGCTTGCTATTTACTAATTTCTAAGTGTCTTTCACAATAGTTTAATACTTCTTAACAGCTTCTAGTAATTCACGTTAACAGAGATTTGCAGATAATTAATATTAATTGTGTTAAAAACTTTCGCAAAAAAGTCCTTTTTTGGTGGCATTTGTACTCGTATGTGTAAAGGCAATCAATATTAATTTGTATGTAACACAAAATCTGTGGATTAACAATCATCTTCTCGCCCAATTCGTGAACACACGAATAATTATAACCATATAACGTCACCTAAACAAACATCCAGAGGGTACAACGCATTTGCAACAGCCATTTGCATTATACCGGGTGTTTCTTTTAAACTGAGACGATCAAATATCTCGAAAAATAGCCACTCTGCGGAAAAAATGTCCATTATCAAAATTTAATCATACCGCGGGGGAAATATATTAGTGCAAAAAATAGTTCCCCACCCCCGCTTTGTAGGTGGGGCGGGGGTAACTTTTAAACTAAGATAGGAAGCCATATTTTTTATTGCATATACGGATTCTACGACTAAAAGTACGTATGATTTGAATGAAATATTTTGTTCGGTTCATGATAGATGGCGTTGTAATCAACGAAATTTAATTTTTTCAATTTCTTCTTCTTAGAACACACGCATTCGATTCTGCAATACGTTTGAAATAAAAAACATCACGTTTGCATTGGAAATACTTGAAATTCGTCATCAAAACAATTTATTCAGTTTTGTAAATCACATTTAACGTTTGTGTTATTTGTTATCTTCATGTTTTTCGTAATTGCAAAATAAACGATAAAATACTTTAGAATGGACCGTTTAACTGTGCCAGAGAAAATTGAAATGGTTTTGGTTTATGGAGAAGCTGGCAGAAATCTTGAAAATGCTGTTGTGTAAATACTCAACGTTTTCCGGATAGGATTCGTTCAGATGCTTCATTTGGCCGTACTATCAAACAATTTATTACTGATGGAAATGTTCAACCGAAAAAGAGGACCCGTAGAGCAACAGTCACTTGAGAAAATAATGAAATTGCTGTATTGGCAGCAGTGGCTCATAATCCTCTTGTTAGTACACAAGAAATAGTTCGCGATTCCGGATTGTCCCTCACCAGTGTTTGGAGAATTTTAAAACGGCATAAGTATCATCCATATCATGTGTCTTTACACCAAGATCTTCATGGCGCTGATTTCCAAAATCGGGTAACTTTTTGTCAATGACGCACGTGAACAAATACAACAAAACCCCAATTTTTTTCGTTGCGTAATGTTCTCTGACGAATCGTCTTTTACAAACCATGGAACGGTTAATCGACACAACATGCATTATTGGAATGTTACAAATCCGCACTGGCTTCGTCAAGTTGAACATCGCGTCCTTGGACTGTCAACGTGTGGTGTGGAATAATTGGCAACAAACTCATAGGCCCCCACATTATTGAAGGCAACTTGAATGGTCAAATGTACCGAAACTTTTTGGAAAATGAACTGCAAATATTACTTGAAAATTTGAACTTAGAAGTGAGACGGAACATGTGGTTTCAACATGATGGTTGCCCTGCACACTATTCGGCGGTGGCACGTGAAATACTTGATCGTCATTTCAATGGTCGCTGTATCGGTGGAGCTGGTCCAATAAATTGGCCCGCCAGATCACCAGATCTTACTTCGCCAGATTTCTTTTTGTGGGGCTATCTCAAAGACAAAGTTTACAAACAAGAACCAACAACACGTGAGAACATGATTGAGCGAATCAGAAATGCGTGTGCTAAAATTCAACCAAACACACTTCTCAGTTGTGTACAATCATTGGAAATGCGTATTAATAAGTGCATTGAAGTCGCAGGCCATCATTTTGAACACTTATTTTAAGCTAAAATTATTTTATTCACCTGCCATTTACATTAATAAATTGTTTTGATGACGAATTTCGAGTATTTCCAATGAAAACGTGATGTTTTTTATTTCAAACGTATTGCAGAATCGAATGCGTGTGTTCTAAGAAGAAGAAATTGAAAAAAATGAATTTCGTCGATTACAACGCCATCTATCATGAACCGAACAAAATATTTCATTCAAATCATACGTACTTTTAGTCGTAAAATCCGTATCTGCAATAAAAAATATGGCTTCCTATCTTAGTTTAAAATTTACCTCCGTCCCGCCTACAAAGCGGGGGGTAGGGGACTATTTTTTGCACTAATGTATTTCCCCCGCGGTATGATTAAATTTTGATAATGGACATTTTTTCCGTGGAGTGGCTATTTTTCGAGATATTTGATCGTCTCAGTTTAAAAGAAACACCCGGTAAATCACACATTTTTAACTTTGTCTAGCTCGAGACAATTTTCATGCGGCAGCCTGAAACTAATAACAAATTAAATATAATTTTATTAAATAAACACACAAATCATACACAAACAATATTTTTTGTTGATTTTACTTCAGACACTGATTTGGACTACATTGCATTTAATGTATTTTTGTTTTATAGGAAAATATAACGTTAAAGTTGAACAAAATGTTTCCTGTCCATGTAAAATCATACCGCAAAAACATTACAAGTGAAATTACACAAATTTTGACAGCCAGAATCAAAAATACTCTTGGTTTTTTTTTTTGTGATAAATGAGTGCGTTTTATGGCAAAAGCTGATAAAAAATATCGTGATATTTTTTATCATTTTTGCCCGACTGAACACTAGGTTTGTCCACACGAAAATTTGCAGCACTTGTCACCGAAACGCCCAATCGAAAAAATTTCAAAAAATTTCAGCGAGAAAATATTACAGTCGACTATACGAGTCTGCAGCGAATTTTACAATTAAATTTTCGAAAGATAAGTTTGTGCAATACCCTTCAATTTAGCTTGAAATATTCTTTAGCGCCAGTATTTTTATCGCTCGGAAGTGTTCTTCTCGACTTACATTTCAGAGATTGTATTGTATTTGAAAGTATAGAGATTTATCTGAGTAATCGATGTTTTAATTACGCGAAGCTTTACTTGAAAATATTTCCGCGGTGTAATAAATCGTAAATCAGCTCATGATTGTAAAAATTAAAATTTTATCAAATAAACAGCATTTTCTCGCGCTATTGAAGCCGATGCCTTGTATCTTCCAAAAATAACCCAGAGCATGCACTAGTTGTTTCCGCCAAAATTTTAAAGGCTTCAGTGCATCAATTTAGAATCCCCTTGGTTGGATAAAGGTTTTTTTATTGTAACTTCCGTTTTATTTGCATCAAACAAATCCAAATTTATGTTAATCCTTAAAGAAATACTAAAACGTTGGTGAAGTTAAAAATACGATTTCTGTGTAACATCTTTTTGCATGATTTGCAAACAAATAGCCAATGACACTGTTTGACTTGCCTCACATGATTTTTATGCAAACCTTTGATTTCTTGTAAATTCTAATCATGGCTCGGTACAATTCCGAGAGTTCTGTCTGTTAAGCCGGTTCCGGTGATATTTTTCACTTATAGTGGCCTTATCTAAAATATAGGTAATGGTATTCCTCGAAGAAAACATAGTTATGCACCTACGTGCTCGAATCTCGATATTTATCGATTATCGATAAATATTGAGAATCCAAATGATAGAATTCCGAAATCAAGAATTAAACTTTACAAAACAGATAGTCGGTTTAAGTCTAAGAGACACATTCTCACACGCCAATAGTTTAACCAAACAGTGAACAACAAGTGTCACCCTATGATTTAGACACCAGATCAAACGATAGAATAACGAGTGGCAAACAAACCACCGGTTAATCGGCTTTTATATTTACAATGTAATCGAGGATTAATCGGTGGATTAATCGCCTGTTTCGGCACATACAATTCAGCTTATCTTTACTAAATCAAGGATAAGTTGTGTAGGCTGGATGAGCATCAATGGGAACATTTTCTTTCAGAGGTTTTGATATTGAATAGCTTTTATGGAAACCCATGCTTAACTATTCCTTTTCTCAAATTTTCATTTAATATTTTGTTATCAGCCTCAAACTTGGGGAAGTTGTGCATATACAACAACAGACTCCCATTGTTTTTATAATAATAAATCACACCCATAATCTCGTACCTATAGTTTTATTTGTTTTTAAATATTTAAATTTTATATTTTAGAAAAAACTAAATTTAAATAATATAAGTATAGGAGAGTTCACATGCGCAAATTTTAGCGAAACAAACTAGATATAATTTTTTGTTCGTTTTAAATAAAAATCTATGTTTGCCAGAACTGCTATATAAATTTTGTGCAAAAACTCAATAAATTTGGACAAAATTTTATCAGTAAGAATGGTACATATAAAACAAAAACTCTTTCTTTTAATGTAAAATTTTTTCATTTAAAATAATATATAACTACACAAATTTTTTATATTTTAATTTTATTTTTTTTAACACTTACTTAGCCTTAGAAAATGGCCTGGGGTGACATATTGTAACATGACATTTTCGTTACTTTATCGAAGTTTATGTCTCTTTTTCCTAAATTGATTCGATTATGAATTATTTTCTTCGTACTGTTATCACAACCTACTAGAAAAACTGTAAACAAGTTTTTGAAGTATCGAAAACAAATTATTGGTTCTTGAAATGAAGTGGAAATATCACAATTTTTCAATCTAGTAGACTGGTAGATGGTATAAAATTTGAAATAGGGTCACATTTTATGCTAAAGAAGCGAGACATAACCTTCGATAAAGTATCGAAAATGTGATGTTATAACATGTCATCCCTGTACTATATAACTTTATGTATTAATAAAAATTTATCCGGAGATTTATCGGCAACCGGGCATTAGACCTAATCAAGATGGAAATAATTAAGACAAATTTATTGTATTGTAATTCAAATTAAAATCATCTCACTTGTTTTCAACTATATCAAAAGTAGTGTAACAGTTCAAAATTTAAATATGAGACCCATTAATAAAATTTAATATGAAATACATGTACAGGCACAGAATTTATTTTGTTGATTACATATATGTATCTAGATATAAAAAGTAATTGTATAATATAAACATAAACAAGTATAATAAATTCTTATAATTTTGTATATGAAAATATTGGTTTATTAAACACAATTATAAATCAAATTTAAATCACTTGGCTAACACAAATTAATAGTGCTTTCATGACATCGGAAGTTAGATGGGGAAAAATAACATGGTATCAAACAAAATGTATTAAAACAACAACAAAGTTAAAACAATTTCAACTCGAGTTCGGAATTAGTAGGCTTGGTATACAACATTTCACGAAATTTGATTGGTTTCTGAGTTCGTCAGCGAGTATGGAACTATTTATTTCCGATGTCAAGTACGCGACTTAAGTCGCTAACGAACTCAAAACCAATTAAACTACATGAAATGCTTTATACCATGCCTACTAGTTCTGAACTCGAGTTGAAATTGTTTTAACTTTGTTGTTGTTTTAATAAATTTTGTGTGATACCATGGTATTTTTTCCGAACTAACTCACAAATGCCAAATGGAAATTGCATTATGTAAACATACACAATATGAACAAACGTTGCACGCACGTCTACTTCAATAAATAAAATATTCAAAATCGCATGTGCGTTTTTTTAGCAATTACAATAAATTATATATAGTTTTTTTTCGTGAAAAAACTGCGCATGGTTCCGCTACAGATTACGCATAAATTCCAAAAAAAAAAAAGTTATGAAAACTAACTAAGAAAATTGCCGTTAAGGGGGGGGGGCCGGAGAATTTGTAGTATAGTATGCAAATACGAGTTGTTCTATTTTTCCCTGAATGGTAAAGAAATTTTTTAAATAGACACATTGAAGTTTAATTGTTAGGCTAGGTTTAACAATAAATTTAACTTAGTAAAGAATGTGCTTAAATCAGAATGCGAATTGATAATTCGGAAAATAAATTTTGCACATTACGCAATTTTTAAACCTGGATGTGAATAAAAACAAACCGGAGGCAGCGCTTACTTCATCAATAAACCGCGTTGTGTACCGCGAAGATTATGAACCCTGATACGATAATAGCTTAACCAAACAGTGAAAACCGCTCCTGTACCGTTTTAAAATACTTTTGGCTATAATTATTATAAATTAATATTTTAATACTTTTTACGCTATTTGCCGTAGGTACTTAGCGAAACACACTTATACTTAATAAACACATTTTATTAAACAGTTGTTTTTTTTATTTATTTCGCAGAATTAGATTTTTTGAATATTTTATTTAAAAAATTAACTCAAAAAGTTTAAAAAATCACTCGATCGATTTCGACTTGTTAGGTCATCATCAGGAGTATCTACTCTAGTAGATACTCCTGATGATGACCTAACAAGTCGAAATCGATCGAGTGATTGATTTTTTAAACTTTTTGAATTAATTTTTTAATTAAAATATTCAAAAAATCTAATTGTGCGAAATAAAAAAATAAAAAAAACAAGTGTTTAATAAAATGTGTTTATTAAGTATAAGAATATTTTAATAATTAAATAATAATAAATCAACGTAATAATAAAATTGTGATTTTAACTACTAATTAATTCACTATACGAGTACTCTTATGTTAACAAAACCAAAAATATATTTGTAGACACTTTATCGTCAGTAGGAACGACGTGATATAATTTTGAAAATAAATTGCAACTGAAGCAAAATGTCGTATCCTTTTGAATCGTGGGATAATAATGATAATTAAATAAAATTCATTTAGTAGTCCATAATCATTGAAAAATCATATAAGTATTAATAAAGTGGGCCATTTTTGATAGGAATATCTGTATTTCAAACTAATCTTCTATGGCTATCTTCTACTTAAAATATTGTATTTCTTGTCCAAGTTTGATAATTGATAATTTTATATAATTGGCCAATTTGGCTAATTTTGGTTTTCCTTCACTTTAAAAAAATGATTTGTACTATTTTCTGGTTTAATAACTTTACTTTAAAATACTACATGCCAGAAAAATGGTTTGCAGTAAAATAAATTTTAATTTATTCAAATTGATTTCTTATATGAAACCTTAAAAGTAATTGGCTTGGGATTGGGTCTTGGTATAGTATAGGTTTTGAAAATGCTGACTTGTTTAAGATTTTTAAGGGTGAGGATGTTACAAATGAAAATAATATGTTTGAGGGGTGCAGCGGTGTGCTGGAAATTTTCCTATTTTTAATTGACAGTTAGCCAAGCTCTGTAATTACCCCTAATCAGATACTCCTTCATTAAGTCTTCAATATTAAAGCACTTCATTTATTTAGAAAACCAAACACCCGATGAAACATAAACATTTTCACTTTTCAAAAAATAATTTTTAATTTCAAAAATTTATTTTCGCTATTTTCATTTTTGATTGCTTTTACAATTAAAAATGTTCAATTTAAAAAATTATGTACCATCTATATTTAAAATGATCATTTGATTTGCCATTAACGAGCAAACTCCAACACTAGTGTTGGAGCTGTTCATTTCCCGATTACGGTAGCGGCTTAAGCGGTAGCATTAAAATGGAAAGCATTATCAATGGATGACGAGTCGTGTTTTTTAATAGATCATGTGTTGATTGTTTATTGTTTTTATGTATCGATTCATAAAAACTGTAAACAATCAACATCATTCGCGGTAATACATTCATTCATTGACTGCGCTAGCTTGGCTTGGTAAAATTTTGTGCAGAATTATAAATTAATAAAGATAAAAATTTTATATAATTATTGATTTTTTAAAAAAAGGCAACTATTTATTTATATAATATATGCGGATTATATACGAAATTTAGAGGACACCATCTCACTAGTGGCAAAATCGCCCGATTATATTCGAAATTTGGTGGGCGCCATCTTACAACTGTTTCGATGTAGAGATCGACCTTCTATATGGTATGATTGTAGAAAAGATTTAGGCACACAAGTGTTTTTTTGGTAACATGGCTGATGGCACGTGTGGTTTTGTGGAACCCCCTATCCTGGCTGATTGCTATCCTAAATAGAGTGTGCCACCTTGTGCGATATTATAAGACCAAGCCATACAGTTACAACTTTTAGTTCATAGCCGTTTTCTCATAAATGATATACTTGTCCAAATATTCGGAAAATCGAAAAAGCTTATATGGAAGCTGGTAACGGAAATTTTAATATTTATAAAGAAACGTTACGATTGACACAGAATATTAAAATGTCATTCACTGCGTTAAATTTGCATCGAATGTCCCCGACGTTTATTTGAAAAAATTGGCTACAATGGCTCAAGTAACGATTTTAATTCACAACCATGGTTTACATAATGAACGGGTTTACAAATTTGAAAATAAATTTTCGAATTTCTAAATGCTTTTTTATTATACATAATCATAGGTAAAAATTTACAAACTATAGATAGACCAAATACAACCACCACGATTTTGTTTTTATCCAGTACTTTTCAAAAATAAAAATAGAATTAAATCAAAACATTTTTAATTGAATTTTTGTTCTTATAGATTTGATATTTCGGAACATATTTATGTTTAACATAATTCTTAAGCAAATTTAGAACAGTTTATATTCTACATCTATTTTTAATTTCGGAGAATTTATTTTAATTAAAAATGGTGTTTACCAAACCCATTGAATATTTACTTTGCAATGAAACGTATAATAATTATTACACAACATGTTTAGTGTTGAACCGAGGGTTAATTTTAATTATTCACAGAAACTTTTTAATTTAGGTGAATGCCTTTCAAAATCGTTGAATAAGTTATAAGAAATAAAAATTTTGTTTTTTACATTTTTGTGTAGACTGTGCAGAAAGTTGTTCTTAAGCTTTTACACAGTCACGTAAAGAAATGAAAGAAACCGAAAAAATGTGGTTACTGGTCAGGCATATGTACGCGTATATTATTTATAATACAATTTTGAAAGAAGGGTGAGGGAACGAAGAGGAGCATTTCAGAAAAATAATTAATAATTTATTTGTAATATGTATATACATATATTTTATAAATATTATGTCAAAATTCTAACATTTTCTTATTGTAGTCGTTTCTTACCACTATATAGTAACTTCTTCAATTTTTGTAATATATAATGATTTGAAGCGACAAGAAATGCCTTTGTCGAACCCACTAAAACCAAATTGTGTTTTTACTTTCCTTTACGTAGTAAAATAAATTATAGTAATCATGAAAACTTGATATTTTTACAAATTTACCATTCACTATATCGTCAAAGTCAAAAAATTTGTTTTTAAAAAACCTCTGCGTATAGTCTGTGCAGGCTAAAAGTTTGTGGCCTCTACATCCCAGATGGAGCGACAGATTGGGGTACAACTCATGCTTAAGCTTTTCCCATAAATTGGACGATCCCGATGATTTTTGACCGAAATCAGTTCACCGGAAGTAACAGCTTTTGTAGATGCTTTAGTTACATTACAATATCAGTTACAATGAAAACGATCATGAACTAAACGATCCTTAATTAATTTGCAATATTATCGAACCAGGCTCTAGATTCTGATCTAGTGACAAATGAAAAATGACAATTTTTCGTGACATTGTTCTAAAAATTCTGCTGCAATTTTGTGACAATATTAGTGAGTACTACATCGCGATTCGTATGGAGTGACTTTTCCGAAATGTCACCAAAAATAAGCTGACAATTTTAATAATATTGTCATTGTTTTTTATTATCGTGACTTATAAGTTATCATACAAAATATGTGTGAGTATTTATAATTTTGAAAACCTCATAAGGTGATATAACTTAAAAATGCTGCTGCTGCTGTAAACTGCTGTAAATGCCATATATCATTTTACCCGAGTCGTAAATATTCAATGACTTCAATTTGTACCAATATGCAAATGTCACGACAAATTGTCATTTGATCGTAATCTTCCCCAGATCAGTTTTCCAAAATTTAAATAACCCACAGCCCAGACCTATTGATTGATCGGGATGAAACTTATATTATTTTAGCTTTTACTATTAATTGGGAGATCTTGGTGATGTTTGGCCTAAATCGGTCCACATGGAAATGGCAACTTCCATAGAGGCTTCAAAAGCATATCATTTACGAGAAAACGACCATAAACTAAAATATTCTAAACGTAAAAATTCAGGGGTCGAAGCCCGACAGATAGATTGAACGGAATGAAACTTCATATGTTAAGTATATTTCTTTTCCATTAATTGGGAGATCCTACGAAAATAGGTGGACATTTATGTACCGGAAGTGGCAGCTTTCATTTACGCTTTCTCAATTTTTGCAATAATGTTGAAAAGGTAATCATTTAAAAAACAAAGAATGAAAAGATTCAAAAAAATTTTGGGTTTTTAAAATTTAAGCAGGAATAATGATTTATGATTACACAAGACAGTTTTTACATAACGTCCAGGGAGCTAAATTTGTCGCTTTAGAAATAAAATGTCGCGTATTTGAGATCTATGTATGTATACATTCGAGGTAACTGCTTCTGATGTTACATAAAAATTTACTAATTAAATTAAGATTTATCGATCTCCAAATTATTACTTGGCGATTGATAAAGTTGAATTTAGCAGTTTAGATCTAAATATTAGGCATATTTTGGTTTATGAACATTATATATATCTAGCAATAACTGATTTGAACTAACCATGAATTTAGAAGTTTAGCTAACCATGAATTTAGACAAAAAAGGTGGCGTTCGACATAAAGTTTAATGCTGTTATTTGGCGACGCCGTTTTTTGTTTTAATTTTAGACGCATTAAGTGGTGGTAGTAAGTTCATACCAGTTTTGATAGATGTATCTAATGTTTGTAAACCAAATACATGCTTAATATTTGGTTCTAAAGTTCATATTTAGTTCAGATTTTTCATTCGCCGAATCCAAATATTGTAGAAATTGATAAATCCTTATTTTAGAAAATTTTATTTAAAAATCAGATACAAAAGAAAATAACGAACTTTCATTTATTGATAATAAAATATATAAAATAAAACATTTCTAATACTGTATAAAAATAAAAAAATTGTAGGCTACATTTTGTATTTGGAAGTAATCAAACTTGCCCCATTCATACAATTTTGAATATTGTTTAAAAACAAATTTCGTTTAAATTTTACAGAGAAATGTAATTTAAAATTAAATTAAGTTTTGAAAAATACTTGTTCTAGTATTTAATCAGTACTTTGACAATGATTTGACAAAAAGGCGTACGTGTTTTGTAAGCTTATGTATAGGCTTGTTACGAAACATTTTTATTATCTTTATTGAAGAGTTCAAGCAGTATTTGAATGAAGTTTTTTTGTAAGTTCATTGTGATGTGATTGCATGGTTCACAGCATTGACAATGAGACTGGAGTTTTCGGTGCACCATTTTTCGATTACAAGTGGATTTATGAAGTATCAAGTACTGATCGTTAATTGCTATTGCAACAACCAAACTAGCAAAAATAATTGTTTATGCAATTTCTTGAAGTATTTTTTAAAATAAGTTATGTTCATCTTAAAATAAATTACATATCAAATTGGTTTAAATAATGTTAAAATTTTATCAAAATAAAATACATATTTAAAATAAAAATATTAAATAAAATGTTTAAATTGATGTTTTTATAACTGTGTTCTTTTGTTTGGTTTCGGATAAATTTTGTTATAAAAATGAAGGAAATTACATAATTCATTACACTGGCCTCTAGTGGATATTATATGAACTCCAATCGAATTAGTGATCATCAAAATACAAATTTTAGCTGAAAAATCATTTTAGAATAAGTGACGTAATTTTTGGTATATTTTTAAATAGATCAATATATATAATATGAAAATAGATCAATATATATAATACCAAAATAGATTTACGTATGTTTGACCCAAAATATACTTATAAAATTGGTATTATTTTCCCATACAAATATTAGTTTAATTTTAGTCCAATGAAATACTTAATTTAAAAAATAATTATTTGAATCTGAAAAATTAGCTCCGATTAAAATTAAAATAATTTTTTTTACTTTCTTTTACTAGTAAAATAAAGTACTATAATCATGAACAATTTTGACCTCGAGCTTTTTGAAGATTTATTCGCTATATCGCCGAAGCCACGAAACGAGTTTGTAAAAAATCTGTGTGTGTGTGTGTGTGTGGGGTGCTATGACTAAATATGTCCTATACAGCCCAAACGGATTGACTAATCGTGGTAAAGTTTCATTTTAAAGCTTTTTCCATGAATTTGGAGATCCCAGTGATTTTTGGTCGAAATCGGTCCACTCGAAGTGTTAAAATCCATAATAGATTTTTGGTTTTTTGTAAATATTTTGAAAAGTAAATCATTTACAAAAAAATCGATTATAAACGAAAATATTCTAACTTAATTTTGCAATATTATCAGTCCAGATCGTGGTTCCAAAAATTTAAGAGGAATGACGGTTTTTTACACAAAATATTGATTTTTAACAAAAATTCGACTCCTGTGCAGCCCAGACGGAATGACTGATAGGGTAACTTCATACTTAAGTTTTTTTTTCACCGACCAAATGGCACAGTGGTTACAGCTGTGGCGTTTCGATCGGGAGGTACCGGGTTCGACTCCCGTTAGGGGCAGGATGCAAAAAGAAATGTTCATCAACAGATTACGATCTGTGATTAAAAGGAACACAACTACGATCCCCTATCTGCGTGCAAAACTTATGGGTCATCTCAATGTCCAGTACTATAGGCTGGCATGGAGCTAAGAAATGCACAGATGGTCTTAAATCGGTCCTATAGCCGTAAGTCTTCGATTTGGCATAACTGCGTATAGTAGGACGAGAAAAATGTTTCGTGAAAGATCAGGGAGTGCTTCGGCCCCAAAACAGATGGCATGGATTAAAACAAAGCAAAAAAGTTTTTTTTTATAAATTGATAGGTCTTAATAGTATTTGGTCGATATCAGTCCACCGGAAATAGCAGCTTTCATATGAGCTTTTTTGTTTTCGAGAAGAAGGACAAAACTAATTTGCTAATAATATCGGTCCAGTTTATTTTTCAAAAATTAAAACGGAAATGACGATTTTTGACAAAATATTAGTCCTCGTACAGCTCCAGCGGATTGTTTGATCGGAATAATACTTAACCCTCCATCTTTTAATATTTTTTTTATAAATTCTAGATTCTGCTATAGTCTTTTTATTATTTTTTATTAATTAATTTGCTGGCTTCTTTATAGACTATTTAATTTTAATCATTATTTTATTAATACATTAATTAACGTTTTTACTGTACCAATATTTCGACCTATCGGGTCATCTTCAGGGTACGCGTATTACTATTTTTTATATCCTAAAAAACAAATTTTTTCATTCAATTAATCGGCGTTTTTTTTAAATCACATTTTTCGTAACATAATATTGATTTGCTTACATTTAATAAATTTATCTACAGCTAATTATTATTAACAAATTATTGTCAGACTTTTTTAATTAACTACAATAGTACGTTACATTTGTATATTATTATTATTGTGTTTTCATTCCGTACTTTTTGAATGATACTTTATATCATACTGGATTGTTATTCTATATATATGAAACAACTATATAAAGTAAAAAGTAAACCTATATCAGTCCATTTTCAATTTTTTATTTTTTATTTTTATTATGATCTACACAAATCTGTTTTTATCGACAACCCGGTTAGTAGGACAAATTATTATTGATAGAGGGCGTTAAATGAGATGCGTCTTGTTATTTAACTACCTTATCTAATTTATTTTCAAACAAACTGTATGTGTGTGCGTATTATTATTATTGTGTATTAATTGTATTGTTGTGAGTTGAGATTGTCAGTGTACTATTTGGCGATTTTTTGTAGATTTGATAATTCCTATGTAGTGTTTTTGTAATTTGTTACAATCTGTTTTGAAATTAATGGATTGAGGGTCCAGTGTTATATGGACCATTTCTTTAAATAACCTTTTTGTGTGTTTTTGTTCATATTCCAAAACCGCGGCATTGTCAAAATCGAAACTTCTATTACAAGTTATAGAATGTCGGACTAGTGCTGTTCCAGTCTGTGGTTGACAGTGTTTTTTGGCGCGCCCAACATCGGCCCTATGTTGTTCTACTCTTATGTTTAGTGTTTTTGATGTCTCTCCTACATATGTTTTTTCGCATTTACACTTAATTTTATAAATTAACCCGTTTTTCTTTTCAACTGGGATTTTGTCTTTTAGTTGAGTAAAGACCTTATTCAACTTGTTAGGAATTTTATCTGCTATTATTGTTTGACGGTGACATGCAACATACGTTGTTTTAAGTTTTTCCGACAGATGTGGGATGTACGGTAGAGAACCAAACACTTTCTTATCTTGTTTTGCCGAGCTCGTAGGGTTCGCCTGTTTGTGTTTATATGTGTATAAGATTTTGGTTATTAATTTGTTAGTTAGTTTGATTGGATAATTGTTCTTTTTAAGTATGCTGGTGACTACGGTTATATTTTTCTTTCTATACAAACTGTCACTTAAAGATAGTACTCTTTTAATAAATGAAAACGCTACATTGTATTTCATTTTATATGAGTGATTTGATAAGAAATTGAGTAACTTATGTGATGATGTGTCTTTACTATACCAATCCGTCACAATTTTATTGTTAATTCGTATCAATTTCATATCCAAGTATGGCAGTGAGCCTTTTTTTTCAATTTCCGTGGTAAATTGGATTTTTTCGTGAAAAGATTCCAATACTATTTTGGTACCATCTATTAGGTGTGGATGAATTGCTAATAGTAAATCATCCACATATTTGTATATAATTGTTGGTTTTCGATCTAGTTCAACCATTTTTGCTTTCAATAGTTTTTCTAATACTATGTCCGCGAGAATAGGGGACAAACAATTGCCCATTGCTAAACCATACTTTTGTTTGAAAAATTGATTGTTGAACTGAAAATAATTATTGTCGACCACACACACTTCGAACATAGTCAGAAATTCACTTAAGGTGATCTTTGTACTATCTTCAAGTTCTGACCATCTCTCAATTATTGTTGCTCTTGCTATGTCTATTGGAATATTAGTGAATAATGATTTCACATCAAACGATACTAGTACGTCATCTGGTTGTAATTGTACTTTGTCTAGAATTTTTTTCAGTTGATATGAATTACGTATGTTGAAGCTACTCTTACAAGTTAACGGTTTTAGTAGTTCCCCACAAAATTTAGAGAGAAAATATGCCGGCGAATTTATTGTTGATACAATAGGGCGTAACGGTATATTTGGTTTATGAATTTTAGGTTGACCATAAATTCGAGATGCTGTTGGTGAGATTACTTTTAGCGCTAATTTTTTGGTGCGAATGATAATACCTTTCGTACATAATTCATCTACAATCGCATTCACTCTCCTGGTAACCTGCTTTGTCGGATCAGCTAACACCGGCGTGTACGTTTCCCTATCCATTAACAGGTTATTCATTTTGGTTATGTACTCATTCTTGGTTATTAGTACAGTTTTATTGCCTTTATCGCTTTTTGTAATGTATAAGTCTGGATTGTTTTTAATAAGTTTTGTAAGGTTATTCTTTGCTGTTGTAATATGTTTGTCCGTCTTATTTAATTTACTGTTCTTCTTTAAGTACTGAGAAACCAACAATTATATACAAATATGTGGATGATTTACTATTAGCAATTCCTCCACACCTAATAGATGGTACCAAAATAGTATTGGAATCTTTTCACGAAAAAATCCAATTTACCACGGAAATTGAAAAAGAAGGCTCACTACCATACTTGGATATGAAATTGATACGAATTAACAATAAAATTGTGACGGATTGGTATAGTAAAGACACATCATCACATAGGTTACTCAATTTCTTATCAAATCACTCATATAAAATGAAATACAATGTAGCGTTTTCATTTATTAAAAGAGTACTATCTTTAAGTGACAGTTTGTATAGAAAGAAAAATATAACCGTAGTCACCAGCATACTTAAAAAGAACAATTATCCAATCAAACTAACTAACAAATTAATAACCAAAATCTTATACACATATAAACACAAACAGGCGAACCCTACGAGCTCGGCAGAACAAGATAAGAAAGTGTTTGGTTCTCTACCGTACATCCCACATCTGTAGGAAAAACTTAAAACAACGTATAATAATAGCAGATAAAATTCCTAACAAGTTGAATAAGGTCTTCACTCAACTAAAAGACAAAATTCCAGTTGAAAAGAAAAACGGGGTAATTTATAAAAGTAAGTGTAAATGCGAAAAAACATATGTAGGAGAGACATCAAAAACACTATAAGAGTAGAACAACACAGGGCCGATGTTAGGCGTGCCAAAAAAACACTCTCAATCACAGACTGGAACAGCACTAGTCCGACATTCTATAACTTGTAATAGAAGTTTCGATTTTGACAATGCCGCGGTTTTGGAATATGAACAAAAACACAAAAAGGTTATTTAAAGAAATGGTCCATATAACACTGGACCCTCAATCCATTATTTTCAAAACAGATTGTAACAAATTACAAAAACACTACATAGGAATTATCAAATCTACAAAAAATCGCCAAATAGTACAATGACAATCTTAACTCACAACAGTACAATTAATACACAATAATAATAATACGCACACACATACAGTTTGTTTGAAAATAAATTAGATAAGGTAGTTAAATAACAAGACGCATCTCATTTAACGCCCTCTATCAATAATAATTTGTCCTACTAACCGGGTTGTCGATAAAAACAGATTTGTGTAGATCATAATAAAAATAAAAAATAAAAAATTGAAAAAGGACTGATATAGGTTTACTTTTTACTTTATATAGTTGTTTCATATATATAGAATAACAATCCAGTAAGATATAAAGTATCATTCAAAAAGTACGGAATGAAAACACAATAATAATAATATACAAATGTAACGTACTATTGTAGTTAATTAAAAAAGTCTGACAATAATTTGTTAATAATAATTAGCTGTAGATAAATTTATTAAATGTAAGCAAATCAATATTATGTTACGAAAAATGTTATTTAAAAAAACGCCGATTAATTGTATGAAAAAATTTGTTTTTTAGGATATAAAAAATAGTAATACGCGTACCCTGAAGATGACCCGAAAGGTCGAAATATTGGTACAGTAAAAACGTTAATTAATGTATTAATAAAATATTGATGATTAAAATTAAATAGTCTATAAAGAAGCCAGCAAATTAATTAATAAAAATATTTTTTTTAGTGAAAAAAAAAAATATTTTCGTTTGAGAAATGGCTTTCTTATGATGAAAATGGAAATTTTTCTTTGTATGATACTTCATTTCCTGGGAAATTCAATATTTCCACTACTTGCATATCTGCAATAGGAAGTAATTAAGCTTTATTTTTTAAACTTATACCGGATAATAGAGACATTGTAATAATTTGATTTAAATACTTCATTTATTTAAAGAAATCTAAAATTTATTTTACTTTTGGTTTACGAAAGTAATGGTGTTTGTGATTGTTACGTATATTGGTCTATTTTCAGCACTATCGAATTAAATACACAATCGTAGGCAATTCTTCCAATTAGCGTCACTATCTGTGTTACAACAACTATGATAATCGACACCTACTTATACACAATCAACTTCCCAACCACCTCATACTTTTCTTTCCGTTAACGCAATAATCAATAATCTCATCCATTCGAAAATGATTGTTGAGATTCTTACACATTTGCCATCTATAAGTCTAAAATTCACACTAAAATTTATACTTTAAATTATTTACATAAATTAAAAATAAAAATAATAATCATACAATTCATCTCAATTTATTAACTATAGAGCTAAATTTTGCTTATTACGGTCAGTCATAATTGATTGAAACTGTCTAAAACAGTTTCTGTCATTAATCAGGCAAAGTGCAGTTCCACACTTTTCACATCTTAGGTAGGTGTATTTTTTAAAATCGGGTAATATACACTGATGACGTTTTTCTTGCCAAACCGGCCAATGACCCACACAGTCAGTTCTAATTTCCTTGTTAGGGATAGGACTCTTTGTTGCCTTTTTTTATTTGCTCGAGCCCCTTACTTACATCCGATGGTTGTCTACAAGTAGTTCTTCTCTGCTCATATTAACAAAGAATTGTATCCAGGCATAGAATATCTGCTTCTGATAGTTCTACTACTAATGGCACTGATGAGTATTAATTGTCAGAGTACACCCTAGTTTAAGCTTCTTAGTACTTATCTGAGCATATATATGCAATACTATATTGGCACTGGACCCCAAATCTTTTTCAGATGGCAATCGTTTACGGGGCTCATCCTCTTGCTCTGCATCTATTTCAAAATTGTACGAAAAGCCGGAAATTCCAGAGAGCACTAAAAGTTTAAATCCCCATCTTGGGGGTTATTCAGCAAATAATGTTTTATTGAGCTCTTACATTTAGTCGAACACAACTGTTCATCAACTGATAGGCATAATTCCAGAGACACTTTTCTAAAATTAGTAGCCGTTCGATTATTGGTCGAATTTCATAAAGTCTGTCTGATTCGATGAAAGCATTTTTTCATTGTCATTGAAATGCAAAGACGGGCTGGGATGTTCTAACATCACAATTTTTCAACATTTTATCAAGGTCTACGTCTCTTTCTGCTAGAATTATTTTGACTTCTGTTTCGTTTATCAATTATTTCTTCTCTATTGCTCTATCACTACCTACTAGAATATATTTGAACAATACGTATTTCACTTACTTTCATTCTAGAATCGAAAATAAATATTTTGGTGATGGAAACACAGTAAAACCATCACAATGTTGTAATCTAGCAGGCTGGTAAATGATATAAAAATTGAAACAGAGACAAATTTTATTCTACAGAAACGGGAAATAAACTTCGATAAATTATCGAAAAGGGGTGATATTAGAACATCCCAGCCCTGAATTAACTGATTACTTGTACCTGAAGACTACCTAGTAGCGGCGATAATTCAGAATTTGTATAACCGACATCAACATACAAATTCCTAAAAATTAGTTCCAGCTCAGTTATGCATTTCGTATTATTTATATCCTTTGGACAAATATACGAATTTAATTCGCTGATTATCAAATTTAATAAATCATCGTCAAAAAAAAAAAAAAATTGAAGCAATAATACCATGTACTTAGGTCAGGAAAATCTTCAGGTAGTGATTCGTAACCTCATAAAAGTATATCTTCTGGATCTTTAATAAAATCTCAGCATCGCCATAATATTTTATCGGAAGCATCACACACAGGCGTGTTTCCTTATTTTGTAATATTAGATTTGATTTTTGGTTAAAATTCGATAAATTAAAACCCGCGTACCTAGCCGATTGTTTCACCTTAGATAGTTATAACTAACATTTTGGCGCTTAGATTGGCAATAAAATAAATATGTATATTCTCTATGAACAAATTCAAAAGGATATTATAAAGACACAGAAAACGAAGTAAAATTACAAGAAAACGTACTGTTTTAATATTTTGTAGTATAATTTCTCATGAATTGCATACTCGTTTATGCAATATGAAGAGACGAACGGTTAAGCTTTCTTCATAAATTGGGAGCTGCGCTTGTCATGTTGGGCGAAATGGGTCCACCGACAGTGATCGGTATATTTTGAAAATTATATAGCAATTACGATAAATCTATTAAAAACCATGATTGGAAATTAAATTTGAAGTCAAATTTGTTCAGATAATTTTTAAAATTTTACCGGAAAATGCGAATTTAAAAAAAAATTATTTCACAAAAATCGTGGCGAGAGAGATAATACTACAGCAACCACTCCATCCACGATAAGCAACCGTTGCTTGCGTTATTACAAATTTGAGTGACCGTATGGGAACAGCATACACATAATTGTGAAAACGGAAGAAAGATCACCCAGGTCACTATGCCTCATCCAGCAGCAATCCACAACTTCCATTAGTCCGAAAATAACATGATTAGATACTTCATTAATGAGGCGGCCAAATTGCTCCATGGGATGGAGCGCCAGCAAAATAAAAATAACAAAGGTTTAAGCAGAAATGACGATTTTTGATTATATAAGACAGTTTTTACAGCCTGATAAGTATAATTTTCACTTTAGATATCACGTGTGGTGTATTCGATGTATACATCATCTCAACGAGATGACGTAATATATTCGTGATAAAAGAACGTCGGGTGTTGAACATAATATATTCATCCCTCGATTTTTTATTTAAATCTATATTTTACTTTCAATATATTTAAAATAAAACCATTAAAGATGATCTTTCTTTTTGGTAGTATAATTTTTTCATAATTGTCCTAGTTTTTGCGACAACATTGGTCGAACATCTTATGGTAATTCGGACTTCATTAATGAAAAACGTCAGTGTTGAAAGATAAAGTTTTGAAGAATAACCCACAATCAATGGAAGGTCTCCAAACCAATATCGAACGCGTCATTCTAGAGATGGAGCACCAACTATGTTGAAATTGTGCACCAATCATGTACAAAGGATCAGCCTTCTGCAAACGTGATCGGGGCGGATATTTTCCAGATATTACTTTTCATCCATAAGCGGCCTACACAAAACTTTAATAAAGAATGACATATAATTTTAACAAAATTGTGTTTAATTTCGAATTTAAACAAAAACTTAACTTTTCTTTTATTGGAAGACCCTGTATAAAAATTTAATTGCAATTTCATTCAATGCAATTGAATTCACAACAAAATTAACGACGAATCAATTTAGAAAATATGGCATCACACAACCCATTTTATAACACCCCTTCAAAAAGCAATACACCTGTTAATACAGTTTTGTTTTATATTCTTTTACCAGTTCAGAGTATTCACAATCATTCGAGAGCAATACTGAGAACAATTTCATATAGTATGTCAAAGACAGGAATTAAATTTATCAACTAATTTGTGTTATATATATCGAGTAGAAATGGATTAAAAGAGACTTGCTTCTGGTAAAAAATTGCTTAAAAATACTTGCTGCGTTTTTTTGAAATCTTGTGTTCGAGACCACGATAAAATACAGGGAAATTTTGGAAGGAACATTTTAGTACAACAACTTTTACTAACTTCAAGTGAATCATTTTGACGTTTAAAACAAATTACGAAATAAATAATAAATTAGTTAAATTTAACAAAAATATTTTATAAATTTTTAGTTATACTCAATAATAAATCTAATTAATAAGTTTTTAAGTTTAAAATTTGAGTGCTGTGTTGTGAAAATGTAAAGCAATGATAAGTGGTAAACTAAATACCTTTCTTGGATTCCGTATTTGCCGATATAAAATCCAATTTAAGCGATATGAATAGTTCGAATCGAGCTTTTCTAAATACGCTGGTATCGAATAACTCGGAAATTTTATTTGATTGCGATAATCCGTACTGAGATAATACACAAAATCAATTTATACTCAATGAGGACGCACCCGTTGTAAATGAGTAATTTTATGTGATATACAAATGGCTGGACGGAATTCTTATAATCATTAGGGAATACAATATTAGTGATACGCCGTGTGACTTGAATAAGTACGTATTTGGCTGGAAACATATAGTAAGGGAGGGATTCTTAACGATCTTTTTAATTTCAGAATGCTGCAATCAACCGTAGGTGATAGTAACATAAATTTAGATGACAGCGACAGTGATAATGGATTTATGGGTGATGATTTTCATAACCAAGCTGAAATGGATGAGCCATAAGAGATGGAACTACCGCGTATGACATTCGCATACGATGCAAATGCCGAAATTGAACAAGTGCAAGAGTTGCGAATAAGTGGCGGGTGCTAAACTCTCCCAAACCGTAATTGATTCATTGCAACCGTCTGTCTGATGCGCCGACGAAAATTGGAATATTCGTATTGACCCCGTCTGGACCATCTAGTTATATCCCGTTTGGACGGAAGTATGTGGCAAATCAGTAATTCGTATGATGGAAAAATCTGACTTAACGGCAAAAACCTGCCAATATCTGGATCGGCATTTAACTTTTCCGTTGTTGGAATTTTTGTGCAACAAGAAAGTATGTATGATGAAAACATAACCTACAAATTATGCATTGAAATACTTTTTTTCGATATGACAAAAAAGAATTACACGGAAAAATTTTGGAAACCGTGAATTACCTTAAGTATGTTGGTTGATAAAATAAACATAGAATCAAAGAAAGTAGATTGCTGGATTGTGACTTTAATTCGTAATGTTCGACTCGATGCTAAAACTAACTCGAAATTGGGACCAGTTGTAATGGGAACGCGACCTTTGTCATCGTATCAATAGCTAGTTGAAATATTCATTCCCTCTCGGTTCGTTCGGATGCTCCAACTGGTACTGTAGAAAGAACATAAAGCTAAAGCATAAATGGTGAAAATTGGAAGTACTACTAAGCCACAGTACACATAATAAAGGTAATATATTCATTGGTTCTATTTTCGTTCATTTTCGCGCAGCTATGGAAAATTTTCAATATGGCGAATGTAATAGGTCTCTTACGGCGAATAGGTTCCCATATAATAAACGAAAACTAAATAAAATAATTGCATAAATAAATGTATTTGAATTAAATAATTCTTTTATTTATTTAAAATAACATCTATTTTTTAAGATTTACTAAAGTTGATAATCCAGAAAAGCCGAATTTATGAAAAATAAATTTTAATAAAAAGCCGGAAATTTCCATTAATCAACAGTAGTGTTTTATGTTTTAAAATTTCAGATAAACTACATGTGTTGTTCTGAACACAATAATTGATGATGTACCGCCAATTTTACTCGATGTGCAGTATATTGGGTTTTTCATTTCTTCGTAAGTTATAAATTGAAGTGCCCCATGAGAAACGCCAAACATTTCAGGAGCGAAATCACGATATAACCCTTTCTGGTTCAGAAATATTTTTATTTGCACCATAATTTTAGTCTAACCCACACAAATGTGTGAGGAAATACGTATATTACGAAAACTAATTTTCATCATAAAGTTTCATCAGAACAAAAGCCCATCTTACACAATTGCGCCAGTTTGGCTTTAATTAACATCATATAAATTTTGAGTATTATAATTTCTCTTAAAATATTGTGTAAGTTGGTCCTAAACTTATCTATAAAATATTTTTTAATGTTACTCAATAAAGTAATAACAATTTACCCACACAATTGTGTAGGCAGGTCAGGAAAGGGAAAAACGGGACATATCCATATTGTCCATAAAATTTGCCCATTTCTTATTAACATTTCATCCGACTTGGCAATCGGCATATCCGCAAATACAACAGAAAATATGAAAATAAAATGACAATTCTGTCTCTAAAATGAAGTAAGAAACAATCAAAAAATTGTGTACTAAAAATTTCCCTAGTTTCGTCAGTTCAGGAATTATTAAGTTTTTTGATGAACTCGGTTGTACTCTATATAAAATCAAGAGTAGATCAGAGTTGTTGAGTACAAGCAAATATAAACTTTATTCAACAATATAATGCATGATATGAACTTAATATAAGTTATTTAGGATTCGATACAGTGAAAATGAAGCACAAATATTTTAAAATTATAGAAATTGTTTAAAAAATCAAAATATAATTTATCGCGGTCTAGTGCAGCATTTTCAAAAAAACGCAGCTACTATTATGTTCGAGTAGCTAATTGCACTGTTTGCCAAGTGAACTTTTCTTCTCATCATTCTTCTCTTCTGTTAAGAATATCTAAAGTTTGGACAAGTATTGCTTTGCAAACATTTGGTCTCATACAACTATGAGTGCAACTGGAGCAAAACTTATACGACGGGACGGGAGGTATAGATGCCTAATGCGAAACGTTCTAATACATTACGAAATTTACCGATAATATGAATGAATGTTAGATATCAATTAAATTTAAGAGCTTTAAATTTACATGGATTATTATTGTTGGCATTTTTTCACGAAAAGTGGAATTTTGTTAATCTGCAAATGAATCAATAAAATCTAAACATTTTAATGATTGTAGATACTTGCTCGAACCATATACTCCCCACTCCCCTATCGCAGTGGATAACTTGACAATTTGTATTTATCTTCTTAAAAAATTGAAATTTTCATTTAAAGTGACCACCTCTAAACAGTGACCAGTTTTACTGAGACACTTGAGTGGTTACTTGTTTGGTTAGCCTAATATACGAGTGTTGTACATAAATGAATTCCGAGTAAAAGAAAATTACAGTTTTAGGGGTAAAAATAATGTTAAAATGTGTGTTAGGGGTTTGAAAGATAATTAATTTGTTGAACAGACTAACCAAACTTAAATCAACATCACTAGGATTTACCCAAATTAACTTTTCAGTGTTAATTCTGTCATGATATGGCCACAGATGTTTTTTTATAGGATAAATGTAACTATAAAACCATTTTAGGAAAGGTAATTTAATGATCTATTTTGTAGGTATCAATAATAAACCAAAACTGTAAACAGACGTGCGTCCTCTTCTGCCAATCC
Source organism: Nephrotoma flavescens (assembly GCA_932526605.1). NCBI lineage: Eukaryota > Metazoa > Arthropoda > Insecta > Diptera > Tipulidae > Nephrotoma > Nephrotoma flavescens. The sequence goes on along the minus strand of OW052220.1, from coordinate 164,039,242 downwards.
AATACAGTGTTGTGTGCAGTGTGTTGATGGGTGACCTACACGTAAAGGTTTCAAGTAGACATGCAAAACTATTAATATAGCTTTAATAGTTTGACAGAACCAATCGTTACACACTTGCTTGCCTTATCATATATACTCGTATGTACGTACATATAAAACAATAAAATTGGTGCAGGTGTTTGGTGGTAATTAATAACAAGGGAAGCCAATTTTGTTATTTATTGCCTATAAAATAACGGTATTTTATTTTATCGGAAACATTAGGTCAATGCCATTAACCAGGTGTATCTTATCACGTGTATGTACTATTTTTAAAAGAAAGTTTATTTATAGGTGGGTTGATTTTGCTATCATAAAATTCCTATAAATTGTTTTATTACTATTATAATTATTATCTTTGCCCTCCACCAATGAGTGCCTCGTTATTGTCAAAATCCTTTATGCGTAGCTGTGTTTCTAATTTAAGGATAGTCACTGATGGCCAAATCTGGGTTGTACGGGGTGGGGAGGGGGGGGGGGTTTCTAAATTAGAACATAAAGGCTCAATGCAATTCTATATTAACCGGTCCATTGTCTTGCAATAATATTGTAGAATGCTTAAAGACATAATATGGTATGTAATCGCTGCACAGCGTCGAAAAAACTTAACCTTGCAACAATCAATACTTTTGGTGATCATGCTAAATTTGATAACTTATGTTTTGGTTATCTTCACTGAACATTTGCGCCAGATGTTCTAGTTTTATGCGACCATTTTCCGTTACCAACAAAACAATTTCGTTGACAATTTCATGGAATTACGACGTCACATGATGATCATCTCCTAGTTAAATACATAATTTTCTATTGCAATGGTTTTTATTGTGATTGTTCCGTACATTGGTAAAATAAATAAATATATGTATATGTAGACGGAAAATATGAAAGAATCGATTTCGTAGGCTAAGCAGTATTTCGCTAGTACTACAAATACATGGTATGGTTCTATACATATAGACAATATTCTAATTTACGTAATACAACATCAGTCGTCGCGACCTGAAGACTGATTTTTCGAATCGATAATCTCATCTGTTCGAAACTGATTGTTGTGATTCTTACAGATTTTCCATATGAGTCAAAAATTCAAAATAATAAAAAACAAAATATCTACATAAATATAAATTATTGTATCTCTTAAGAATGACGATATATACCCGCGATACGTTAGGGTTTTTTTTAATAAAATTAGAATAAAACGGTGTTGAGCTTTAATTCAGCAAGATCAAGATGATAACTTAATTTAAATTTCAAGCTGCACCGATCACTGCACATTTAGGTTTTTGAGTAAACTGTTAATACATTACAAAACATTATCGTTATTATGACATTGATTTTCAAAATTATTCACAAAATTAAATTACTTAACAATAAAAGTTACCTTCAAGATGCAGTTCAAATTCTTAAAATGCATTTGAGTGCAGTAATTAATAAAATGTACCCGAACTCTCGTGTTCGCAGGTAATTCACTTGGTTTAGGTATTTTTGCAATAAACATGCACAATTCGTTTTGGGATTGGCTTAGTTTTAAGATGCTTGCGAATTTTGTGCTTAGTTGTTTTTCATTAATCTTAAAAATAAAAATTAAATTTAATTATTTTTTTTAAAATTTAAATATTTCTAATATGAACATGTGTTTTTGGGATATTAATTCTAACTTAATTCTTTAATTGCTTTTTTACTTTATGGTATCATAATTTTCTGCATGATTTCTGCATTTCTCTTTTCCGTTAGTTCTCTGAAAAATCTGTGAACTGTGCGTCGAAAATGATAATTTGTTTAGAGATATTCTTAAACTTTGCAGGATTTTACACGTTCATTCGCAGATAATAGATGAGATGCGCGTGACGATAATAGATGAGCGTGACAAAGAGAGATAAATCCAAACAATTACACCATCAATCAAAAGACGCTTGCATTAGTACAAATTTGAGTGATCGCATGGAAACTGCATAAAAGAATTTCTAAAAAATGGAAGGAAAATGAGATCATCCCTCCCTTCCCCCGCTGCATGCCAGCAGCAGCCCGCCTTTCCAACAAACCCTGGGAACCTGGCTAGGATTCAATGGACCAATAACACATTAATCCGAAAACACACGATTATGGGATGTAATCCATAACACACTTGTTGATTTGATTTTAGTCAATGAGCTAACACATTGCTTTATAATTTCTAATCATCATCAATCAAAGCATATCAAAATCAAAATTGCTTAAACAAAACGTTCGAATCCAATCGGATAATAACGATTTCCGATTAATTAAATTTTGTGTTGGTGCTCTCCATCGGATAAATTATTAACTTATATAACATAGGAATAATATCAATCATGCATATTTATCTACAGATGAAGAATGTAATTTTAATTGGATTATTTTCCTTCTTCTATACTTAGATGAATTCAACCAAACAAAAATCCGAATTCTTTGTTTTTCTTTTTACTACACTCCTACATAAATAAATACGTCTATCAATCGATCAGTTTATCGCCTTAATTAATCATAAGACTATTTTCAAAATTTATTTTGTGCTAGTCCACATATAAACCGATTATCCTAATAATAATAATAATACTAATAAGTAACTAGCAGAGTTTTTTACTATAATAAATCCTCCATCGCATGAGTATGGAAGAAATATCTGGAAAATGATTATTCCAACATAATTTTCCTGTAAATTAAATTCGATTACAAAAAAACCATAAACAGGAAATTATTAAAAATAATTTTTTGTAAACATTAATTATTATTTATTTGCCTGTAAAATAAATAAAATCTATAAAATAATTCAATAAGGAAATTACGTTTAAATTGAATGAGAGTTAGGGAAAAATAAAATCGAAAATATTTTACTTTACGTTCAAATATAGAGAATATGAATTTTTCAATAAAATACAAATAAATAACAAACAAAAAAAAAAGGTTTTTATAAGTGAAAAACACAACAACAATTTTTGAATTAAATTATTTGTTGTACAATTTCCCAGAGTTGAATTTATTTATTATTTTGGCTAAGTGATTTTCTTTGAAATGGAAATGTCAAATCATTTTTGTTTGCTTTAAATAAATGATTGGATGCTTTTGTGTTTGTTGTTAAAATATATTAATACTGATTATCAAGTGGGTGCTATACAACTTTCTTGAGCCAACTTAACGTAACCATTGTTTTACACATTTGGAACAAATATAATTATTGTACTTAATAAACACATTTTTATTAATCACTTGTTTTTGTTTCGCAGAATATTTTTCAAAAAGTTTAAAAAATCACTCGATCGATTTCGACTTGTTAGGTCATCATCAGGAGTATCTACTGGTGACCTAAAAAGTCGAAATCGATCGAGTGATTTTTTAAACTTTTTGAAAAATATTCTGCGAAACAAAAACAAGTGATTAATAAAAATGTGTTTATTAAGTATAAGTGTGTTTCGCCAAGTGCCTACGGCAAATAGCGTAAAAAGTATAATTATTGTAGTTTATGGTTAAAATTGAAAATTGTGGGACTTGCGCTCAACGGTATATGTCTCCAATACGAAGTGACACAGCATACTCCTCCGAATTTTAAATGTTCGATTGTACTAAATTTCCATGATGAATTAGGCAATGAACGATATAAACAAATATGCTAATCTGGGACGGCCAAGGCTTATATACATTTTCTGGTTTCTGGTACAACAACAAACATTATAAGTATAAAAAATTTTACTGTTGCTCCGCTCACACACAGGGATTTTTGATTTTTTTCTCTTTCTGGTTTTCTGAAAAAAAAGCCGCAGTAATGGAATTCCGCCTTCACTTCAACTTTTCCAATGTTTCTTATCACTTAAAGTAAGGGCAAATTGTTTTCTGAGTTTGATTTCTGTTTTATTAAAAGAAAGACATTTAAAAGGAAAGAAGTTGTAAAAACTCGAAACATATTTTAGGATACTAGTCTAGATAAAGTTCTAACGGTGAAACGAACGAGGTTCAGTTATGATCATTTTAAAATAAATTTTCAGTCTCACCTACATACATGATCGGATAGCTCAGGCCGGATTCATATTTCTTCGTTCAAACAATTTTTTCGACCAACCATCTCTTGTGAAAGAATGCAGAACGTCATTTTGGAGAAGTATGATTGGTCGAAAAAATTGTTTGAATGAATAAACGAAGAAGTATAAATCCGGCCTCAGTCATAACTCTGTCTGCGTGTGTGTGTTGTGTGGTGGACGATATCGAATTATGATGATTTTTAACTTGTCGAGCAACATTTTTACGTTTATGGTTAAACCGCATATTCCAGAATTGTTCACGGGTTCTAGTACATATATTGGATGTAGGTCAGAATACTTTCTATAAATGAAGTTAAAATGGTCCACACAATGAATTTAATTATTTATTACTAAATTGAATTTATTACTAAATTGAAAATTTTGATATTTTTTGACAATTAGAATATACCCAATTGACATTCCCAAAAAAGAAGCTAGAAATTTTGAAATTTTCACGATTTTTAAGTTTTTCTATCGAAAATTTCATTAATTTAAAATTTTGATGTTAGGTTTTGAAACCGAGTCAGGAACTGTCTATAGAAACGCCTGGGGAGTCAATACCAAGAACTTCAAATAATGCAACAGAAACAAATAAAGATTTCCCTGTTTTACAATTGCTTGCGTGAACGAGCAATTTAATTGTTACTTCGATGTAGATTGATGTTTTTTACTTGGCAAAGCTGGATCAACTAATCCTACCTAACACTAATTAAATTGAAACGGGTTAAACTTTAGCTACCGTTAAAGCCAACTCAGTTTCACAGAACTAATACTACCTTTTGGTACCCCGCCGGGGGGACTATGAAATTGGAGTATTCGACCCTGAATTAGTGGATTAACCTATCAACCAATCACAGTGTGCGGCACAGACCGTGGTTGCATTTGTAAAATGTTTAAATAAACATTTTACTCTAAACTAACTAAAATAAACTGGCCCATAGGCCCTAATTAGGGTTATAGTGTGAGTAAAATTGTTTGATAGTGGTATGCCATCTAGATCGGCAAAAGAAAAGAGCCGCTTAGCGACAACAATAGCTGTATTTCATTGGAAATAAAGTAATCGAGGCCAGTTTTGAATTTAGCTTTGCTTGCTTATTAATTGATCGTACCAAAAAGAAATTATTCATCATAGTCGGCCTTTTTATCAGTAGTAACTAAATTCGCGTTGAATTTATGTAAATTTAAAAAAAAAATTAATTTAAATAAATCGAATTCAAGTTACAACTAGCTGACCTGTGACTGAATAATCAGTCACGTGATTACATTTTATTGAGTTTTTGGTTAAGAAATGATTAAGAAGATTTTTAAGATGTAAATTTGATGCACTTTTATCAAAAATAAAGTAAGTTCATATACGCTATTAAATATTTAATAAGAAATGTACAAAAGGATAATAAAATATGAATTTACATTACAATTTACATGCGTAGAGTCTCTACAAAAACAACATTCTTTGTTGTGATGCGCCCGTCACGATCAGCTGATTGATCGCTTGTCTCAACCATAAACACCTTGAGTCCGTCAAATGAGCGGCATCGTGAAAAGGCCACATACAGCTGCCCGTGTGTAAATACGGAGGCCGGCATGTACACTCCTACCTTCTTCAAGCTTTGGCCCTGACTCTTGTTGATGGTTATGGCGAACGCGAGATGGACCGGAAATTGGAGGTGAGACATTTTAAATGAGAAGGTGCCTTCCGAGGGTGAGAGCTTCATGCGTGGGATGAGAACGCGCTCGCCTTCTGAGAAGCCAATCAGCAGATCACATTCCAGACTGTAGCGGTTTATTTTTGCGACTCGCATGCGTGTTCCATTGATAAGACCCTTGCTAGTGTTAAGATTCCTCATCAAAAGAACGATCGCGTTTACCTTTAGCGGTGGCATGGCGCGGAAGTCCGGACCCTTCAATCTTGTTGAGAAACTGGACGGGTAGGCGGAGTTCCTCATTCATGTCGTCACTCTCAACTTTATCAACACTAAGTTTGACTTCTTGTCCGCCGGGTAGGAGGTCAACTTGATGGTCGATTCGCAAGTTCGCGCGACTTTCATATTTATTAATTTTAAATATTATAAAAAAAAATATTTTTATTCAAACTTTCTTTTACAATACTTTTTACACTAATAATCTTAAGATTATTTTATAATGAATATCCATTCTCTTTAGAGGTGAATTTTGAATTCTATTTTTTAAGTCTGAGCTCTTTGGAGTCAGTAATACAATTAAATTCTTTAATGCAAAGTCAAAATGAATTTTTCTATTATTTTTTGTTAATTTTGCATTTTTCGTTTTTTATACTTAAATCACACCTCTTATGATGAGACGCGCGCTTTTCAACTTCGCAGCATACGAGGAGTTTGGCTTGTAGCGTACGCCCACCTTCTATCAAGCTCGTGGCGATCCCAGTGAAGGTGGAGCAAATGGACTCCAAGCCACGCTCCTTGGCAAATGCAATGAGTGATTGCAATACAAATGTCTTGCCACACCCGTCGGGAGCGTCAACGTAGAAGACCTTTGCTGACAGGGTTTCAGAAATGAGCGCGCTTCGGACCTCATTAATGACGCGCTTCTGGTCTTCATTTGCACACGTATACATGTTGTCGAAACGCGCCATTTCTATATATTAAAATCTCCAAAGGGAAAAGCACACAATTGCCGTAGCGCGCAACTTTAATCTAAATATTTAATAAGAAATGTACAGAAGGACCGCTGTATTTGTGTGTTATTTTCATTTGTATATGAATAATTTAGACGTTTTCCAAAATAAATCTCGTATTAACAACATAACCAAAACTAATGTACTTATGTAGATTATATAGTCGATTTGCCACCGCACAAAAACAAAAACACGTCAAGCTATTTCAAGAATGAAATTAAGAGCTTAATAAATTATCCGGTTATGAAATATACTGGGACACAAATCAACCGCATACCGGGACGAAACTTCCCACTTTCGCATAAATTAAGAGATCCCATGACTTTTGCCTGAAATCGGACGGAAATGATTATTACAAATGAATGAAAGAAAATTAAAGAAAAACGATTTTATATTTGAAAATAGAAGTTAAATTTAACAATTGTATTTAAATTGAATTGCTCATTCGGATTTTCTGAGATACAATTATTATTGATGTTAATGTGCTTAACATTATAATAAAATTTATACAAGAAAAAAACCCTAAGTCCCCGTGCCTTATCTACTTATATTAATTATAACTTAATTAAGAAAAAAAAAATCGATTGTAATTATCAAAAAAACTATTTTCTAAATTTTGAAATTAATTAAAAAAATTAATTATAATAGTTATAATAGTTTGTAATACTAATTATTAATAAATTGTAGATGGTGTAAAACTTACTCTAATTGCATTTAAAATGTATCCAATAGTTGCAGCGTTCGAAGATATTTCATACAGTACTACCCTAAAAACGCATAGGCAAGCGTATTCGTGTACGATTAGTACGTAAGTACACTGATTATATTAATTTGGTTAAGGTCGACCAATTTATACGGAAATTTATATTTGTTCCTTCAAATTCCGTTAACACAATTATTTGGTAATTATACTTTTAATCAGCTGCTTCTCGAACGTATTGTATTAAGCGGGATGATTTTTATACAATTTTTAATTACAATTATTATTATTAATACTATTAATAATTTTGGTTATATATATTTATGCTCAATTATTATTATGGTTTTATTATCAACACGGTAGAAGTGAACGAACGGCGTGGTCCTTGCACAGGTGCGTTTCCAACACCACCTTAAGAAACCACTTTTAAATAAGTAATGCAATTAACAGTTGCTCACACTTAAAGTTATTTGGATATTATTTTTTTAATAATATAAATTACAATTACTTATACATAAAATGATAGTTAATTACTAGTCCAAATTAACATCAATAAATTCCACCATCAAAAATTTTGCCTAAACTACTTGGATAAATCACTCGAGCTTATATACTAATCAGGCAAATAACGTCTTTACAATGTAACACGATTTTTTTCACATCACGCGATCGACTTGAGCACACTAGAACTTTCGACCATTTTAAATCAATGTTTTTTCATTCATATACGGTTTTCTTTAAATTATGCGATCTTGAGGTAATGTCCTACGATCGTTTATTTATAATCATACTAATTTTATGTTATTAGATCACTTAGACACTGACATGGAAGGGGCGCGAAGTGTCCCTCTCCGATTTCGCTGAAATTTGAATATGTGAAAGTAGACTGAAAAATAAGGGATATGTATTTTTTTATCGGCGGAAAAACACTCTGAGGGGGTGAAACACCCCTCGGAAGTTGGGGGTAAAAAACGGACATTTGATAATTTCGCCTAGAAAAATCAGTGAAATTTCGAAGAAACTTATTTAGGAATGTGTATTTTAATGAGCTAAATAACATACTATTGTATTTTTTGAAAAAAATTCGGAACAATCCAGGGGGTGAAACACCCTCTAACAGGGGTAAAAAAAATCAACTAATTAATGTAAAATTCTTACATTAACGCGGAAAAATCTGAAAAGAATATATGTTACTTAATAAGACAAATCAAGGTTGACAAGAGAAATCAAGGTATGGGGTAAACTACCCCTATCCTGAATCTTTGAATTATGGAAAGGAGAAAAAAATTTTCTCGACGCAAGTTTCTTATTACCCTTATAAATGGTTAATACTAACCTATCTCATTAATATTAATAATTTTTAGGGTTCGAAACATTTCGAATCGATAATTTTTAGGGTTCGAAACATTAGGGTTCGAACAAGATTTCTTGCCGGAACAAATGTTTCCCAATCGAAAAATTCAACGTTTCGCTAAAGGGGTGGTTAACTTCCTGTCAGTAGAGGCAAGGGCATTACGATATATTCTGGGACAAACCAAGGGTATTGTTAAAAACGCAACATTATACAATTTTTCTAGATTTTTTCCAGAAGATTTTGAACTTTTTTCTGAATATTTCGTAATTTTTCAAATTTATACGCCGATTAGCGGTTGTTTCGAACCCTAAAAATTATTAATATTAATGAGATAGGTTAGTGTTAACCATTTATAAGGGTAATAAGAAACTTGTGTCGAGAATTTTTTTTCTCCTTTCCATAATTCAAAGATTCAGGGTAGGGGTAGTTTACCCCATACGGGGGGTAGTTTAAAAAAATCCTCGAGCACGTCAACCTTGATTTCTCTTATTAAGTAACATATATTCTTTTCAGATTTTTCCGCGTTAATGTAAGAATTTTACATTAATTAGTTGATTTTTTTACCCCTGTTAGGGGGTGTTTCACCCCCTGGATTGTTCCGAATTTTTTTCAAAAAATAGTATATTATTTAGCTCATTAAAATACACATTCCTAAATAAGTTTCTTCGGAATTTCACTGATTTTTCTAGCCGAAATTATCAAAAGTCCGTTTTTTACCCCCAACTTCCGAGGGGTGTTTCACCCCCTCAGAGTGTTTTTCCGCTAGTAAAAAAAAATACATATCCCTTATTTTTCAGTCTACTTTCACATATTCAAATTTCAGCGAAATCGGAGAGGGACACTTCGCGCCCCTTCCTTGTGAGTCTATAAAAGTTAATTATGCGCGATGGCATATTATTTAAGCTTATATTTGTTTTATCACAGATTAACTCACGGGTATCTACCACTGATACACTTAGCGATTATTTTATTTTTTATTTTTAAGCACCGATTCGTGCCATAGGAAGATTTTAACTAACTTTTTAATAATCAACAAATCAATATCTCGTGTCACAGACAACCAAACCAAAAAAAAACGGGTTAAATGAAAATTCCTTTCGTAGTATTGGATGTTCTATTACAAAATGTTTTAATTGTTACAGATAAATAAACACAGGGTGTACTGGAACATTGGAGCAAGTTACACGTCGTGATTAATATTTTAGATGTACAGTATGTATAGGAAAAACGTTTCTTGGCTTTTGCACCAATTTCCCGTGCACGTTCCATGATAAAACATATATTCTGCACATATATGAAAAAATACCTTTCACCTGATATATCCCTTTTTCAACCAAAAAAAATAAAAAATGGCTTAATTAAAGTCCTAACCGCACAAATGTGTGAGTAAAAAATCATAGTATGTAATGGCGTTTTTGATAAAAAATTTCGCTTGATTTGAAGTACAACCAACACAATTGTATGTATAGTTATAGTGTTTTTTTCAGACGAAATAAGTTTGAAAGGAATGCGTAAATGTGTAATACCCTTGACAGACTAGGATTAGCTAAACGCGTTTAATAATTTTTTCGAGTTTATCTCTTAATGTGTCAACTTCGAGATTAACTAAACGAGTTTTCTTTTAGGTTTAGTAACTAAACCGGTTTAGTGCACAAATCTCTCAATATTTTGAAGTTTATCGCATAAAAATGGGTTTAGCGAGAGCGCCATCTGACAATGAAGGTTAAAATTTATAAATAGGACAATGCCATTTAGTACTGTGATACAATGATAGATGCCGCTTCTAGTTCAAAAAAGTTTTTTTTGCTCCAATTTAAGTTCAATATACACAAATGTGTATGTAAATAATGACAGGTCGTAATGTCTTCCGTATTTTAACGGATCTTAGTTCAATGGGAATTCTTGAAAAAAAAACTTAATAATTTGATAACACATAAATTAAATAACACTAATTATTTCTTTTTGATCACATCAATTATTTTATTATTATTATAGTTATTGTTGTTTTTCTGACGAAACCAAAATTAAGCGATAATTCTATAACACATTCGTTTCTCGTATTCAAAATTTATATACACAAGTGTGTATACGGGTGACAAAAGGGTTATATCTCTTTTATTGTCTGCCAGCACAATTGTGTAGGTAACGAAAACGAATCATGTCAAAATTTATTTTTGTATCTGTTTTGGCCTGATATATACATTTGTGCATTCCTCTTACCGTAGAGTGCGTATTGTAATATACAGTATTGTACTATATTTGACTTCTAGTGTCGGAAAATATACCGTAGTATTGTATTTGGAATTCATATTTTTTTATATCTGTATTTAAATCTCGCTGGAATCCGACAATTCTCTTTTATTTCCCAATGAAATACAGCTAATTTCTTTTTACCTTCTGTCGGTAGCAACCCACTATCGTTATTTAGGTGTTTAATAACGCCTTCCACTTCTATACTTGTTACGACTACGTGTGCGTAACTACCTCTTTATAAATTTTATTCCCCACGGTTTGTGTTCCTGCTTAACCGATTCGGTGGTTTATGTCTCTGTTTTCCGGTATTGAGTGTTTTGGTTTTGGTACACCCTTTTTGTTTTGTTTGCGACGATAAGAAGAAATAAAAATTGAGAGCGAAACCAATGTGCATCGAGTGTGTGCATAGTAAAACGTTCTAGAAAAATGTTTTTTCTTATATGCTTCTCGTTTATATCAATGCAAATTGATGTAAACGAAAAACAGAGAAGGAAGGAAATTCTTCTAGAACGTTTTGCGCGTCGTTGTTTTCTGGTGCGAGCATTTGTTCTTTTTTGGTGAGTCAGTCAAGTTTTGTAATGGAGGACGATTAAAACTAAATATTAAGCTTACAGTTTAAGTCGTACGTTACTCCATTTTTTGGAAAAAAATAAATTTAAAGTTAAGTTGTTAAAAAAGTTTTATGATATTTATAAAAAAAAAATGTTTATGCGGTATGAAAATAAAATTTAAGAATTTTGGAGACAAATATTTTTTTGAGTTAATGAGAAAAGAAATAAATTAAGACTCGTGTTGTGTAAGTGGTATTTTCGCGGACAAATATTATTTTGGATAGGTTACTCCAGTAACATATTTGAACGGGCAAAACCGTAAAAAGGCAAAGTGATTATTGTTTTTCAACGGATTATGCACAAATTAGATTACACGTGCCAAAGTGTCAACGAGCGCCGCATTTTTAACGATCTTCGGTAAGGTGAGCCAATGCCCAACCAATATTTAACGGGTGGCCAACAACGTGTGCACAACTTTAAATTGCGAGTGCATTTTATAATATTATTCAGTTGAATTTTGAGATATCATCGAAGATTAGGTAAAAGTGCCACGTATAAATAGTTGAAATCGTTTTGGCCATACGAAATTTTCGTTGAAGGGAGTTGCGAAAAGAATTAATAAGTAGCAAATTAATAAAAACCAAATTTTGGTGTGCCAACACCCAATTATCCACAGGTGGCCAATTAAAAGGATTTTTGGTTAAAGGCGGAGAGACGCCCAACCCAATCGAAACAGGTGACCAACCAATCATTTGTAAATTTGTTGGTATCGGGGACAGGCCCCGCAACAGTCCGGGGCGGCGTCTCTGAGGCATGACGACCGCTCAAGGCCGCAACGGTGAAATTTTTGTTTGGGTTTAAGGTACGATTTTTTTTATTTTATTTCATTTTTTGTTATTTTTAAATTTTTATTTTTTCAAAATTTTTTACATATACATATATAATTTTTTTTATTGTAATCGAGCGCCGGATAATGGTCGATAGACGGTCGCGCGGTCTGTGCACATTGCTCTCGCTCCCTCATATTTTTCTTTCTTGTGGGAAGTTTTTCAAAATAGTCGTTCTCCAATTGCAACTTTTCGTGCGCTTTTGCCATTTTATAGTCGTAATAATCGTCCAAGTGTGCTCGCTATTCGTCGAATTGTTGAATATTTTGAGCGTACATTTTCTTTACATAATGTTCAAGTGCCAATAAGACAAAGAAACACTCGAAGTAATGCAAATATTGCTGCCGTTCAGGCAAGTGTTGCTGAAGACCGCAATTTGTCGATTGCAAGACGTTCTCAAGAATTGGGATTGTTTCAAACCACAACCTGGCGGATTTTGAGAAAGGATTTGGATTGGTATCCATATAAAATTGTTCTCACTCAAGAACTGAGGCCATTGGACCACCGTAATCGTCGTGAATTTGCTGATTTTGCCTTGGAACAACGATTTATCAAAGATAACGATTTTTTTAAAGAAAATCATCTTCTCCGATGAGGCTCACTTTCATCTGAGTGGTGCGGTAAATAAACAAAACTTGTCGATTCTGGTGCGAAGAAAATTCCACAAATTATTCATGTAAAACCATTACATTAACCTAAATTGACAGTTTGGTGTGGTTTTTGGTCTGGTGGAATCATCGGTCCGAATTTTTTTTTAAATGAAGCTGGTAACACCGTTACTGTCAATGGAGATCGGTATAGATCGATGATAACCACATTTCTATTGCCAAAATTGGAAGAAGTTGATCTTGACAACATTTGGTTCAAACAAGACAGAGCTACGTGCCACACAGCAAGTGCAACACTTGAATTATTGCGAGAAAAGTTTGAAGATTCGATTATTTCAAGAAATTGTGATATTGAATGGCCTCCAAGAAGTTGTGATTTAACACCACTAGACTATTTCTTGTGGGGTTATTTGAAGTCATTGGTCTTTAGCAATAAACCAAACTCTCTTCAAGCTTTACAAGTCAATATTGAACGTGCTATTCATAACATACGACTTGATTTAGTGGAAAAAGTGCTCGAAAATTGGGTTCATCGAATTCGTTCCTGCAGAAGAAGTCATGGAGGCCATTTGAATGACGTTTTATTCAGAACTTAATTGTATCGATTGTACTCCACACTAAATAAAAAACATTTCAATCTCCTTAGTAATTAGTGTGTTTTTTTTTAAAGAAATCATATCACTCTTATTGGAAAACCCTTTAATAGTGGTAGTTTTACTCTCTGATTTAGTCGAAAAGAGATAATAAAACAGACGCTAAAAATAAACTAACGATTAATTTTCTTGATTATCGTCGTTCATACAATGCAAACTGTGATTAATCAGGTGATTAATCAATTAGCAATGATCATACAATCGGACATAATTGCTCGTCGAATTCCAGTTATTTCCGACAACCTCATCATTTATCTTTTTATTTATTGTGTTCCCTTCATACCTCAAATTTCGCAGTTTACAAATATTATTCGAAAATTAAAGCGGGCGAATAAAGTTACTCTAAACAGAAAGTCAGCGAACAAATTTATTTAGTATGGAACGGAACGGTAGTAATTTTGTTACAAATTTAAAAATCACCATAATTAATACCCTTCCGTGTGTTGGTGGACATCTCTAGAATCAGCCAATAGATAAATTTTAAAAATCGTGTAAATTTTAAAATCCTGTTAAAAATAGTAATAATTAGGGCTGTGATTTTTAGGTTAAAACCTTTTCGTACTGGAGGCAGAGTTACGTGTTTAGATAATATAGAAATATTATTCATAAAATTTTCGTTCATTTGGGATCGATTTGTTAGCACCTTTTTTTACCTTTTTCGTGGTTTCGAACCTTTTTATGACTTTAACACCTTTTAGGCCTAAATAGATGTTTTTTGATACTTTTTATTGCCAAAAATTTCTATTCTTCAAAATAATATACAAAATAATAATGAAATGTTCGTATTGTGAAATTGGTACCGTATAAAACGAATTTTTGTACAAATTTTATCAAATACATATATGTCAACCCATTACTATTTCTAAAAGGGAAGATTTAATATTGGTAGCAATACTATTTCAATTTTTTTTTGATTTTTTTTTTGTATTGGCATACAAGAATTTGGACATACACAAGGTGGACACATACAGGTTTTTACATTTCTTTTTGGTAGCATTCAGAAAGTGATTGCTTCGCAAAATCTTTGCAGAATATGAACCTGGTTTGGAGCTTTCACCAAAGTCAATAATCACCAGATGGGGTTCTTGTAGTAAAGCTGCGGAATATTATACAAAAAAAATTAAAAAATATAAAATGTTTTAAGCAAACTGACAAGAGGAAGACTCGTCCGTCCTCGAGTCGGTTAAAGACATATTTGCTAGCTCAAAAGAAATTTTAAAAATGATTTAGAATTTTTATCCTCCAATTATGGATTTTTGAGTGCATCAATTACTGAACTTTAAACTGCAGGATTACCTCTAACTTCTCAAATATCAATTATAGAAAAAGCCTTAAAAAATTGAAAATATCGGATGGAATCCAAAAAAAGAACGAAATTTTGAAATTCTTAAATTAGTTTAAAATATTTTGAGCGGGAATGAGGGTATAATGAAGAATACGTATAGAAATCTGGAACTACTGGCATTTAAATATGCACCGATTACGTCTGTGGATGTTGAGCGAACGTCTTCTATGTACATTACGTGAAAACCGCCAGAGCTTCACTTTTGAACATTTTCACCAATATTTTATTATTTATTGTAACGAAGCTTTAAATTCTTAAATGGCAAAATCTAAATATGTAATAATTTAATTTAATTGTTTTCTCATTTATGAATTTAAATAATTGTTCATGAAATGATAAATTATTATTTAACCTATATGCATGTACTCGTACATATGGGCCATTTGTTATTATTTTAATTTATTTTATACTTGTAAAAGAAATATTCAATATTCTTGTAAAAGAAATATTGAATTCTTTTCTGTGATGAAATAAAAAGCAACATACTTTTAATTGTTAATGCAAGGTTATATGCTGAAGATTTATTAAAATAATCTTATTTTTAAAGAACTTTTTCCCGACCTTTTTTTTAAATTTTTGGAGCCTATTTTAGGCGCCTAAAACGAAATTTTTAAGACCTAAAATTCATAGCCCTAGTAATAATCAACATAAAAGATCACGCACTAGCCAGCAATATAGTCTAAATTCTGAACTATTCATAAGTATTACGAATCACGTTATACTTATGGACAGTTCAGAACTAGATCTAGTTTAGTCCTATCTACTTTAGTCCCTAGGGACTAAAATCAGAGCCACTTACGATTTTAGAGAGCCGTAATATGAAAATGTGTATTTTAACCAATTTTCGAATTAATATTTTTGAAAGAAAATTTAATTGACTAACTAAAATTTTTATTTTATACGATTAAGAACAAATCCAGCCATTCAATTGTTTAATATTTTTTTTTAATGAAAATGAATTAAAGTGAGGCATAATTTTAACGTTTTTTTAGTTGTGTGGAAATGACTGTAAATGTAAAAGGGCCCGAAAATTGATTTTCCGCAAATTGTGCAAAAATCTAATTAAACAGTTCCGTATTATAAATAAATCTTGATCTCATCGATATCAATTGGAGAATAAAATGATGAGTTTTAATTGCAATCAATAAACCACAATCCTTCTAAGAAAATTAGACAAAAAAAACCAACTAATACAGGAGTTTTTGTAAATCTCAAAAATTATTACCTTATATTAACACCTCGATTCCGTTAGTTGAGTCATTATCGTTCCAAGTGATAATAAAAATCTGATAGTTGTATGAACAGTTAACCCGTTTGTACACCAATAAGTGGCTTGAGGCGAGAGAAACAATTAAAATTTTAGTTTTGAGACGTATTGTGTTTGGAGGTGCCTAGCAAAAATTTATAAACGCCGATTGGGGTTTGAAGTAAAAACGGTAGTTAACATAATACATATTTTGGCACTGGTTTTATAGTAAGCGAGTCACGTGTAAATTCATCAATCAAATTAAAATTTCTAATGAAAATTTTCACATAAATATGTTACCAAGACTGCGGTCCAATTCATGACTTATTTTGTGTAGACTGACTTATTTGAAAGTCTACAATAAGTCACCTTACGAGAAGACTTATTGTAGAGTTTCTTGACTTATTTTGGAGAGTTTCCACAAAATATGATATTTCATACATTTTTGTTCGTAATAAAATTTAGCTGTGATAATACGACAACAGTAGAAAAATAAATTTTTAATATAATTATAATTTGTAAATGTAAAATAAAAATATTTTTTTTGTAAAATTATGGCGGCCAAAAACAACCGCAAAAGGAAATTGTATATGTACTTTACGTTGTGAAATGTAAGGTTATGTTCAAATAAGTTTCGATTTGAATTGGACCAGCAGATAACTTATTTCAATCCGCCAATTTGAATAAGTCAAATAAGTCGACTTATTTGAAATAAGTCGCGAATTGGACCGCAGTCCAAATATGTATGTTGATTTCGTTATGTGTTATTTATGGAACCAATAAACATGTTATTAAATTAAAATTTCAGATTAATCATTCCGGTTTTTATTTACAAAGATTTATTTAAAAAATATTGATGTAAGCTGATTCTTATGAGAAAGAACAAAAGCTTCCTCTCTATTTAAAGCTTATGATGAAAATGGCAGAACCTTCTGGCTCTGCTAAAATACATATAATTATTTACTTATGTTTGTTCTTTGGTATAATGAAGCATTTTATTTATTTTCGTTTTATAAACAAATAAAGTAGTGCTTTTAGTCGCAGGAGTAGATAAATTACATTTAATAAAATAAATTTTAGGACTTTTGTACTCCTTAATAACTTGTTTAAATTATCTATTAGAGAATTAGCTTTTTAATTTTATTGGTAGAAATTAGAAATTTCTAATATTTTAAAAGACAAATACGTCAATCTGAAAAATTAAGAAAGAATTTAGAAATACAAAAACTACAAGTAAACACACCGTCAGTTTGCGTTTGACAGTCGTACAGGGTGGTCCACAACAGTTTATTATGGAACATCTAACGCCGAAACAACGTGTTGAAATTATTAAAATATTTCACTTAAATAATTGTTCAATTGTGAAGACGCGGAGAAAATTACGTGACTTTTTTTGTGTTAATCATGGGCCGAACAAATCAACCATTTAGCGTGTAATGAATAATTTTGAAAATTCAGGCCAACGTACACCAAAAAAGATTGATGTAGTGAGGAAATGTTTGTTAAAATTTCATCAAAGAAAATTTGTATTTTATCTGTAAAAATAAACAAGGTCAAATTTGAGAACCAAGGGATTTTATTCCAGTTTTAAACCATTTTCGTTTGCGTTAGGTGATTAATAGCATGTTTAAGCCTTCTGCATTCTTATTCGGTTCATTCTATGTGTTCTATATTGCTGCAGTTTGATATTTATAATACAATTTAGTTTATTCCAGAAAAAAAATTCCAAGATCTACTTTCTTCATGTTAGCTGGCTTGGGTGATTCTGATATAATGCTCAACTAATTGTGCCAACCTATAATCCATGATTAACTGTTTTAATTTTAAACAGTAGAGTTAATTCAATATAAAAGTCCCAAAATATATAGTTGGATTTATTATAATTGATAACTCCTTGACATCATCCATTTAAATTAAAATGGAATTAAGTCTTGGCGAGTCGTGTTTAATGCATCCGCAAGTTGATCTTGAGGTAGCGTAACATCCAATAACACTTGTAGCTTGGTGTGCTCAAACGTTTTTGGTCTTCCGGAGCGCTTCTTGTCCTCATTGTCGAGATCACCACTTCTGGAGCGTTTAAACTAATCTTCACATGTAATTTTCGATGGTGCAGGCCTCCTCAAGCAAATCTAGATCAAATTCAAGAAAAAATCAAAGTAAATTCAAAATAACTTTGAAAATACTTTAGGGATAAACGCGAAATTGAAGAATAGCTTGCTAATATGACCTATAGCAATAACAGCTCCTCAAACTCCGAAGATATAGCTGACATGTTCACGACTTTTTTTCAATCATTCTATAAACCAAGCGTTACTGTGGATTGTACGAACAACCCAGCAATAACCATGCATCAATAACTTTTCCTGTTATTTTTGAGGATAACATTTTATCGGCTTTAAAGGAATTTGGGGACGGCTGTGGTCTTGACAACACACCCTTTTCTATTCTGAAAGAGTACGTTGACATTTTAGCAATTCCATTAGGCTACCTATTTAACCACTCCTTAATCACCGGCATATTTGCCTCGGGTAAACGAGATGACGTTACATGCTACATATAATTTGACAATTATCAAACATTAGAAAATGATTATGTGCAAAAACAAAAAATATATCCAAGTAACATGAAAAAATCCTCTTATTTTTGATACTTTTTTGGTAGTTTACCTGGACTGGGTGATAACCTCACTTGATGTACAAATCTTTTCCTAGTGCATTGCCGTTTTTAATTTTAACACAGGCTATTATAATCTGGGCAAATCGTCATCGGCTAGATTGATCTAATTTTGTAACAGGAACATGATCTTCTTTGCGGTTTACTATAAAGTAAGAAGCGGTTAATTACAGAAATTAGAGAAACTGTCCTCTAACAATATCGAAAGAATGTTCATATTATAATATTATTACATAAAACTTATATTACACCACCGTAAAGGCTCAAACATGATTTAGAAATTTAAGTAAATAAATCAAACATAGGCAATAAACCACTGACCGTATGTATCATATGTATGTGCACTAGTATGTGCTAGTGTATAATATACAATCTAAAACTTCATCCTATGTAGTATCACATATGAACATCTAAATTTTTAATTTTCCCAATAAACAATAATAAATTTAATATGGAAAACCCATTTAGCTCATTGTAATTGAGGCAAAACAAGGAGAGAAAGGAAAAAATTTGTGTAACTAAATAATGATTCAAACGCGGAATTTTTGATTTTTCATTCTCTTTCCTGCCCCATCATCCACTTCATATTTATGTACGTACAAAACACTACTTTACGTATTATTCCATTTTCTAAAAAAATCATTAAAAGAGATTTCGATGAAGACGATAACGAAGAAGTCGCGACGGCGAATTGGAGGAAAAATCTAAACAATAATGTTGTTTATTTTATTTTTTATATAAATTTCCATTTTGTCGTCGTTGTCGAAAATGGGAAAAATTTCGCCTTTTTTATATTTTTTTTTGTGTTTCTTCTTATTCGAGGTTTAGTTTATATTATGGAAACAACAATAAAAACAAAAATGTAAATTTTTATGATGTTACGAGTAATATTGTTTTTCCTTTTCACCATCATCAACATTGAAATCAGCATCATCAATAAAATTTAACATTACGGTGCGTCACATTCGTTCAAATCTAATATTGATTATTCCATCAATCGAACGAAATTTATCGTTATGGTTCGACGATTTTTGTTGTTTCCTGGAGTTTATGTGTTTCATTGTAATATACCCATTCCTTATCAATATTTAGTATTAAGTGTAAAATGTTTCTGAGAGACGGTCAATCGTCTTAAACTTAAAAATCGTGTAATTAGGTTGGTTCGGAAGCATTTATCATAATAATTTTAGAATCTCCAGATATATGTAGTTAGCTATGATATTTAGCTGAGATAAAGGCTTTGATTTTCAAAAGTCTCGGGTTCGTTTCGTTTCGCATAGAACTTTCTATAATAACCTAATACCCCAGACAGACACAAACTAGCTAGTCGCATATTCGAGATTACGTAGTTATTTTTTTCAGTCTGTCAGCACATTTTTATCTGTCACAGAAATTATTTATACATTTAGTTTATATTAACTTATTGTAACTGATTCGATGTAATTCAAAATCGGCAAATACGCATTGAAATTGTTTTATATCATTAATTAAATGTAAATTTAAACGTTTGCAGGGTTACAAAATCGGGTTGGTGTCTGACACCATAATTATAAAATCACGATTTTATTTGTTTGACATGCAATCGCGATTGGAAAAAATCGCGATAATTTTTGTGTCTGTCCACGGTATAAGTTCAAATTTTGTTTCCGATTACGATTTAGTTTTTTTCAACATTCTATAGTATGTATAAGTATTTATAAGTTTACACAAGAGGATTACACATTATTCAATGTATAAAAATGTTGACGATTTGCCAGATAGCGGCAAAATCCGAACCACTTCAAAAAAGGAGGCCATCATACAGTTATTTGCTGAAAATTCTTCGTGTACGCTGGATGCACCTGTGGTAAAATTGACCAAAAATAATATTATTATACCAAAAACAGAATTATGGAACATGGCTACGCATATGGAAATAGTTTGGTCAAACCACTGGTAACCAAAAGCGACTGCAGTGGGCGAATGAAAATAAAAACAAAGATTGAATGAATATTGTATTTACCGATGAGTCATCCTTTTGGAGTTTCAATGTTAAAAGGCATGTTTGCTCACCTAAGCAAAAAAAAACAGGATTGTCCGAACTGTGAAGCACCCGCCCTAGCTCTATGTATAGGGATGCTTCACCAAGCAAGGGTTTGGTATATTAATCGTTTCCACACGGAACCTAAACACACTTTTCATGAATAAAATTTATTCACGAGATGGATTGGAGGGGAGAACTCTAACTGGATCTTGCAAGAAGACAACGATCCAAAACAGCATAACATACTCTGTTCGGAATCTAAGCTCGAAAAGGGCATCCCAACATTGGACTGACCATCTCAATCACCTGTTTCCAATCCGATCGAAATTTATGGGCAAACATGAAGATTACGTGGAAAATGTACCACATAAAAAATTTTAGCGCTCTGGTTCGGAGGATATGGAAAAATTTATCTGTCAACAGTTTTGCCAATCAAAGGCAAATTCGAGATGTCATTGAAAAATATCAGGAATAGTAATGGTCCCAACACACTGCCTTGAGGAACCCCACATTTCACAGTTAAAATATTACTGCTCGTTCCATTAATCATAACATATTGCTGACGATTAGTTAAGTAACTATTAATCAATTTGTAGGATACCGCAAGAAATCCATAACCGTATAATTTATCGAGAAGCAGCCTGTGATCAATAGTATCAAAAGCTATTTTTAGATCAAGAAAGATGGCTGCAAAATAACTCCTTTCGATCCAAAGCATTGTAAATCATGTTTGTCCTTTCAACAAGAGCCACATCAGTGCCAGCACGTTCTCTAAACCCATACTGATACCATGATTTGCGACCAGAGTTTTTACACACACATTAATTCACCACACAGCATCGATGGACCAGATCTCATACGAGAAATTTAATAAAACTTTTATCGTTGTTGTTGGAGGTTCGCATGCAAAAAATGAACACATGTAATTTTTCTATTTATTATTTTTTTTTCAGTTGTAAATTTATTTAACGTTACCTACAAATTATTATTTTCGATTCAATTAGATATCAATTTATTTTTTTATAACTCATTAATTGATCTACATATAATTTTAACATTATTTTTACTATCACATTATTTATTGTATTTTAAAATGATTAAATTTTTATCAGAAGCGAAAAATTACATTTCGGTTACTTATTTCACAAGCATTATTAAATTTATGGATAATTATTTCATCCGTTCTCGGTTTTAGATTCCTCATCAAAAGAACGATTGCGTTTATCTTTAGCGGGATGGCATGGCGCGGAAGTCCGGACCCTTCAATCTTGTTGAGAAACTCGACGGGTAGCGAAGTTTCTCATTCATGTCGTCACTCTCAACTTTATCAACATTAAGTTTGACTTCTTGTCCGCCGGACAGGATGTCAAGCACCTGCTGATTGATTAGCGCGCAATCATCATTCTTGGGTGCAAGGATCCTCGATGGTTCCCTCGGCTAGTGTTGTGTTGTTGTCAACATACACGAAATCGATCACACTTTGAGAACTGGAACGGTGCGCCTGAAGTGTGATTCATTCGGTTCGAGCATTGCCGTTTCCAACAGAATGCGCAAACTCGTCTTCACCTTCATCGATGCGCATGTTATTGATGAGTGTAAACTTGTTTACCAATTTCCAAAGCGGGTTCAACTTGTTGGTCGATTCGCAAGTTCGCTCGCATCCCTCCTTTGGCGCTACAGGCAAGCACTGTCGGAAGTCACCACACATGAGGATGATTTTTCCAGCGAATAGAACACCCTTTTCCGGCTTTCCTCTGTACAAATCTCATAAGAGTCTATCTATGATTGTGAGCGCTGCCCCTGGCATGATGCTGGCCTCGTCTATCATGGTGAGTCGCGCGCTTTTCAACTTGGCAGCGTGGGAGGAGTTTGGCTTCATTGATGAAACTGATGACTCATCCATTAGAACCGGCAGTTTGAAAATGTTATGTAGCGTATGCCCACGCCCAGCGTACGCCCACCTTCCATCAAGCTCGCGGCGAAAAAACCTCAAAAGGAAAAACCACAGGATTGCCCAGGCGCGCAACGTTATTCTAAATATTTAATAAGAAATGTAGAAAAGGGCCGCTGTATGTTATTTTCATTAGTATATAAATAATTTTGACGTTTTCCGTTTCCGTTTCGTATTAACAACATAACCAAAACTAATGTACTTATGTAGATTATATAGTCGATTTACCACCACACAAAACGCAGAAACACGTCACGCTATTTCAAGCATGAAATTAAGAGCTTAATAAATTATCCGGTTACGAAATATACTGGCACACAAATCAACCGCATATCGGGACGAAACTTCCCACTTAACCTTTTCGCATAAATTAAGAGATACCATGACTTTTGCCTGAAATCGGACGGAAATGATTATTCCAAACTTTCTATAAATATTATGTTTGTATAAGTATTAAGGTCGATCTTCACTCGCGAAATTTTGCCATGACGATAGAGTGCCATGACAAAATTGTATTTTTACACTGACACAACACCAAAATGTTTGTATGTATGTAAAATCATTTTATGTTCTCTGTTTTGTTCTGTATTGTCACGGTGTAATGACGGTTCAATATACAAATATATTTTGTCATGACATTCTGGCGTCGTGAATAATATATAAGATGTACAGTATAGGAAAAACGTTACTTGGCTTTTACACCTATTTCTCGTGCACGTTTTTTATAAAACATATATTCTGCACATTTGTGAAAAAATACGTTTTACCTGATATATGTTTCATTAAGATACGCACACGAGAAATTGGTTAAAAAGGGAGCACAATCTAAAAATAAAGCGTATTAATATATAAGAAGATTTACTGCACTTGGAAAATAAAAAAAAGTAGTTTTGTGTCATTATAAATGAAATTTGTTTACTAATTGAAATTAAAAAGCAGTCAAAATGACTTTTTTGAACATTCTAGTGTTATTGATACTATTCCATGGCCAGGACACACAATTTTTGCTGAGCATATGACAAAGACAAGAACTAAAATTTATATTAGGCCGACTGAGACATAACATTTTTATTTTATGGTAGAAAAAATGGGAGAAATTTTGACATCAACAAAATGTAGCCTATAAACTATTCAAAAAATACGAAAAATCTTCATTTGAATGTTTAACAATGAATTTTATATTCCAAAAAATACTAAAAAATATAATATTATTTTTGGGAAAAACAGAATCATATGATTTTATATTAAATTTTGGGTTATTCTGGATGATATATATTTTTGCATCAAGGTGAGGTTATCGAGAGTTTGGAAGTGTGGTTTCAAACTAATGAAACAATGAATTCATAGTACTAAAAAATTCGGTCGTCTCATCAGACTTAGTCGATTTTTTTAAATACATATTGTAGAATTCATTGTTTCATTAGTTCGAATCCAAACTTAAAACCTTGATGATTTTATTATTATTTTAATTGTCGAAAATATGTAAGGGGACAATTTTAGCAGGGACAAAATGGCCATAATTTTTTCGCTTTCCACTTCTCGCCGTCGATTCAAGAATAACCATCGCGTCTGAAAACATAGTAGTCCAGGGAGAAATATTCTCCAGAACTGTACAAGCTTCCCAATCTTGTTTCTGTGATACACATGCCATCATATTCATTTTCCAACACCGATAAGTTGTGATAATAAATAGACAATGTGTTGGTTTTGAAAGAGATGGGCAGTGCCGGTTGAACTATAGGTGCAGATAGCGCCACCGGAGTTGATAGAGGCACATATTCGGTTGAGGTTGCAGTAGATATCGTTACAACATCGGAAAGCTTGCTGACGCACTTCTAAATTGTTTAGATCAACGTACGGACTCACGAACTAAATTGTCGGCTAAATTGTTGGATCTGATACTTTAGAAAATAGTTTCTCTGGTATATTGATACTAAAGTCGCGTACATGACATCGGAAATAAATAATTTCATACTCGCTAACGGACTCAAAACCAATCACACTACGTGAAATGCTTTATACCACGTCTACTGGTTCCGAACTCGAGTTGAAATTGTTTAACTAATACATTTTGTGCGATTCCATGGTATTTTTTCCGAACTGAACTTGCGATTCTGGCGCATAGTCACAGAGCTCTTAACTACAACATTTCACATACCTAAGAGATTTCTCTTACTTAAGGCAGTTAAGAGGTTCTTTTAAAAATCTCTTAGTTTAATACCAATTAGGTGGTCTTAAACATCAAAAATACTAGAATTTTTATTATCTTGTACTATCCCTAATAAAAATGACGATTGTGTCAATAAATAAATCGAGAGTTTAAGTTGGGATATTCGAAATTTGTTGATCTGGTGTGTATTATGTACGGGGATAAAAAAATTATTATTCCGGAAAATATAGAGACAAAATCAGATGTATTAGAGGAAGAAATCCCTGAAACTAACCAAAGCGAATGTTTTTATTTAAGATATTTACGAATATTTGAATGTTGCTTAGCACAATCGGATGATGATTGTATTGACAATAACGATTTTTGTTACCCGGAATTCATAAAGTTGTTTATTAAAAATATTTGACCTATTTTCCATTGTGGGGTTCAATTTATTTGAAAACAATTCATATTACAGCAAAGCGAGTAAACAATGGCACCATAGAAAATTGGTTTCGGAAATTAAAGCATGAGTTTATGGATAATAGTCATATGAAAGTTGGCCGGTTTATTGACCTTTTGAGAGATAAAACAAAATTTTGGGCGAAATCAATATATTTTGCTCCATTACTAAAAAGTAGAAAGCGAAAAAATGAAATTATTTCTGTCATTGAGCCCCACACAAATAGTCCGAAAATCAGCCTTGTTAATGATTGTAACAAAGAAAAGGTTTTAAAAATGATCTCGCCAGTATCTTCTCCGAAATCTAGTTCTTCCGATTGTGAACTAAAAACGAATATTTTTCAAATGACGGAAGAATGGAAAAAGAAGTCCAATAAAAATTCTCCTAAATATTCAGGTATACGTGCGTGCAGTCGATATTTAAAACAGGGCCCCCGCATACTTTTTAATAAGTATAATTCCTTATATGATCCTTCTAGTCGAAAGCTTCTTGAAAATTATGTGCTCAACAATGTCGGATACTATAATAATATGACCGACTGCCATTTAAATATTTTTCATTTCAAATTCGATAATTGTACTAGCCTGTTGACAAATGACTGTTTCAAATCATTATCGGAAAATAATTATTTGACCTTGGTGGACATTTTGGTTTTACAGAACTCGAACGCGATTTGCCTTGATACGTTCGCTGTTTATCAAATTTTTAATCCAAATGTACCCTATAAAACGAATGAAGATGCCTCTCAGTTTGAGTTAAACATTCCGGTTGGAACGGAATTTATATTCCTATCAGTCTATATCATTTCAAACCACTGGATTTTAATATATATTGATATGGAAAAGCAAAAAATTATTACATACAGACCCACTAGCTCCATCCACAATTTTAAAAAATAGTGCGTCATTTGTTCAAAATTATTTGGACCAAGTTGCTCTTAAACGAAATATGATACCTACTAAGTTTGAAGTGATCGCGAATTGTTTATAGTTCCCAACACAGCATGATTCATATAATTGTGGAGTTCTTTTAATATATGCCGCCGATATGTTGATAAACCGTAAATTTATAAAAAAAATTCACCAGCACAACAATGACGAATATATAAATGCCTTGCAAAAATACAGATATAGTTTGCAGAAACTAATTATTCAGAAATCTTTAACTGTTAGAGACGAGCATGAAGTTTCTGGCAACTTTTTGGCAAACCTTATAAATCCTATTACACTTCTAACAAACGTTATAAATTGATTGATTGATTGATTGATTGGACTGTAAGACCAAGTACTTGACAAGTGTCCCGGTTAACGCCGGGCCTATTCCTACAGCCTATTTACACATAACAATAGGAAGGATAGGAAAGGTTTTTTTTTTGGGACAGAACGACCCGATTTCAGACACCTAGCGATCGTACGGCACAACACAATTCTAATCTACTTCTAATCTACTAGAGGAAGGATAAAGGCTTAATAGGTTTAATGGATAATGATGGTATTGATCTTTAACAATTGCTTCCCAAAATCAGCAACCTGAGGGAAAGAATTTGTTATTTCACGTACATCTGAAAATTTCCTGAAATTTAATTCAAAATTAATGCTTTCCGGCTTCCTAAACAAGTTGATTGATTGAATCAGCCCGGTTACAGACACCTAGAAGTCGATAGTTAGTAACAAAATGACAACGCAATTCTAATCTACACAATCAACAATTGGATGTTTCATTTACCAAAACGATTAACTCCAAATAAAACTTGAAATTGCGAAAAATGATGAAACTCAAAAATGGTTTTTCTTAAATTCCTCATAAATTGCAACCTTAGTTACTTTTAATTTTGTCATTTAGTGGTGTTAACACTTATTATTACCAAAATTTGTTTTAAATATAAACAGTTAGGAGCCAATCATGTATACGTTGATTTTAAAATTTAAAAAAATCAAAATGGAGTTAATCGGTTTGGCTTGTGAACCATCCAATTAATATTTCGAAGAAATATTACTTCTCCTACATCTGTAGATTTTCTTAAATGTAATTCAAAACTAATATTTTCCGGTTTCCTAAATAATATAAATATTTATCAATTTAATCCTAATGCAATTCCACAACTTACAGTCGAATTTCCTGAAACCCTAATTATTTAAATTATATTAAATATTTCTCTAAAATCTATTAGTATTTAACAAAAAATATGTGAGGCATCTCAAAGGCAATGGTACATATTCGATTAATTACCAAGTAAATTATACTGCACAGGGCATATTATGCCATGCTCAATGGAGCTTTACCGTTCCTCAACGAATTACTGTCAAATATGGTATGCAGAAATGGATTGGCACTCTAACATTATGCTCAATGGAAGTAGGCCATTTTTCAATAAAAGGTGGTCAAATTCGGTGTGCAAAGCTGGATTTGACGAAATTATGGGATTCGGATATAATGAATTATACCAGGCCGTCTCCTAACCGACAACTTAAAATTCATTTTGCAGAGCTGGGCTATAGGATACTAATAATAAAGGTCAGCTTATATTGGGGTTTTAACGTGTCTTTTTGATGAAGCTCTACAATTCGCCTATTCTGAATAGAACCTGGGAAGCATATCCCAAAAATATATATTGTCAAATCAGATATTCAGAATTGGGTGGGAATTTAAAAATGGCCTTTAGCTTCTAACAAACGTTATAAATGTAAATAAATCCTGACAAATGCAAATTGACTTATGATACAATCTAATATTTAAATTTAATTTACAGAAGTTCAGTAGACCATATTCGAAGTTGAATTGCAAATAAAAATAATCTAATTAATCGAAACTACCAAAATTTAAATTAAAATCAATGTAGTGTAAAAAATTCAAACGCTAAGGTAAAAATATGACGAATGATTATATCATTAAACAACGAATTAATAATGCCATTTAGGAAAGTTTACTCAAACAGCCACCATATACAAATTAACCACAAGGGTCTAGGCAAACAAAAACACACTTTAGGTTTTGGAAATATGGAGGAGGGGAGCGGCCACGTGGGTTCAAATAGGTCAGATTTTGCTTGAATTTTGGTAGTTTCGATTAATTAGATTATTTTTATTTGCAATTCAACTTCGAATATGGTCTACTGAACTTCTGTAAATTAAATTTAAATATTAGATTGTATCATGAGTCAATTTGCATTTGTCAGGACTTATTTACATTTATAACGTTTGTTAGACGTGTAATAGGATTTATAAAGTTTGCCAGAAAGTTGCCAGAAATTTCATGCTCGTGCCCATATAATCAATTTTTTGCCTAATTGTTTAATTTCTCTAATTTATTACAAAAATATGATATTAAAACGTTAGTTTTCACAATAATATGTCGTATTTTATCGTTTATTTAACAATAAAAATACAATTCCAATGGCACACATTAATAAAAAATCACAATTGACAGGTCTCCAAAAATATTTGGGGAGTTTTTAATATAAATTTTAAGAGGTATACTAACAGAATACCAATTAAGAGATTCTCTTACAAAAATCTATTAACGAAAAACCTCTTTACTGTTAGCCTCTTAATAGTCTCAACACCAGAATCGCACGCTAACTCACGATATCATGTACGCAGAGAACGCAGCATAAAGCAATAATTTCGTCTTAGCTATTTTGAACGATCCTTCTTTAATAAAAATCGGCAATCAAAATCTACTGGATGGCAATGCAGTACCTAACATAACTTTTTGTATATTTCATTTTATTTAATTATTTTTTGAATATTTATATTTTTAAACATCATCATCATTTCAAACAACAACATTAAAACAATCAAGTGACAAGGCGCCAAAATTCGCCTTTATGCATTATGTTGATATTTGTACAATCTTCTTGCGCGGTCACCTATATTGAGAGCTGATTAATAGCAAACAAACTAAAATGGCCAGGATTTTTCTATAAATTTAATAAAAAAAAGTTGAATGATATAACACGTTTAGGTTAAATTTGTAGCGTCATTTCTCTATAGTGACCAAACGATAGAAATTAGCGTTATAATGTCGCGTTGATGATTTTTTTCGTAATAGTTTCTCTTTCTAGTTAAACAGGGGTAAACAATAAGGTAGTTCATGGTACAATTATAATTACTCGCGGTGGTAGATCTCGCTCAGTTCAGCAGCGGTCATTGTTGTGGTAGAGGTATTTTCTCATATTCCATATGAAAATATAGTGTTTCGAGGACTCTGTTAGGCATATTTTCCGATTTTAGATTTGGAAACTATAAGTTGAGTTTTCTGATTTTTAATTTTAGTTCGTAGTCTAAATCGTAAAATCATAACCAGTTTAATGTTATTTGCGCTAACTTTCACTGGATTAGCATTTATACTGGAAACATTAGCGATTTGGAATACTAATGATACGGAGTGGAACGTCATTTGACTAACCCGGAAATATTTCTTCGTTGTAACGAACTTTTGGGTTTTGTCTTTTGTTTTCTTTCGTTTTTAATGAGATTTCGAAATTCCGATTTGACCAACCGATGCTTTCTTGATAGTATCTTTTGAAATCGTTGAACCATTGTCTACATATTCAAAAACTGCACATTGGGATTTTCGGTTTTATTTCAGTTCCTCAATAAATGTAGATAACGTTGACGAAGCGAGTTGATCCAATCTATTTTACCCAAATTTTTGATTTCATTCTATAACGAGGGTGTTTCTTTTATAGATTGGGAAATGCTCGTCTGCAATCGGGACTCAAAGTCAAAGGTGGTTACTGGATAAGAGCAGTACCCAACATGTAATGCCAAATTCCGTTTACATTCGCCTGCAAAAACCACACTCTTTCTATGGAAAGAACGAAGTTATGTACACGGAAATACATACTACTCGCCAAAGAAAATTATCACAGAAATTCCAGTGTGGGTGTGAATCCCGACTAAAAAGAAAAAAAGTCAAAGCGGAAATAATGTGGAATTTGGTCGGAAACTCGGATATATTCCATATACATTTTCTTACTAATTTTATCGCAGGCTAATACAGCAGGTTTCCATAGCACTTTTACATGGGATTATTAATAAATTTCTATTGTAATTAAAAAGAAATATTTGTTGTAATTTTTATATTTTTATTCAGATATTCAATATGTACATATCTCTATTCCACCTATGTAGGATACTGAGTGACTTGTTCACGCATCCTCCTGTTAGATTTTAGCATTTCAGCATCTTAAGAAAGTAAAACACTACGTAAACAAATTGCATAGATATGCAAATGGCGACGCCATTGCAAAACTGTTTTATTACCTCTTTAGCTCAATCCGATAAAAACGAGTACCAGCTGATGGAAATATCATCGAGCAGATGGCATTATACGAATTTCCAAGGAGGTCAAAGAAATGGGACCACAAACCTTAGGCCAGAAAGTTAAAAAATTTGAATTTTCTGCAAGTACAGCTTGAATGACGGGGTTTTTTTACAAAGGCATCTGCAGATGATGAGGCAGCTAAATCATTTCCTTCAAAATTGGCCAAAATAATTAAAGATGGTGGCTACACTTCGGATCAGGTATGGAATGCTGATGAAACCGGTATTTTCTGGAAACGAATGCCGAGGCTGCGGGCCAATACTCGGGTAAAAGTCAATTTTAAGTAAATTTTTCGGTAAATTCATTTATTTTTCAAATGTTGAAAAATAAATGTTCGAAATCCGATTTTTATCATAGTAAATAATTTACCCGACTATTGGCCCGCAGCCCGAGTAGAACATATGCAGCCAAATCCCAGAAAATTGCAAGTGGATTTAACGTAGCCAAGGATCGTGTGACCCTTTTATTTTGCTCTAACGCATCAAGTGATCGGATGCTGAAACCCTTACTTGTAAATAGAGCTCTAAACCACGCTCAATAAAAGACGTAGATTTTAGCACATTACCAGTCCACTGGACGGCTAATAGAAAAGCCTGGGTGACAACTGCAACTTTTAGGGAATGGTTCATTAAACATTTTTTCCCAGAGCATCCAAATGTCGAATTTTGTTTTTTCCTAACACAACTTCGTTGATATAATCATTGGATAAAGGGATTATTGCAACCAGCGGTCAAAAACACTCTTCACTCTGTTTCTATTCCATTTATATTCTCTCAATTGATGATTTTTTAATTTTTCCCCACTTTTTCGATCGTGAATAGTAAAATAAAAGATTAAGAATAATATTCAGTTTTCAACGAATAGTGAGATCGAAGTAAAACACTACGTAATCAAATTGCGTAGATATGCAAATGATGACGCCTTTGCAAAACTGTTTTATTACTTTAGCTCAATCCAATCGCAACCATTTTATAATTAAACTAAATAAAATTAATGTTACTGCAATAATTAGAAATCATTAAAATAAAACAGCACGAGAAATTAAAATAAACAAAAACACACGCATGCACAATCGAGTACATATTCACCCGCCAACTTGTCACATGAAACAGAAATTAAAAGATACAAACGAAACTTATAAAAAAAAAATTGTATAGTAATATTCAGAAAAAAAAATTTTTAACTGTTCTGCGCAGCTTTCAGTGGTGTAGTTAATTTTTTTATAAAAATTTTGATGGGTCGCATTTATCTTAGATAGTAAACATAAATAAAATAATAAATAATCATGAAAAAGAATTATATTTCAGTTTTAATACACAAAACGTTCAAAATTATTATGTATTTATGTTATTACAATCATATATCAAGTGAAAATTAAGAGGTCTAAAAAAATATTGCACGCCTTTTGGAAACAATGACAACATTTAATTTTGGTACGGACTAGGGAAAATAAATAACCAAATGTGATTCGTATCGCACAAAAGTACAACAACAAAAAAAAAGCAAATTCAGTTTTCAATTTAATGGAATTTCGAATTAATTCTTAACTTATCGAACTAAATATCATTTTAATTTATAAAATCTAAACTTTGTGTTTTAATTGTATCCTAAAATTCCTATTCCATTTAAATTTTATTATTTAAAAATACGACGTAAAAATGTAAACAATAAACATGAATATTATACTTAATACATCACTGTGTATCCGCCATATTACTTCTGCGCGAGAACTGTCAGAATTCCAGCGAGATTTGAATACTACTATACTACCACGAAGCAGAAAGAGAAAGACAATTATTTTTCTCAAAAATCGATATTTTTGTGTCTTTGATATTTTGTAGTATGGAATTTAGTATGCAATTAAAACAGTTTTTTGTTTTTCCACACAGTGGAAAAATTGCATACTGGTATGCGAGGACTTCATTATACGAAATTCTTCGCACGCGCACAGCATTTGCGAACTGTAAAAGTTTTAAAAGTGTACGGTTTGTCCAAAGAAAAGTGAAACAATTTGGTGAAGACATATGTATGTATTAGTAACATAAATATTTCTTCGAATTTCCCTCGATTTGGAGGGATGTTAACAAACGGTTAACGCGAATTGAATTTGTATACATTTTCACACTGATTTCTTTTCGATTCTATGTAAATTTTGCGAACAGTTTCACTTTTCTAGGTAAACCAATTTATTTTTGGTTTAAATTAAAAGACAGAGAAATGTTTTTTTTTTAATATTTATTTTTTATTTTATTTTATAAATATGTAGGTACTTTAACAATCACAGACATAATTCAAATTTCGATTAAGCTTATAAATAAATAATAAAATTCACATTACTAGTTCATCCAAATTCTTATTGTCAAATTCGTGTACATATTATTTTAGTGGTACTTCATATATATTAAAATAAAAATCTAATTCAGTACGAACTTCTGTTCTATTGCACAGTAATTATCACAACATAGGTGGTTACTTTTGGTAAATAAAAAGCTTCTAATTCATATTAACTAAGCATTATTAAATGCAGATATACAAATTCGTTTTAAATTAATAGAGGCCAAAATATAGAATAATTCATAATATTAAAATAAGTATGAAATTATAAAAAAAATCAAATATAAAAATAAATTAATAAAAATCAATTTATGAAAATAAAAATTAAGTTTTATATAAAAAATAGTAAAAAAAACTTATTTATCACGATTTTATTTTGCGATAACGATCTCTTGCAGTCTGGCGTACTGAAACCATTTCTTGATTTCGTTTTGTATATCTGATGGTCGTGCAGTTTCATGTTTTTGCATCTTCTAAAATAAGAAATAATAGTTCACTTAATAGATTGGCCGTTTTTGGAACCAGATTTCGTTTGCTCATTTTCTACTTTTATAAATAAACATGTTTGTATGAGATTAGGTTCGATGAAAAGAACAAGTGACTTTCACATAATATAGATTTTTTATTTAATTATTTTTGAAAAATAAATCCATCAAATCAACAGATTCACAAAGATTCTATCCGTTGAAGATAGAAAGGTCGTGCAGTTCTTTCCTGCTTTGATACAACAATATTTGGATTCGATTAATTTTATTTTATTTTTTTTTTTATCTGAAGAGAACCAAATTAATTTAGTTAATACTAATCATGACGTCCTAATTCTGTTTTTACGCGAACCTTTTTTACGCAAATTTGATTTAACGCGATTCAACGAAACATTTTGTTTCTTTTTTTACGCGATTTTATTTGATTTAACGTGATTAAAAAAAACCATTTTTAGCAACAGAAGGAGGTGAGCGTGTAAAATCTACGTGTCAAATCTACGACACAACAGCAGGGATTTCCCTAATTATCACATATTAGTTTTGATAAAAGTATAGTGCGAGTTTGCAGTGTGATATTAATATTTAAAATAGCAGTAGTAATAAGAAAACAACGAATAAAATATTTTTTATAGTTTACTAATTTTCTATAGTTTACCCTTAATTTGTAGTTTACTTTTGAAGCAATTTCTATTTTAAATTATGTACAAACAATTAACTTCACTTTTCCAAAAAAAATTAATTTAAGTGATTCCAAAAAATAGAAATAAAATCGAAGTTTTAGTTCATAGTATCAATCCCAATTTGGTATCATTTGCGCGTGATATTGATTATAACAAGAAATTTATAATTTTAATAAAAGGTATGTAATTTATAATTTTATGTGCATCCATTTATTACGTATAAACGAATTATTTTCATAGGAGAGCTCATTGTATAATTAACTATGTCAGCTAAAAAACAAACGAAAAGAAAAGCTATTTCTTTGGAAGTTAAAATCAAAATTTTGGATAGACTAGCCAGCGGAGAAGGTGACACTTCTATAGGGAAATATTTCAGTTTGACGGAATCTACCATAAGAATCATAAAACAAAATGAAAAAGGTATTAGAAAATCCGTGATTGCTGGAACAAGTATAAGTAAAGGGACATAGTAAAAGAAAAAATGGAGAAGGCCTTGTAATATGGATGGAGGATTGCTCACAAAAACGAACACCAGTTGATGGAAATATTATCAAGCAGATGGCATTATAGCAATTTACAAGGAGGTGAAAGAAATGGGATCACAAACCTCAGGCTAGAAAGTTAAAAAATTTGAATTTTCTGCAAGTACAGCTTGAATGACGGGTTTTTTTACAAATGCATCTGCTAAATCATTTCCTTCAAAATTGGCCAAAATAATTAAAGATGGTGGCTACACTTCGGATCAGATATGGAATGCTGATGAAAACGGCATTTTCTGGAAACGAATGCTGAATAGAACATATGTAGCCAAATCCCAGAAAATTACAAGTGTATTTAACGTAGCCAAGGATCGTGTGACCTTTTTATTTTGCTCTAACGCATCGGTTGATCGGATGCTGAAACCCTTACTTGTAAATAGTGCTCTAAACCACGGCCAATAAAAGACGTAGATTTTAGCACATTACCAGTCCACTGGACGGCTAATAGAAAAGCCTGGGTGACAACTGCAACTTTTAGGGAATGGTTCATTTAAAAATTTTGTCCCAGAAGTTCGCCGCTATTTGAGCGATAAATGTTTCCAATTAAAAATTTTGTTGATTATAGACAACGCACGAGGTCATCTTTATGTGGAACATTCAAATGTCGAACTTTGTTGTTTCCCAATACAACTTCGTTGATATAATCATTGGATCAAGGGATTATTGCAACCAGCGTTCAAAAATACTCTTCACTCTGTTTCTATTCCATTTATATTCTCTCAATTGATGATTTTTTAATTTTTTCTCCACTTTTTCGATCGTGAATAGTAAAATAAAAGATTAAAAATAATATTCAGTTTTCAACGAATAGTGAGATCGATGTTTTGAATAGATCAGAAATTATATTTTTCTACTGTCTGCTTTTTGCTAAACGTATAGTTGGCGAATACTTTATAAATTTGTATTTTAGAGAAAAACATTTTCCGTGTGGCAATTGAATTTACTGGCTTCCTGAATTAAAAGAAACTGAAATTAAAAAGGTGGACTTAAAAATGCTGTTTTTACATGAAAAAATGGGGCCTTTTTTAAGTAATACTTTTAACAAATTTTCTGACTTAAAAAAGGTGTTTTATAAAACCAAATTTAATTTTAAAATGACACAAGAAAGGTATATTTTATGTCATTTAATAAATATATTTATTAATTCATTTTCAAAATGACTTAAAAAAGGCATATTTAATTTCACATTTTCAACATAAAATTTACATTTGTTTTTAATACACATAGAAATGCATGCGTAATTTCACGTTTTTTAAATGGCTTCTTGTTTTTCTTGTTGCAATTTTTTGTTGTATTGTAGAGAAAGATAAAAACATGCATTTTATAAATTTCATTTGTGAATTATTATTTGTGTATTAATTATGAATTAAAATATGCATTTTTTAATTCATTTTTTTTTTTTTTCCGGTTAACTGAGGAGTGTTCCAGTTAATTAGATGCCGGATAATCGGGCTTTTACTGTTATACATTTTACGTTTTATTTCGATCTTAAATACACATTTTATTTCATTTTCAAAATGACTTAAAAATACACATTTTATGTCACTTATAAACACACTTCTTAAATCATTTTAAAAATGACTTATGATATGCATTAATAAAGTCAGTTTTTTCTATTTCATTTTCATTACAGATTTTAAGTTAATTTTAAAATGAAATTGTTTAAAATTTAAACGCTGGTTTTAATCCCGAAAAAACACAATTTTTAAGTCAGCCTTTTTGAATTCAGTGAGCCGAATTTACTATCCAGTTTTTATTGTTTGCAAGAACTAAAACAAAATTTTATTCTCTTCTTTTGTTTTACTTTTCATATTTGTTTGAATGGATAATAGAATACAGTCAACCCTCCTATTGTCAAAAATGTTGTTGACAACGCCAGAAGTTATAACTCGACCCAATAATTCTATTTATTCGATTCCACAGTGATCTTCTCTCCAATAACAACCACAATAAAACTTAATTGCAGGTAATAATTATCAATACTCAAATTTTTACAATTTTATTTTTATAATAATTTTATGATTTGGTTTATGATGTGTATCGTTCGCCAGGTAGAAAAAGAAGAATTTGTTTTACAAAATTTCTTGAAATTATCGATTCAATTTTGTCATCTCATGTATACTAATTAGTTTTCGGAATTGAATCATTTTATACTACTACATACTAATTAGGAAATTGCATTAAACATACTCGCTAATCTAGTACATTAGATGACAAAAGTGATTGACATTATTTTGACATATCAAAATAAACAATAAATTTCTTAAAGTAATTTGTGTTAACAGTTTGCAGAGAAAAAATTACAATAGGCAAACGAAAAGTGTATTAAATTAGTTGACAAGATAAGTATTTGATTTTATATGACCCATTTATATAATACTAAAGTTAAGTTAATTCCATTTTAGATTGTTATTGTATAAGACTGGACTAGTGAGTGAGTTTGAATAATTTGACTAAATTTTAGTGAAAAGATACATTGGAAAAGCTGAAGCGTTAACTGCTTAAAATATGTAGAACAAATTAAATAAAGATTATTAAACAATTAGCTATTTGTGTTTTTGCTTCAGTTTCTCCAACATACTCCCGCGCCTTAAGCAATTTTATTTCTTAATGACTAATTTAACTAATTTTGTTATAGGACGTTTTATTTCGTTTCTGGATGTTTTCAGTGTTACTACCCTTGTGAGACCGTCATTTCCAGGATGTAGGTTTGTGATTCTGCCACGCATCCACTGACACGGATGCAAATTATCTTCTCGGATAAGCACTACATCATCAATTTGGAATACGTCGGTTTTCATTTTCCATTTGTTTCTTTGCTGTAGAGCAGCAAGATAATCACGATGCCACTGCTTCCAAAAACCTTGAAGTCGTTGCTGAATATTTTGCCATTTGGATAATTTGGTGGTTTTCACTCCATCTAGGGCTGGTTCTGGGATAGCAGTCAAGGACGTTCCAATCAGGAAATGTGCAGGAGTCAGAATTTCCAAATCAGCTGGATCGTCGTTTATTTTGCAAAGCGGCCTCGAATTTAGAAGAGCTTCAATTTGTGTTATCAATGTTGTCATCTCCTCAAACACAAGATTTACATTGGCCACCCTTTTTAAGTGGAATTTGAAGGGTTTCACAGTGGATTCCCATAAGCCGCCAAAGTGTGGTGCATGTGGAGGATTAAAATTGAATTTAATACTTTTCTGTAATATAAATTCGGAGATTAATAAACTGTTTGTTTGATTAATTATTTGATGTTTTATTTGTTGGAGTTCTCTATTAGCGCCCGCGAAATTAGACCCATTGTCACACCAGATTTGCTCCGGAGCACCTCGTCGAGCAACAAACCGTTTAAGTGCAGCCAGGAACGACTCAGTATCTAGACTGCTGACCACTTCTAAATGCACTGCTTTAACAGCTAAACAGACAAAGACAGCGACATATGCCTTCTCGATCGGAGAATTTCTTCGTTTACTCGTTTTAATGTACAGTGGACCGCCGTAATCTAATCCGATTTTTGAAAATACACGACTTTGTGTACACCTTTCTGCTGGTAAATCAGCCATTTTCTGCTCAGGTTTATGAAAACGGTAACGGATACAGACGACACAATATTTTATACAATGTTTAATTGTATACCTTGCTCCTATTATCCAGTATTTACTTCGTACAATACTCAGAGTTAGCGCGTTACCGGCATGCATATTGGTTAAATGAACTTCGCGAATGATCAATTGGCATGCTAAGTTATTTTTTGGTAAAATAACCGGATGTTTTACTGCAAACGGCAATGATGACTTTCTTAATCGACCACCCACTCGAAGAAGCCCTTTTTGATCAATAAACGGATCAAGTGAAGACAGTTGATTATTTACAGGGAGTTGTTGTTTCTTACTTAGAATAGTGAGTTCATGAATAAACGCAGTTTTTTGCACATTTCGGAGAAGTATAGTTTCCGCTTCATTCATTTCAGCTGACGTTATCGATCTGTTGTAATGTTGCGAACTACCTTTCTTTAAACCAAATCGTAATATGAACACCATGATTTTTTTAATTTTTGACCAAGATGAAAATTTATTTATTAAATTGAAAACTACGTCGT
Organism: Nephrotoma flavescens; assembly: GCA_932526605.1. Lineage (NCBI taxonomy): Eukaryota > Metazoa > Arthropoda > Insecta > Diptera > Tipulidae > Nephrotoma > Nephrotoma flavescens. Next base: position 164,000,204 of record OW052220.1, on the reverse strand, counting down.
CAACATCGGTGGTTAATGTTAATACATTTGTATATTTTTGCCTTTCTTCAGAGGAAGTTATGTTATCGAAGGATTCATGTTCCTTTGTTGATTTTGGCCAATTTTGTTCGTTGTTAACTAGCCAATGAGGCCCGTGCCACCAAATTTGTGATTTTGCTAACGCCTTCGGTTTTCAACCCCTGGAGATGACATCGGGATTATGCTTGGATTCAATATGGTACCATTTATCACGCGGAATAGTTTCAAGGATCAGGGATGTTCGGTTACCTACGAAGCTCTTCCATCTCCGAGGAAAATCAGATAGCCAGTGTAAGACTATCATCGAGTTGGTCCAAGCGAAAACCTCTGTGTCGTTGTATGCTAGAGACTTAATGCAATATTTCACTGAGTTGCATAAAAGTACTGCTCCACATAATTCGAGTCTGGGAAGTGATAATTGTTTCAGTGGCGCAACTTTACTTTTCGTATATACTATATTTACGCTCACTTCATCCTTCTCATTGACAGCTCGTAAATAAATAACACATCCGTAAGCGGCTTCGGATGCATCACAAAATGCGTGGAGTTGAATTCGTGTTGGTTTGATGAATGTCGTTAACCGTCGAGGAATTTGGATTGTTTCAACTTCTGGTATTGCAGAATAGAGATTTTCCCACGCGTTTCTTATGGCATCGGGTAAACAGGCATCCCACCCAATTTTCAGTAACCACATTTTCTGTAGCAATATTTTAAATAATATTATTATTGGTGCAAGCCAACCCAGTGGATCATATACTTTGGAGGCAATTGATAATATTTTTCGTTTAGTCCATCGTATATTATTGGTGTCTTGCTGGACCTTAAAAGAAAATGTGTCAGTATCAGAATTCCATAATATACCTAACGTCTTGATCGATGCATCATCCTCTATTAGTTTTGGAATATTCTCAATCTCTTGAGGTGAAAATGCTTTTGTAAATTCTGGTGAGTTTGATTTCCATTTACGAAGCTGGAATCCACTTTTACTGAGTATTTCGTTTAGTTGGTCTTTCAGAACTACAGCTTCGTTAATACTATCACAGCCCGTCAATAGGTCGTCAATGTAGAATTCGTTATTGATGGTTTCCGTAGCCTCTGGATATATCTGATGATATTGTTCAGTGGATTTTTTCAATGATTTAACTGCTAGATACGGAGCGCAAGCTGTGCCATATGTTACAGTATTGAATTTATACGCGTTTAGTTTTTCGAGATGATGATTGCGCCATAAAATAAGCTGGTAGTTTGCATCTTCAGAATTCATCAGAATTTGGCGGTACATTTTCTCAATGTCTGCCACCATAGCGATTGCATGTTTTCGGAATTTTATTACGATCGTTGATAAATCCGTTTGCAGATTCGGGCCAATGTGGAGAATATCATTAAGCGATGTTTGCGTGCTGGTCTTGCAAGAACCGTCGAAAACTACCCTCAATTTGGTAGTGCTGCTACTGGTTTTGAAAACCGCGTGATGTGGTAGAAAATATTTGTCATCATCTCGAACTGGGATTTCATTCCATGGTACATAAGTCATATGGCCTAGCGTAACATATTCATTCATAAATGACTGATAGGCGTTAAAAAACTCTGGCATCTTGGCGAATTTGCGTTCCATTGCTAGAAGTCGTTGATGTGCCGCCTCGAATGATCTGCCCAATATCGGCCTTGGTTCCTTAAACGGCAGTCTCACAATAAATTTTCCGCTAGCATCTCTCGATGTTGTTTCGTCATAGTATTCTTCGCATATGTTGATTGGCTGTTCTGCTTGGTATGACACTTCCTCGATTTCCCAGAAATTTTTCAACAGTTGGTGTAGATCCTCATTTAACGTTTGAATGGCTGGCTCGACGTTTACGTGTAAGTTTATGTTGACATTTTCTTAAAAATACATCAGCTCCTAGCAAAACGTCTATTTTATTTGGTTTGTAAAACTCCGGATCGGCTAATTGTAATTCCGGAATGACTTTATTTATTGTAATTGGTTTGGTTGGTAACAAACTTGTTATGTTACCAATGATATGAGCCGTGACGTTTAATGTATAGTGCTTGTCTATACCAGAATAAATGGTCATATCGATTTTCCCTTTTGTTTTATCAGTCGATGTAGAAGCTAGCCCGTAAATGGATATGGAAGATTGGCTTCGCTTAAGGCCTAGGCGTTGAGCACAATGTTCGGTTACGAATGAAGTTTGCGATCCCGAATCAAGAAGTGCTCGAAATGACTGGAGATTTCCGGTACGTGATCTAATATGAATAATAGCAGTTGGTAGTACCGTGTGTGGCGATGAATACAGCGTATGTAAAACTTGAGCATCTGGTTGCTTATTGGACGAAGGTGGTGGTTTAACAGGATGGGCATTTTCATTTGTCGATTGAGCTTTAGAAGAGTCAAGTATTGAATTATTTCCGTAAGAATCGTTAATTGACACGTGATGACTTGAAGATACAGATGTGTGCTCTGATTGTGTTTCATTTTCACTTGGATGAAGAAGAGTGTGGTGACGTTTATTACAAATCAGGCATGATGTTTTGCTGAAACATTTTCTCGTTGTGTGACCTTTTTTCAAACAGTTTCGACATGAATCCATTTGATCCACTAATTCTAATCTCGCATCTAAACTTTGGTTTTTAAAGACCGGACATCTGAACAATGGATGTTGCTGTTTACAAACGAAGCATTCTAGATTGTTGTTAGAACTGGAAGACAGAAACGATTTTACAGTTGGTTTAACGGAATGTCTTTTAGATGTTGCATCGCAAATTTCCAAAGCATCACATCTCTTATTTAGAAATGCGAGTAAATTTGTGAACGTAGGAAAACTCGTACCGACTGACTCGTTTGCCCATAATTGCTTAGATTCGTTGTCGATTTTGCTAAGTAGTATGTGGATAAGCCATGGGTCGCGAGTTTCAGCTTCTGGTCCTAGTGCGCGAAGTCCACGTATCACCTCATCAGCTGTTTCGGTAATGCGCCGTAAGTCTTTTCCGTTCGATTGCACACATGCTTTTTGGTCGAAAAATGTTTGAGTGAGCGATGTCACAATCGGAGTCATTTTATTGTAACGACTACATAATTTGTCCCATGCTTCTGAATAATTATTTTCAGTGACGGTAATATGCCGTATAAGAGAGGCAGCATCACCCGATAGTAGCCCTTTCAACATTTGTAGTTTGTGCACATTACTGATATTTTTGATGTTATGCACAGTGGAATTAAATAAATCGTGGAACGAGGCCCAATTTCTATAATCACCAGAGAAATTTTCTATTTGGATTTTTGGTAATCGTACTTGTTGTGATGTATTCACTCCTTCATAAAATGTCCGTTGCTGGTCGATAAACTGTTCCAAGGTTGTGTTTAAACCATGTGTAGCATTAACTTCATCTCGACCTTGATCTTTACTGCTAATAGCTGTTGTTAATAATGCTCGTGCTTTGTAGTACTGTTGATCCACTTTATCGGTGATTGATTTATACGTAGGAAATTCAAATAATTCGACCTCATATTCATTGAACGTTTGGTATCTAACCTCCAAAATATCAAGCCGACATTTAATGTCTTCGATGTTAGTGTCTGCCTTTATCTCTTCTGCAAATCGCAGAATTTGAATTATTTGATTGTAAGCGCGATCGCGGAGTCGTTCTAATCTGTCCATTGTAATTGCACAAAAATAAAAACACTTTATCACACTTTATTACTTAACTAATTTAAGCTCAATTTTACGAATAAAAGTTCCGCACGGTAGATAGAATTAATAACTAGAGTTTCACTGTTTTTGCGTTTAATTTTAATAGTAGTATATTTAAGATAAAAATTCTACTTAGCTGTTTTCTGTGGGAAATTCCCGGGTTTCGGCACCAAAATGTTCGTCAAAAATGTTGTTGACAACGCCAGAAGTTATAACTCGACCCAATAATTCTATTTATTCGATTCCACAGTGATCTTCTCTCCAATAACAACCACAATAAAACTTAATTGCAGGTAATAATTATCAATACTCAAATTTTTACAATTTTATTTTTATAATAATTTTATGATTTGGTTTATGATGTGTATCGTTCGCCAGGTAGAAAAAGAAGAATTTGTTTTACAAAATTTCTTGAAATTATCGATTCAATTTTGTCATCTCATGTATACTAATTAGTTTTCGGAATTGAATCATTTTATACTACTACATGCTAATTAGGAAATTGCATTAAACATACTCGCTAATCTAGTACATTAGATGACAAAAGTGATTGACATTATTTTGACATATCAAAATAAACAATAAATTTCTTAAAGTAATTTGTGTTAACAGTTTGCAGAGAAAAAATTACAATAGGCAAACGAAAAGTGTATTAAATTAGTTGACAAGATAAGTATTTGATTTTATATGACCCATTTATATAATACTAAAGTTAAGTTAATTCCATTTTAGATTGTTATTGTATAAGACTGGACTAGTGAGTGAGTTTGAATAATTTGACTAAATTTTAGTGAAGAGATACATTGGAAAAGCTGAAGCGTTAACTGCTTAAAATATGTAGAACAAATTAAATAAAGATTATTAAACAATTAGCTATTTGTGTTTTTGCTTCAGTTTCTCCAACACCTATAACGCAATTAATTCGTACCGTGTTATTGGGAACGGTGCTATAAGAAACAGGGGTTGCTTTATAATGGAAACCGCTTTATAAGAACACCGCGTTATAGCCGGGTTACTCACAATTTTTAAATCGCGTTATATGGAAATCGCGTTATAAGACAACCGCGTTATAGGAGGTTCACATGTACCCTACTACAGTGTGAATAGAGAATACTTTTTTTTTATTTTCTATTCTATGCAAGATGAATATAATCAGTAAAATTTTGCTTTCTATTCACTATTCGAGACGATCAGTTGTAAAAATTATTTGTTCGATCAATAAAGAACGAATAATATATTTTGTAGAGCGAATTTTAGAACCTTGATTGCAACCTTTAAGGCCTATTATGTAAAGCCAACATTCCGGTACATTTTAGATCAACTAATGAATGATGAAAAATTAAAAGTCATGGACGCGTGGAATTTTTTTTTCGAAAAATGACTGCGCTATCAGACTTTAGAAGTTAAATGGATGTTGGATACCCTTTGGCCAGATGCGTCAAAAACGAAGATCTGATATCTAGATAGATCTGATAAGTTCTAATACGGTTGCCTTAGCTCGTGAAGTAGAAGCAGAAGGTTTTGAAGATATCGTCTGCAGATATCGATGAATTATTAGTGGGTAAGGCACTTAGTAATGATGAAACTATGTAACTGAACTTACGGTACCGTAAAAAATGGCCAAGTTATAAAGGTGTCTAACTTTAAACAAAAATCAAAATTAACAGTTTTAGGGCGGCCACGCAATAAATTTTTTGTTGAAGAATACTTAAAAATGCAAGACAAAATCGTCCAACTTAGCCAGTTGGTGCAAGACAAAACCGTCCAATTTAGCCAGTTGACCAACTTTAAAAGATGTCCAACTTAATAGGTTTCACTGTATTATCCTCATCAACATATCTAATAAGCATTTAAATAAAAAGTGTGTAAAGCATGTAAAAACCATGATTTTGTATACAATCCTTTACTTTTATATGGATGCCATATCTTTTTTGCGCCATTTTTTTACTCGAATTTTCGGGAAATGTATCTATCGCGTAAAAACAGAATTAGGTTACATTTATTTTATTTAGTACAATTTAATTATATCGTACATTGTTCTAAATAATTTCAGAAAATTTATCATTAAGATGGCCACTTAAATTAAGTGACTTAATTAATTATAAATATATTTTAGGATGCTGATTGCTGAATATTTATATCAAAAAAAAAAAAAAATGAAAAATAATTGTGATGTCTTGTGCTAACGGACTTTCATTATATTTTCAACTATCAATTTGCTAACTATCAACTACTTAGGTGTCTGCATCCGGGTCGATTCGGTCATATTATCATGCTGCCGGTCATACATTTCAATCAATCGATACGTGAAACCGTGCGTCGTATTAGAAAAATTAATTAAATTTCTTGTACGGAGATTAAAAACTGTGGTATTTACTTGATTATTCTCTTTATTTGCAAATCTTCATAGTAATTCGAAATAATTTAACTAAAATAGCTAGCAAAAGCTTCCGTTATGTATTTACCTTTATGAAATAGGTATGCGTGTTTTATTAACGGATATTTACCCAAAATATGTGATTAGCTATTTGCTTGTATGGAAACAAATAATTTGAAAATTGTGATATTTTACCTGTTGACAATCGTTGAAAATAAACAAACGCAACTCAAGCAACAACACTAAGGTAAATACAAAAGGAAAAACTTAGAGCAAAATTAAAATTCCTGGAAGTTATGTTTATATCTTAAGAATGTTATTAAAATAATTTTTGTGCGATGTGATTGATTTAATGGATGTACGAGAACCATAGTTATTTAAATGATACGACCTTATTAATAAAATCAATATTATGCGATGGAAATCTTTTAATTAAATTCTTCATCGGAGAAATGTTTCTAGGTTTTTACTTTATACGTATTTGAAAGTTTATTTCCCTATTTTATACTAAATTTTTAATTAAACACCAAAAAACTCGGATAATTAAATCGAAATAGAATCATCATCTTTGCGAATATGAGGAATACAAAAAACAACTTCTCGCATACTACGTAAATTTAAATAAATTTTTACTTATCTTCGAATTCATATCGTTCTTGTATTGAATTAAAATACAATTACAACTTTTACAATGTACCTAGTTTATAGAATGAATATAATCACCACCTTTTTTATAATGCAAACTCAATTGGGATGAGTTTTTATTATAGATTTTTTAATAATCACTGGCATCAACATTATCGGATAGAATTTGAACACGTCAACAAGATTTGATATGTACATAACCATAATCATATTTTGTGTGGAGAATATTTTTCTACTTCCCATCCGTCTAATGCCCTCTAACTATACACTCTGCTGAATATTTAGAAACTCGTACTAACATAAAAATAAAAGCACAAAACACTCAATAAAAATTTTAAGTCGCTTCATTAATTAAACATAATCAAATGTAAAATATAAAAAGAAAAGGAGCTTTTGTTAAAAAAAGTTCTCGTTCTTTCGAACTGTGGAATATTGTACACAAAATATGAACATTTGTAATTGTTCATTCTTTATATTTATGCGAATTTAAAAATTTTCACTATACGTGTGTAATGTAATCACGGTATAAAAAAATTCAAACACAACAAAACCTAACAATTAATGTGGATGTAAAGAAGGTGTGTAACGCTACGCGGAAAAGTCCAGTTGTATGACCTTGTGACCACACATTTGGAGTCCCGTAGCGTTAACAGAATCTCTAAACTGCTATTAAGGCAGCTGCAGCACATTTGCCAGGCTAGGTGACAGGGATGGGCGTGGTTTGTGCTACCAGCAGTTTAAAGCTTGCAAGTGCTGCAAGGTATGGGTAAAACATAAGATTTATTCGTATTAACAACAAAAATAACACACAGAAACTACTTTATCATATTCATTGTCATTTATATGGAATTGGTAACCTTCAATTATCATCACAACCATATCACTATACTGTTGTGATCTCAGATGGTATTGACCACTTGCATTCCCCTTCCGCCCAAGGTCATCATTAGCAAATTTATATAATGACCCCAGTAATTTGGCACTAAATCACCTTTTAATAATTTTCACTTACACAGTCATTATACACTTAAAGAAAAACATTTGTAACAACGGAAAACGACATCATCAAAATTCGAGAAAATAATGGTGGTAAAAAAAAATTCAACTAAGAATGATAAGAAAACACATGATCTATGTCTCCAATGATTACACTATAACTTTAATTTACGGATACTTATGTATATAATTTTAATTTCAGTTACACTTAACTTTCCTTAATTATCTCTAATAACTTATTGAACCGGTTCCTCTACAACTTAACTATCATGCAATCGAGAATTTTTAACATAGGGATACCTTCTAGCACATAAATATTCTTTACTTAATATTCATAGTATCGATAGTAAATTTGTCAAATTTAATAATTGCACATAAAGATAAATAAATAAATATAATAATTTGAATAAATATAAATAAATAATATATACATATATATAGTTGAATAGATAAATATAGGTTTTAAATAATTAATTAGTTGTAAAAAAAATAGATTATAATGTTAGTACATGTCATGAGTACTTAACTGAATTTTATTTATGTTGCTGATGAGGTGTGACCTTGGAACCATTCGATTTATGGTGTCAAACATATGGTGTGATAACTCCGCGGTAAAACTGATCAATATGACCATTTCCTTTTTTGAGGTTGGCTAGCAGCTTATTATTCGTGTTTTTTTTTTTTTTAATTTTTTTTTTTGTTTTAAAAAAAAGGTTGACCCTGGACAAGAGACTCCGCAAAAAAAATAATCGCGTATAACTTTTCCAATCCCGCTGCTATCAGCTCACGGTATATACGTATCTCAGCGAAGCTGGTTTGCAATTTTACCTAGTTCACGGATGCCAAGAAATGATGTTACGCGGATACCGTTATCTCGTACTATGCACGCATCAAAAAGAAAAATTCGGAATTAACGCGGTTGTACATTAAATATTTTTTTTTTTTTCACTTTAGATCACAATCACATTTAAAAGAAATTAACATATTATGTATGCTAAAGATTACCTAGTCGCGTATTCCAATCAACCCAAACTTGCACCGCACTTGCTTTTACACTACCGACACGGTTTTAATTTTAAACTAATATATTTTTTTAAATGGTTATTTATACCACGTTCTTGCCAGTTTTAAGTCCAGCGATCAACTGATATTGGCAATCACAAATTTTGTTTGCTCTATAATTCAATGAAACAAATACACACCTATACATTATTATTTCGGTCACCTCATCAACAACACCATCATCTGTTTCATTGTATACTATAGATCACGTTTTCTTTTGCGTAACGTCATCAATAAATATTTTATAATATTATCAATAGTTTGTTAGTAGTAATTTGATTAATGTTAATATTTTAGTGAATTTTAGTGAATTACGTAAAGCTGTAACGGAATTTATTCCGTTACCAATTCAAATACCCAAATCCACTGTATTTTCCCTGGTATCAAAGTAATTTCACCATGATTTTGGAGATTCCATCTTCACCAAAATTCATCAAATACTGAGTCATGCGGAATTATTTAATTTTCTTTATGATTGCTGTTGCATTTATATACCTAAAAATTGGTATGAGGTGCAATACAGCAAATATAAAAATATTTTCTTTTGTGTATGTTATCCAATCGCAACTACGTCACTCATTCATAATATAACGTAGAAAGTATATAATGCAAATGAGTAAACATAAATAAATGTTTTGTAATTGGATTACATATCCATATGTTTTGATTGTGTACACGAAAAGCAAACGTTCTACTTTAGCAAACGACCTAAGTAGGAATTTAAAACGTTGCAATTTTCGTGGCACATATAAATTCTCCAAGTGTTTATTTTATAACACTTTTAAATGGGCGGTGTTTATTCTGTTTGCCAATATGGCAGAAATAATTATATTTGGTTGAGAGAGTAGTACATGTTGTACTAAAAATTTTCCCCTCCCGCCTCAACCAAGTAATATGTATAAATACCGTACCAAAATTTTGGTAAGGGGTCAGTGAGTCAATCAGTTTGCTAGTAGTAATTAAATAATTTAGTGAATTACGTAAAGTTTATATTTTAGTGAATTACGTAAAGTTTTGGTTGTTAAGGGTTTTTTTTTAGTGAATAAATTGTGGTAAATAAAAAAAAAAAAGACAGTAATTTGTTTGGTATTTTTAGGAGATCTAGTTGGGACAATTTCGGTAAGTATTCAGTAACCTAACTCACCATACTAATCCAAGCGGTACCGATCCGCAAAGCGTATGTTGGTTGTCTCTCTGGAAAGAGGGACGGGTGGTTCTTAAGCAACAGTGCCTCAGGCATTGCACACCCTTCTACCAGCAACGCTTTGCAGATCTAAAAAAAAAAAAAAATTACTTACTAATCACTAGGGCCATAGGCCAAAGCAAATTAAGATCCCTCGGGCAAAATGTACAATTAATTTAGGGTAATAATGCTACCCTAAATTAATCAATTAACAACCACGGCTTAATAGCCCAGAACATCGTTGGAGTATACTTCAACACCTATTGGGTCCGGGTCCCAATATCTCATCTCTATACCCACCATTTGATGGCATGCATTATGCTGTTTTTTCACTCCCTTTTTATTATTCAATATATGCGGTAATCTAGGCCGTAGTCTGAGTACCCCGAAACCCACACTGTTCCCCTCTGCCGGCTTGAGCTGCGGGAACCGACGCCGCATGGGGTACATAACAGATGACGGCAAAATTCTATGAATCAGAATTGTTTCTACGCAAGTAGAAGTTTGACTGTTTCAAGAAAGATATTGCGGGAGAGATGTTAGGTGTGTAAAATGTGCCGGCAGACACAACGCGAAAGACTGTTCTCTTAGTCGAACCGAACCTGCAAGGTGTATAAACTGTAAAGGACAACACCCAGCCAACTATAGAGGATGCGAAGTAGCGGTACAAGCAAAGGTTAAGAAATAAAACACGCCAATCGACTCAAAACAGTAATGTTAGAAGAGAAAGGATTCCAACTACAACTAGAGCGCCGACTCAACCAGAGCCCATAGGGCCAGAGAGGAGATCCTACTCTCAGATAACGCAACAAAATACTATTGAAGAAAATCCACTAGAAAGGATATTTCGAAGTATAGAAACGATAAATGCACGCCTAGCAAAACAAGAACGTGGTCTAGAAGCTATATATAAGCGGCTGGATAGACAAGAAGCTACCAATGAGCTTACATCAATGCTATACTAATCAAATGAATAGATCATTTAGAATTGTTATTTGGAACGCGAATGGATTACCACAGCATGTTCCAGAACTAGAAATTTTTCTAAACTTAGAAAAAATAGATATATGTCTTGTCTCGGAAACTCATTTAACAGAAACTTCATTTATTAAAATACGTAACTATCAATGCTACCATGCTATTCATCCAGGAGGAAACGCTAGAGGCGGGTCTACCGTAATTGTTAAAAATAATATTAAACATTACGAAGTGCCCGGCATTGAGGAAGAAATTATGCAGGTTAAAACCATAATAGTTGAATCAATATATAATAGGGAACTCAGTATCTCCTCTATTTACTGTCCCCCACGCCATCAATTAAAAAAAGAAGACTACAGTCGACTTTTTAAATCACTAGGATCAAATTTTATCATAGGCGGTGATTTTAATGCAAAGAACACCTATTGGGGATCTAGACTTACAACCTCTAAAGGGAAAGAGTTATTTAATGCAGCTCGCGAGAACAACTGTGAATTCCTCTCTGGCGATAAACCAACATATTGGCCTGCTGACATACATAAAATTCCAGATCTTCTTGACTTCTTTGTAACAAAAGGAGTTTTAGAGGACTACACATGCATTGAAAATAGTGAAGGACTATCATCTGACCACTCACCTGTGATCATGACACTGAGTACAATGATAATAAAAAAAGATAATTCACCTAAGTTAACAAACAATAAAACCAATTGGGATCTATTTAAGAAATTAGTAGAAGATCGAACAAATCTCGGCGAACCAATTAGAACGAAGGTGCAGTTGGAAGATCAACTAGAAATATTTAATAACATCATCCAACAAGCGGCTTGGGAAAGTTCACCGATTTCTCATACCAACGCTATAATGAAACATAACTATCCTCTTGAAGTCAGAGAGCTACTTAGGGAGAAACGGAAAGCTCGCAAAATCTGGCAGCACTCTCGTGCACCGCAACACAAAACTATTCTAAATTTTTTGTGCAACAAATTAAAACAACTAATAAAAGAAATAAAGAACGAAAGCATAACTAAGCGACTACGAGGTCTTTCTGAATTAAAGGATGACGATTACTCGCTTTGGAAAGCAACGAAGGGACTAAAAAGATCCAAAATGCATGTGCCGCCTATCAAATGCGATGACGGTTCATGGGCTAAAAGTGACAAACAGAAAGTCTCTCTATTTGCTGCTTATTTAGAAGAGACTTTTCAACCGTTGCCGAGGCAAACAGCAAATGAAAATACAACAGTCGTAAACAAAGCAGATGATCTTGACATAAGGCTTGTGACTTTATTGGAGCTTAAAACTGAAATCAATAGTAACTTAAGTATCAGAAAAGCTCCAGGTTATGATTTAATAACTGGGCAAATTGTGAAAGCCATTCCCGAGAAAGGTTTGCGTAAATTAAATCAAATAATTAATGCAGCTTTCAGATTAAAATATGTTCCACGACAATGGAAGGTGGCCGAAGTAATAATGATTCCTAAACCAGGCAAACCAGGAAACGATAAAAAATCATATAGACCGATATCACTACTTCCAATCATATCAAAAATATTTGAAAAACTGTTGCTGAAAAGACTCAAACCTATAATAGAAGAGAGATGCCTAATTCCACCACACCAATTTGGGTTTAGAGAAAACCACTCTACAGTTGAACAAGTTCACAGAATAACGGATGTCATTGAGGATGCACTCGAGAATAAGAAAATATGCTCCAGTATTTTCTTAGATGTAGCTCAAGCTTTCGACAAAGTTTGGCACCAAGGGCTTGAATTTAAACTGCATCGAGACCTGCCTAAGCAATTTTATCAAATTCTTAAATCGTACATAGCTGATCGACACTTTAGAGTCAAATTTGAAAATGAGTACTCTGAAATAAAAAGAATATCAGCAGGTATACCACAAGGTAGCGTACTTGGACCTATTCTGTTTATTCTTTACACGAGAGACTTACCGAATATTGAAGGTACCACAGTAGCAACATTTGCAGACGATACAGCTATTCTAGCAGTTGGAAAAGATATTTCGGAAGCAACAAGCAAACTTCAAAGTGCAGTTAACACGGTGAGCAACTGGACTAAAAAATGGCGCATCTCATTAAATGAAGCCAAATCAGTACACGTCAACTTTACAAATCAAAATGTAAACTGTATTCCCGTGGTTCTCAACTCAAACCAAATTCCATATGCAAATACAGCTAAATACCTTGGCATGACCCTCGATGCTAAGCTAAGATGGAAAGAACACATCAAGAAGAAAAAAGAAGAGTTAAACATCAAATATAGAAAAATGTACTGGCTCATGGGTAGAAACTCTGAGCTCTCAATACACAACAAATTGCTTCTATACAGGCAAATGCTAAAACCAGTATGGACCTATGGTATCCAGCTTTGGGGTTGTGCCAAGAAAACCAATGTACAAATGATACAATGCTTCCAAAATAAAGTGCTACGAGGGATTGTGAACGCCCCATGGTACATTAGGAATGACAACATCCATAGAGACTTGAAGATGGAATACGTCACCGATGAAATAAAGAATCATGCAAGGAAACACGTACAGCGCTTATCTCTACACGAAAATGCAGATATCCGTCGTATGTTGGACACCACTAACGGCGTGAGGAGACTCCAAAGGCAGAAACCTCTGGAGCTGGGCAGTTTGGTTTAGAAGAAAGTATTATAAAATGAGTAACCAATAGGTTACTCATCTTAACCCGAGAACTTAATTTAAGAAAGATAAATTACTAGATGATCTCTGAGTCAGTTGTAATATTGTATAAATAAATAAATAAATTTATTAAATAAAAAAAAAAAAAAAAAAAAAAAAAAAAAAAATCAATAGTACCACCATCATTAATATCCAAACATTCGATGTAAATGTTGTACTCTTGTTTTTATTTTACCACCCTATCCGAGATAATTCAACGCAGTAACAGCCAATGTTACAATCGTGGGGCAGTCCCACACCCATGAGAAGGTCTCATTCAAGCCGGGCAATTAAAAAACATTTTTACATGGATCATTACAATGTGAAAACCAACCTTCACCCAAATGTCGACATGCAGTTACAATTCCCTTGCCGAGTAATATTTCGTAAATATAAAGAACTTTTTGCCCTTAACGTCGAACCAACTCCTTATATTAACCGACTAACCAGCTCTTATATCCTTAGAATGATAATTACCGATTATTTTACCCGACAAATGTCTTACTTCATATATTACATTTCCAATACGCCTTGATATTATAGCTTTCACAAACTTCGGAGCCAACTTGCCTGAAAATTTCTTTGAAGCACTACTTTGCACGAAATTGCGCACGAATACTTCCTGGCCTACGGTGAAGCTTCGTAAACGTGTTCTCAAATCATAAATTGATTTCCGCTGTTCATATGACTTCTCCAAATTTTTCATCACCTCTTTTTGAACTGCCGACAACCGATCCGCAGTATCCAGAATCTGTACCGCTCTATCATCGAGAGCATTTAAGTTCCTCAACCATTCATAATTTGATCCATGCATGATTTTGTGTTGGCCGAATACTAAATAATGAGGAGAGAATTCTGCCGAAGAGTGTACAACGTTCCTGAGCGCTCCAGCGATTGCGTCTAACTGTCTGTCCCAAGTGTTATGGTCTTCTTTGATATAAGATCGTATTGCCGCTAAAATTGATCGATTGACTCTCTCAGACGCGTTTGCCTGCGGGGAATATTTTGCGGTAAATTGATGAGTTACTCCGTATTTATGCAGCAATTCTGCCAACATATGTGACTCAAATTGTGGACCGTTATCGGAGAACAAGACTTCAGGAACTCCATACAAATAAAAGACTTTATTTTCTAAAAACTCAACCAGTTTCATTGCCGTTGCCGATCGTAGCGCTTGTAAAATCGGAAATCTGCTGTATTGATCGAGAATAATTAATATTGAAGTATTTCCATTCCTCGTTCGTGGATACGGCCCAAGGAAGTCGACGTAGATTCGTTGAAATGGTCGAACAACCTCTATTAATCTCCCCATAGGTGGCTTAGAATTAAAGTTCATCGCTTTGGTCGCCTTGCAAACATCACACGCGTTAACAAATTTTTGAACTTGGGATACCATTCCATTCCAATAAAAATATCGTTTTAGCATTTCCAGTGTCTTTGCTATTCCCGGGTGTGACGCGGATGGTGGATTATGCGCCTGCATAATTAATGATTTCGTTAGATCATCTGGAATCACTAACTTCCAAGTTGGCAAATCTAAATTTTCCTTAACCTCTCGCTGGGCTCCCATATTTATATAAAGTTTATCATCGATTACAGCATAATTAGTTTTAATCTGTGGATTATTCAAAATAGTTTCCATTCGTCCACGATAATCGGTGCTCCGAAAAGTCGGTGAGTTAATATCCACATGAACAGGTGAATCCATCATATTTAACACTTCATCTACATGAACTCGTGATAAGCTGTCAGGCACGACATTCTGTGTCCCTTTGCGATACTCTATGTTAAAATTATGTGGCTGCAACTTCAATGCCCATCTCGCTAATCTGCCAGATAACTCCTTCTGATCGATTAGCCATCGTAAGCTGGAGTGGTCGGTTATGATGGTAAAAGGGTACCCTTCGATATAAGCCCTGAACTTTTGAACACTCATCACAGCAGCTAAGCACTCCAATTCGGTCACGCTGTAATTCCTTTGTGCCTTATTTAATTTGTACGACATGTACGCGATTGGATGTTCTTCATCATCATGTTTCTGAAACAGGACAGTTCCGATTCCTGTTGTACATGCATCACATTGGATGAAGAAATGTTTAGAGAAATCGGGGTTTACTAACACAGGAGCCGTCACTAAAGCTTGTTTCAAGTCATTAAATGCCTTTTGGGCCTTTTCGTCCCAACTTATCTTACTTCCTTTCTTTAACATATCACTAATAGGAGAGGTCATCGAGGAATAGTTCGGAATGAAACGCCTATACCACCCGGTCATCCCCAGGAATCGACGCACTTGTTTTGCAGTTTTAGGAAGAGGGTATTCGGCTATGCCTTGTACCTTCATCGGATCCACTTTCAGTGAGCCATCACCAACTACATAACCCAAGTATTTCGTCTCTTTTAGCATAAATTTGCTCTTTTCCACATTTATGGTCAGATTAACTGAGTTTAGTAATCTGGCCACTTCAGATAATAACATCAGATGTTCTTCAAAAGTTGCTGAAACAACCAAGAGATCATCTAAATAAACAAATACTCGATCATGTAGCTGGTGAGGCACCACCTTATCCATCAACCTACACATTGTCTGAGCTGAATTACATAGCCCAAACGGCATGACAGTAAATTGATAAAGTGGTCTCCCTGGCACGGTGAAGGCCGTCTTATCCCTTGAACCCTGATCGAGAGGTATTTGCCAAAAGGCATCTTTCAAATCAATTGCACTGATATATTTTGTTTGGTCTAATCGGCTAAGAATACCCTCGATCAAAGGTAAAGGATAAGCGTCCCTCACCGTAACCGCGTTCACCTTTCGCGCATCAAGGCATAACCGAACCTTTCCATTAGCTTTCTTTGCCCTAGTCACTGGAGATGACCAGGAGCTCTGGCTTTCCTCAATAACACCGAGACTAATCATTCGATCCAACTCGTCAAATATTTCTTCTTGTACCGCCGGTGATACAGCATAATGGCGTTGTTTTACTGGTGTCGCATTTCCTACGTCTATTTTATGTTCAACTAAACTGGTACGCCCTAATCCCAAACTTTCACAAGATGGAAATTTACTAACAACATTGTCCAGTAGTAATTTTTGTTGTGGTGTCAAATCATGTACGTTCAGATTTTCCGTTTTGGACACGTTTAATGACGGGGTTTTATTAAAAGCAATTTCATTTACAAGAGCTGGCGCTAACCCAAACATCTCCCAAAAATCTATTCCAAGATAGAGAGGCTGACTTAATCCTGGTGCTATATGTATGCGGATACGATTGGTTTTACCAGCAAACGAGACTCTAGCCACGATATGACCTAGCACAGTTTGAACTTCACCCCCTGCAGTTGATAAATTAGATGGTAAATTAAACATTCTAAAATTATTATCCTTGATGAATTGTTTTGACCCGCACCCTAGCACAGTAATATTGGCCCCGCTATCTAATAAGCCTTTATAAGGGACACCATTTATTAAAACTTGAGCATAAGGTCTATTATCTAACTCGGTACGTAATCTAGTTTCACAAATCATTTTCTTTAATGTCTTTCGAAGATGGAAATATTTGATAGATCTATTCAATCGGGAACTATAAACGAACTTTTTTTGGTTTACTGATCTTTGTTTAGCTTCTTCGGAGGCTTCGACAATTCCCGCTTCAGTATCCTGTAATATTCGGGGTCGGTGTTCGTAGCTGAATCCTCCAGACTTGGTCTGGGTGCCGATATGCAATTTACTTGGGATCTCAGAACCCCAGGATTTCTGATCTCCCCCCGATAGTTTCCCTGGGCACTCAAATTTTTACAATTTGCACATTGAGGTTTAAACACATTTTTGGTACCACAGCCGAAACAAAATATATTTCGAGTTAAACTAGTACATTCTTTATATAAATGTTCAGGACTTGAGCAGTTCCAGCACCCGACAGATTTTGATGCTCTATTGTAATGAGTTTGCGTATTAATCGTACGTTTGGCACAGGAAATACTGCATACAGAATCTTGTTGCTTAGGCTGCTCAGAAAATTGCGTAGGGTAGTCGTTATTTTCACCAACGCTTCCTCCCACTCCCAGCTCACTCACTTGACGCCGAGTTTGGTGATGTATCTCTGGTAACCACCCAATTCTCTCCCAAGTATCTTCAATTGTAATACAATGATTCAGGAACGTTGTTATATCATTAAAACTTTTACCTGCCAAAAATGCTTGAAGACCACCTCGCATATTCCGGTTCATTAAACGAATAAGTTCCTGGTCGGATAATGGATGGCTCAGTGTTAGAGATATGCTACGCAATTTGTGATAAAAATCTAAAAATGACTCCTTCACCTTCTGCTTCCTACTTTCCAGAACTTGGCGGATGTCGTCATCTGTTCTACGAATTCGGAATCGATGAAGCATTGTCTCGTGTAACTGCTTCCACGTAACCCATCCAAAATTTTCACGATGTTCCCAATACCAATTTAACGCATTATCTTTCAGCAGAACCCCGAAATCTTCCACAAGTCGTTCGTGTGTAATCCCATTAGCTCTGGCCATATTCTCTACCCTATATAAAAACTTCTCAACTGGCAATTCATCTCGCTTGTCTCCATAAAATACTAACTTCCAGTTATAAATAGCTAAATACTTCTGTGTTGGATGCATATTTGGGAACTGGTAACCCGTAGTAGAACAAATGCCACTGTGATCCGCTACATTAGGACCAAACGGTATTGTATTCATTGGCGGTATATTAAATGTACTGACCGGATTTTGGCTTGGAACAAAATACTGAGATGGAACGTTCTGCGTCGGAACATTAAATGATGGCGCTGAATTTCTATTCGTTACATTCGATGAAAGTACATTATTTCGCTGTAATTCGGTTCTTTGTACTGGATTTCGATTTCCGGTGAAAGGCTGTTCATTAAACTTCACTAGCTGACTTTGCGGCTCATGTGGTAACGAGTCCTGGTTACGATACAATGGAAATCGACTACGATAAGGCTGACTGATCGAGGTATTTAATCTTTCTAACAGCTTATTTATAATTGCCTCCTCTTTTGCTTCCTCTTCACTTACTCTTGATGGACCGCTTAATGGTACATTATCAGAGTGAATAGAAATAATATCATCATTTTCACTGCCTAGATCCTCAATTTGTACATTTTTAGTAGCAGGTTCTTCGTGTGACTCAATACCATTTGGATTATGGTCGCCATCAGTTTCCTCTTGATCACTTCCACTCACACTTTCATTTATAAAAACATCTCTGATTGAATTTTCCATATCTTGCACGGATACATTTTTCAAATTCATATTTTCGAAACAACTCATTAATCTATGTGATGACTCTAACCATTTCTTCGCTTGCTTTGTAGCCGATTTAGAAGCTTATTCTAACTAACCTTCCCATGACATGCAGAAGAAGAGTTCTTAGTTCCTGATATTTTTCAGATTCAATACTCAACTCACTTTGCACTGCTTCTTGTAGTTCAGCTTGAATTGATTTTAGCTTAGAACCGCACAAAGAAACTTCCCTCTTGGGATAACGAGCAGCAAGTGCATGCGCTCGAACTGGTGGATCGGATTCATTTCTATTTTCTTTCTCTAATATTTCGTGCAAAGCCTTCAGTTTAACGCCTATTGCACCTGTAATATTGCGAATTTGACATTCAATGGAGATATCGCCGCAATCTAAATACTGAATATTCATGCTTATCGAATTTTAAATTATTTTATCAAAAAAAAATATAAACGAGTATATTCTCGGAAATTTATAAATACACAATAATACTCAACACGTTAATAAACTAATTAGAAATATATTTAAATCAGTTAGCTTCCAAAACCAAATGAAATGATAAATAATAACAATTATACCTTTTCCTTTTTTTTTTTATAATTATTCAAAACTGCAACATAAAATATAATTAAATTTTGTCTCAAATTAGATTTTGTTTTATTTGACTTCTGACATATAAAGAAAAAAGGTGATTTAGTACCTCATTACACATAAACGTAAACATGGCCGTGACAATAATTTCCTATAACACTATACAGTTTAACGATCTATCATGATACTTAAGTATGAATTCACTAAAGATATTAATTCTTCAACACTGATCAGCAGTGGATTTCAAACTCATTTACAAACTAAGGATCGTTAACATTTAAGATACATGCATTAGTCCCTTTGAATAATAGAATCAAAAACAAACTCTCGAAGGAGCAAACCTATTATTCTACCTCATGCATTTTCCAAATTTATTACTTTTAACATAAAACTAAAACTAGATATCGAATACCAATATTCTTAGTAGATACGAGTACTCATAACAACCAACATTTTCTATAGAAAATGGAAATTGGTGGAGATATCTAATTAACTGATGAGAGAAAAAAAAAGAAATATTGACGGTTCAAATTTCAAGGAACGTTAACATCAAAACGCTATTGCGGATAATAACACGGTAATTTGAATCGCCAGATAAATAATTTACAAAAGGCATGCTAAACAAACAAAATTAATACTAGTAAATCTTAATTACCCATATAACGTATTTGATCTATATGATTTGGTAAACGGTATAAATTGACGATAACTTTGAAACTCCTAAATATCGTACTTTAGCCATGAAATGATGCTTATTTAGTTTGGGCGCCACTGTAACGCTACGCGGAAAAGTCCAGTTGTATGACCTTGTGACCACACATTTGGAGTCCCGTAGCGTTAACAGAATCTCTAAACTGCTATTAAGGCAGCTGCAGCACATTTGCCAGGCTAGGTGACAGGGATGGGCGTGGTTTGTGCTACCAGCAGTTTAAAGCTTGCAAGTGCTGCAAGGTATGGGTAAAACATAAGATTTATTCGTATTAACAACAAAAATAACACACAGAAACTACTTTATCATATTCATTGTCATTTATATGGAATTGGTAACCTTCAATTATCATCACAACCATATCACTATACTGTTGTGATCTCAGATGGTATTGACCACTTGCATTCCCCTTCCGCCCAAGGTCATCATTAGCAAATTTATATAATGACCCCAGTAATTTGGCACTAAATCACCTTGTAATAATTTTCACTTACACAGTCATTATACACTTAAAGAAAAACATTTGTAACAACGGAAAACGACATCATCAAAATTCGAGAAAATAATGGTGGTAAAAAAAAATTCAACTAAGAATGATAAGAAAACACATGATCTATGTCTCCAATGATTACACTATAACTTTAATTTACGGATACTTATGTATATAATTTTAATTTCAGTTACACTTAACTTTCCTTAATTATCTCTAATAACTTATTGAACCGGTTCCTCTACAACTTAACTATCATGCAATCGAGAATTTTTAACATAGGGATACCTTCTAGCACATAAATATTCTTTACTTAATATTCATAGTATCGATAGTAAATTTGTCAAATTTAATAATTGCACATAAAGATAAATAAATAAATATAATAATTTGAATAAATATAAATAAATAATATATACATATATATAGTTGAATAGATAAATATAGGTTTTAAATAATTAATTAGTTGTAAAAAAAATAGATTATAATGTTAGTACATGTCATGAGTACTTAACTGAATTTTATTTATGTTGCTGATGAGGTGTGACCTTGGAACCATTCGATTTATGGTGTCAAACATATGGTGTGATAACTCCGCGGTAAAACTGATCAATATGACCATTTCCTTTTTTGAGGTTGGCTAGCAGCTTATTATTCGTGTTTTTTTTTTTTAATTTTTTTTTTTGTTTTAAAAAAAAGGTTGACCCTGGACAAGAGACTCCGCAAAAAAAATAATCGCGTATAACTTTTCCAATCCCGCTGCTATCAGCTCACGGTATATACGTATCTCAGCGAAGCTGGTTTGCAATTTTACCTAGTTCACGGATGCCAAGAAATGATGTTACGCGGATACCGTTATCTCGTACTATGCACGCATCAAAAAGAAAAATTCGGAATTAACGCGGTTGTACATTAAATATTTTTTTTTTTCACTTTAGATCACAATCACATTTAAAAGAAATTAACATATTATGTATGCTAAAGATTACCTAGTCGCGTATTCCAATCAACCCACACTTGCACCGCACTTGCTTTTACACTACCGACACGGTTTTAATTTTAAACTAATATATTTTTTTAAATGGTTATTTATACCACGTTCTTGCCAGTTTTAAGTCCAGCGATCAACTGATATTGGCAATCACAAATTTTGTTTGCTCTATAATTCAATGAAACAAATACACACCTATACATTATTATTTCGGTCACCTCATCAACAACACCATCATCTGTTTCATTGTATACTATAGATCACGTTTTCTTTTGCGTAACGTCATCAATAAATATTTTATAATATTATCAATAGTACCACCATCATTAATATCCAAACATTCGATGTAAATGTTGTACTCTTGTTTTTATTTTACCACCCTATCCGAGATAATTCAACGCAGTAACAGCCAATGTTACAGGTGGGTGAAAAGAAGAGCCGTTCAAGTTCATGTTGGGTTTATCATCCATGTTAAAATGAGATTTGTTTTATTCCTCGGCACCCGTAATTATTTTGTAGCTAATTTTACGCATTTAGTTATGGATTTGACGGCTGACGTAAGGATATACGATAGTAGATTAATAAGTATGATTTTAATTTAAAATTGATATAGTGAACGATATAATTTGTTTATAATTAAAATAATGCACGTTAAATTAATAAATGTCGTAGTTACCAAATATTTTTTAAAAATATATCTTTATTAAATGCGTATAACTGATCTTACGTTAGATTTTTGTTTAAGAATGTTTGATATTAAGCTCAAAAGCGCTTTTATAGTTAGAAAATCTTATGTGAGGCCACCTTAAGAAGTTACTTAAAAAACGGGTAGATCAAATTCTACTTGCAAACAAGAGTTCCAAGTTAAATTTTTTATACAAAAATCGAAGTAATTGAGACCGACATCGGTTTTTCCGCTTTTCTTTTTCCAAGTAGACGTGTTAGAAACCAGAAATGTGTGAAATCTCATTTATTAAGTAAGTTATCGAATTTTACCGCCAATTGTCTATTTGGAATTTGTTGTATTTTATTTCTTTATAATTAAAATACTTTATACTTTTTAATATTTATTTAAATTGAAATACTTACATCCAATCTGTTTAGGTGTTCATTACGATCTGCTTCGTTTTTAGAAGTCTTCTATCAACTACAACTACTGATATGATCAGTGTTGACTGACGAACAATATTTTATATTTTTGATACATATAATCAATGATGATTACATGTTACTTCACAAAATCTCCCTTTGTAAATTGTTGTAAAAAAAATTCAGTTTTAATAACTAAAAATGCTACAACTATTAATACTTCATTTTTTATGTATACCTTATTTCTTTTTTCCGAAATTTATCTTTAAATTTATCTTTTAATTCATCTTACATAGTTATCCAGATATGTTGGATGTTTGGATGATATGTTGGATGTTTAGGTATTCGTCCTGCTATGAATATGAACCAAATTGTTTAAAGGGTCTCTCATTATAGACGTCTGGTTAGATTATTTTTTCTCGTCAGTATTGGGAATAACCTGTCGTTGTAATCAAAATCTTCTGATTTTATTTGTAGGTTAGGTCTAAGTAATAATTTTTTTACATGAAAATTGTGTCTCGCTAATGTCCTATTGTCTTGATTGGTTAAAATATTTGATCTCGGAAAGTTGTGTTGTTCAATGACATGGTCTGGCTCCCAAATTTGGAACCTATGCAACCCAATCATTAATGGTTGTCAGCTGCAACATAATTTCTTTCGAAGGCACTTTAATGTACAAAGGGAGATGTTTGCTTTTGCACGCAATAATCGTTAAATGCTCTTATTATTTTCTCTAACGCTGTGTGTTCGTTAAATGTAAGGTATCATAGATCTCATAACCATCATCACCGATTAGATTTAAAAAATAGCAATTTTGACAGCAATTTTTCTTCTTTTTCCTCTAACCCACTCGCTTTTATATAATTATTAAATTATAGTCGTCTCTTTCCCCGTTTACCTATGAAACCGGTATTAATTCCGACTCATTTTTAAACAAAAAATTTTCGGTGAAGCAACTCTAACACAAATAGAAATGAAATAAAAAAAAATTAAGTCCATTTTTGAGACGTAGATTTTAGTTTAAATTTTATATTCGAGAGGGCGAGACGAAAACCGGGTGAGAGGCTTAGCAACGAATGTCTTTTAAGACATCCACCGACATGCTTTTCTGGAAGATTGTGCTTCCTTTGTTCCACCATTACAGCAGCATTTTATCTGGAGGTCCTACACAACGAGTTTGAATCTTCTGTCTTAAAGCTTTTTGGCCAGAATTGTAAATTTATTTTTCAACGGGCCAACGATCCGTGCCATACCGCCAAAGTAGTGAGTTATTAATTTCGAATTGTAGATAGAAAAATGGGCTTTCAGATAAACATAAATAATTTGTTAAAAACTTGTTTTTTTTCTTATCTCTTCATTTAAAGGTAAAAACGTACTTCGAAGAAACAAGTGTCTATGTGTTGAGCTGGCCCCCGTATAGTCCAGACTTAAATCTGATTGAAAATATTTGGTCTATAATGAAGCAAGAAGTAGCAAGAAAGCGCCCAGAATCGACTCAAGCGTTAAAAAGTTTGTTGATGACGATTTGGGAACCCATACTTCCCGAATTTGAAAAATTTATCAAATTCAATGAATCGGAGGTGTATCGTTGTAATAGAAGCAAATGGCGGTCCAAGAAAATATTAATATTAAAGATAGAACTTCTATAAATCAATAAAAAACAAAAAAAAAATAAAAAATAAGTGTTTATTTCATCTTTTACTCCAATCAACGTATTTTGAATATTTTGGCATTTTTCGGGGGTTTGCCCCTAAATTGCAGGTATTTTTTTCAAAAAATTACGTCATACATGTATTTAAAATGAAACAATAAGCCAATTGCTTTTAAAAGTTTTGTAATTTTAGCAAAAAAAAACTTCAATTTGCAATAAAATATATTTCCCCATTTTTTTTCCCAGCACTGTACATGTGTTTTATTGTTCTTTTTTGAAGTACTTCAAGTTTCAAAACCTTTCACATCCGCCACACACAGGACTAAGATACATTAAATGCAGTAGAATGAAGGCATTATAAATTAGTAAAAGAATTTTTGGAGGCAAAATGTTCTTTAAATATTTTACGGAGAACACGTAAGGGCGAATCTTAGCTTTGGTCATTTCTACTTGGTTATTCCATTTTAATTAATTGTCTAGCACTAACCCTAAGTATTTAAAGAGGTTTATCGTTTCAATGCCACCGTTTGTTTTATTCATTGATAGTTGCATCCGAGAGCATTTTATTTGTGAATAACATGTACTTGATCTTTTTTGCATTTAGATGAAGCCTATTTTCGTTAAACCATACAGTTGGATTTACCCTCTAAGGTAACTACAGTTCCCTACAGTTGGATTTACCCTCTAACGTTAAACCATACAGTTGGATTTATCCTCTAACTTTTTTCTTATGTCCGATGATAAAGGTTTAATTTATTTTATAAAAAATTTTATGAAGTGGAGTTGCGATATAGGTCCTGGAATTTAGTAACTATTCGTTAGCCGGAATAACGGCTTACGTCTGGTTGTAGAGGAAGATTAGAATTCATAAAATACATGAAACCTTCGTCTATCACCGGAGAAAGCCCAGCCAACGTATAGCTTCTGAGTTCAATTAACTATATCTCATTTCCATCTTTTAGAAAGATTTTGAAAAAATTACAGAAATTATTTTATATCTCCCTCTACCACCGGACATAAACCGACAGTCCGGTCAACGAATAGTTCATGAGTTCGACGGGCCAAATCTCAACTCCAGTTCGTAGAGAAATTATTGGAAATTACTTTAAACTATACTCTCATACTTTGCTCATAGAAAAGTTTTGAAAAAATACTTCAAATTAAGTCTTTGACCGACGGTCTTCATCTCAACTTCACATAATAGAAAAATATTGAAAAACCACAGAAATTACTTAAAATCTTTTTCTACCACCAGTAATAAGCCGATAGTCCGGCCAACGAATAGTTTCTCTGTTCGATGGACTATACCTCTACTCCACTTCATAAAAAAATTCTCAAAAAATCGCAGAAGAGTCCGGCCAACGAATAGTTTCTTTGTCCGAGCGACTATATATCATCTCCACCACATAGAAAAATTCTGAAAAAATCACAGAAATTACATTAAATCTTCCTCTAGACGTTGTCTAAACTTCTTTTTTTTGAAGTTTACAATAAAGTGAGAATATCGTTTTTCCTTTATATGATAATTTATTTTATTTTATTTTTTAGTACTAGGTTCGAGAGTTCCCTCTTCGTCCTATTTACTCTATTCTAATTTTTTGTTCACAAATTTTTCTTTAATATATTCGTAAATTTCGTTGAAAGGCTTCCTATTGTTCAATAATTGTGGATTGTTCCTGTGTTGATAAATTTTAGACTCTTCTATTCTATCCATTTTTTTCGCCTTTTTATTCTGTGTAGGATTTCTAAATTGCTGTCATATCCTGTGTAAGTGTGCTATTTAGATTTTTTGCGTATTTGGACTGTGTTATAGTTTTTTCCACATAGTTTACGTATTCTTTAAATCGTATAATAAAACTCTGCCCAGTTTGTCCGATATAGAACGCCTCGTAATCCTTTTTTTATTATTTAGGCAGTTTACCATTTTTGAACCAAAAATTAGAATAGAGTAAATAGCTGACGAACAGAAAACTTTCGAAACTAGTCCTACAAAATGAAATAAATATATTATCACATAAAGAAAAAAACGATATTCTCAATTTACAGTAAAATTTAAAAATTATATCTCGAGATAAAAGTGCACAACAGAATAATGGAAAATATTTGTCCAAACGTTCCATTAACCGACTCGTTATCTTCGTTGCTGTCAGTTAAACCGTGTGTTAGTAATAGATTATAGTAAGACATCATATCTTGGTTATAATTTTCTTTGTCAGTATCTTTTCTGGAGAGTGTAATTATTTTTTGTCTATTTCTCGGGTAATTTTTTATTGAGATACGTTTATCACGACTTTTTAATGTTATAATTTAATTCGTAATACTGTGTAGTTAATATTCCCTTTCTCACCTGTAAGTAGGCATTTGCTGTAACGAAGTCGAGAGATTTCTTGGTGAATATCTGAAGTTCCAAATAATTCTAATTTCTCTCATGTAACGCCGGGGTAATTTTCTCTCTCTCTCTCTCTCTCTGGCACTATATCCCGGTGATTAATTCATAGATCCCAGATAGATTAGATTTCAGCGATCCCCCGGTCGCTGGAGCAAGCATGCTGATCACTTTGCCACCTGGGTGGTCCAGCAAATTATAAATAATCTAGTTTAAAAATAAATAAATAAATAATTTATTCATTGGCAACTAAAAGATAATTTAGAGTATCGCCATTGTGTAGGACAGTCCTACTCTAATGATATCGTCTCGAATTTTAATTTCTTTTGTAATCCGTTAAATTCTCATACGAAGGAAGTTCAATAAGTCCGGTAAATCTATATATCCCTTTTTCAACCAAAAAAAATAAAAAAATGGCTTAATTAAAGTCCAAACCATACAAATGTGTGAGTAAAAAATCATAGTATGTAATGGCGTTTTTGATAAAACATTACGCTTGATTTGAAATACAACCAACACAATTGTATGTATAGTTATAGTGTTTTTAATCGGACGAAATAAGTTTGAAAGGAATGCGCAAATGTGTAAGTTGGTTCAAAACACATACAAAAATAAATTTTTGACATGGTACTTTTGCCGTACTCGCACAATTGTGTGAGAAAATCACAAAAGGGATATGAGATACATAAAGGTAAGTACATAAAACAAAATTAAATATGTCTGTAACCGTTGTTTCTTTTATACAAACATCTTATTCTGCGTATATGAAATCGGAAAGCAAAAGCATCATACTCGCTCTCGAACTCAAACCCAATCAAATTTCGTGAAATGCTTTATGCCTCGCCTACTAGTTCCATACTCGAGTGGAAATATTTTTAACTTTGTTGTTATTTTAATACGTTTTGCGTGATACCATGGTATTTTTACCGAACAAACTCCCGATGTCATGTACGCAGTCTTAAGTAGTAATTCAATTAAATATTTATTTCGAGTACCAAATTCAATTTTAAGTCAATTTTTAAAATTCTCTATAAAAGTCATTCGTCTGCTGTAGACCCAGCCTTCTCGCATGATCACCAAAAAGGCAGTGTCCTGTCAGTATCCCTACGACCAACCTCTCGTTTTCCCAGGGATACTAGTGCACATAATTACACTCTAGCTGGAGCAAGAATTTCAGGTGCAGAGAACTAAAGTTTGGACAAAATATTGTATAAATAACATCAAAAAATTTGGTACCGCTTATGATCTTCTTGTATCGTACATATATATAGGGTTTTCCAATAGGAATGATATGATTTTTAAGTGATGTTTCGGCCATTTGTTATATGTCATGATTTGTCGTTTTTTGTTTCATTGTATTCAGTAATGTTTTTATTTTATTATCAAAATAATCGTTCTCCAATTGCAACTTTTCGTGCGCTTTTGTCATTATATAATCGTAATAATCGTCCAAGTGTGCTCGGTGCTCGCTATTCGTCGAACTGTTGAACATTTTGAGCGTACATTTACTTTACATAATGTTCAAGTGCCAATAAGATAAAGAAACGCTCGAAGTAATGTAAATATTGCTGCCGTTCAGGCAAGTTTTGCTGAAGACCGCAATTTGCCGATTCCAAGCCGTTCTCAAGTATTGGGACCGTCTCAAACCACAACCTGGCGAATTTTGAGAAAGGATTTACATACGACTTGATTTAGTGGAAAAAGTGCTCGAAAATTGGGTTCATCAAATTCGTTCCTGCAGAAGAAGTCGTGGAGGCCATTTGAATGACGTTTTATTCAGAACTTAATTGTATCGATTGTACTTCACATTAAATAAAAAACATTTCAATTTCCTTAACAATTAGTGTGTTTTTTTTAAAGAAATCATATCACTCTTATTGGAAAACCCTATGTTATAACATTTTGTTAACAAAATTTTTTTTTTAAATATAACCCAATCATAATTTATGTATCTGTATATTACATATATTACATAATTTAACTCATTTGTTAACCTTTGGACCGAGGACCCACCCATATTCTTTAGTTTGAAACGATTGTTACTAATTTTCTATACTTTAATTTTTTCTATTTTCCACATCATTTATTAGAGAAATGGAGGAAAAATAATGAAATAGAGGTAAATGTTGGTAAATATTTTTTATTTTGCCAAAAAAACACAATATGAAGCCTGAAATTTAATTTTATATTATGTTCGAACGAATGATCCGGATTGTATTCGAACGTTACGTGCATAGTTTTTACCTACCTATGCTTTAGCTGATTTTACATACATAAATACCACAAAATATAATTCTCTGGTACGATAAGTAGTACAGGGAGATAAATTAATTATTGCCTGTACTCGATTATCTCAGAACAGATTTCAAAATTAACTGTTGCTATGGAAACATTTCTCGTAACAATTCTAAGGTTTTTGAAGCAGTATGACATATGACATCATCCTGTAGGAACCACATGTTCACCAAACCATTGGCATGCAATACTGATTTTAAAAGTTCCTTATCACACACACGATAACGCTCGCCAATGTCTGTAACAGCTGAACCATTCCGATTTTCGTAAAAAATTTGGTCATTGGACCATATTTTTACGTAAATCCGAATGGCTCAGCTATACAATGACTGTAATAGCTGAACCATTCGAAAATCCGGCTATACTCAGTTTAAGGTTTTATTGGATAAAATAAAACCATTGATCACAAAATAAAACACAGTAATGCGTGCAGCCATTAGTCCGGAAGAGAGGCTGTCGATAATTTTGCGATTTCTTGCCACAGGTCGGTCATTTGAAGATTTAAAATTCAGCTACGCTATATCACCGCAATATTTAAGTATTATTATTCCTGAAACGTGTATTGCAATTTATGAAACACTTTAAACTGAATATACAATATACTCGTAAAGGTATGTAATAACTAAATTTTATTTAAATATAAATTAAGATTACATTAACATATTAGTTTCGTTAATTCATTTCAAGAACGCTTTTTTCTTGTTTTCACCACATGCAGCCCAAGTACAAACATGTTCATATTAAGGTATTTTCTCCTATGTCACTACTGAGTACCCAAACTTCAGAGTTTGAAATTGGCACCGGGTATTGATGAAGTAGATAAATTGAAATATGAATTTTCTAATCTATTCTGACATTCTAAATTATTAAACCAATTAGTAAATTCGGTTTTGTAATTGAAATTAAGTTTTCCAATTTCGAAATTGAATAAACACTCCGTTCATCATATTTTCTGCACTGATCCTTGCGTATTTTTCATTTTTCTTAATTTGTTTGCGGCAGTTCTTCCGAAATTGGTAAATTCATCTTCATTTTCACTTAAACTTTTAAAAACCAGATCAAGTTCCGTTTCCGTAAAAATAGGTAGCTTTTTCTTCCCAAACAGACTTCCCAAAATAGACATCCGACAGATGATGCGAAACAATTACGTGAACATTTTAAAAACTATTTAAATAATGAAGGAATTGTACATTGGCAAAATAGAATGATTTAATAAAATATTAATAAATAAATACATACCACATTATTGTCATTATTATTTTGATTTTGAATTTGATCTACTATAGAAATCGTAGTTTCTTGGTTAGATATTTCATCTAGAGTACTTTCACCATCTCTCTGTACCTCTTGATCAGCCGTAAACATTAAAAGGTTAAAGTACCACAACTTCGGAATATATCCCGACAAACAATTTTTAACCGTCCGGTTAGACGTCTGTAAATAGTCGGTGCAAAATTACAACAAAAAATTAAATTGTTTTTGTAAAATCATACGAATTCATTTCGCCACATTAAAAAAAGACAACTTGTCTCGAAGTTTACACGAAATCAACTTAAAACTATAATTCGATTTTCCGAAGTGATTACTCGTTTCGCGAGCCATAACGATATAGCATTTCAAAAACGATGAAAATTTGTAATACAAACTAACCGTGAAATGACTGACCGAGGCCGAATTTGGTCGTTACCTATTCCTTGAACTCGTTTTTATTCGGAAAAACATTAAAAATTAAACAAACGAAAGTTCGAACCATTTATAAAAGGTATTTCATCCATGATGGATGTATGTGAAACGTGAAAAAATTTAAAATTTAAATAAGTTTCAGAGTCTGCTTATTATAGTGTTATAAGTATAAAATTGTTTTAAGTTAAAATAAAAAATAAAAACAATAAGGAATTTCAATAAAGAGTTGAAACTAATAATTAGGTATGTATACAGATTAATTATTTGTTTAATTTTTTGTGTATAGAAAATCGTAAAATTTTACGGTAAAACAAAACGGTGAAAAATATTCTTGAGTCTTCAGTCTTCACTTTCAAAAGGTAATGCCTCATTTCATTTTTAGTAAATTTTGCAAGTAAATTTATTAATAAGTTAATGTCTTACTATTGTCGCCCATAGATATAATCAGGGAATATTAGCTTGGGAGTGAGAATACCTTTGTAATACAATTGATAGCCGAGGTGCAAAATTACATGAATGCAGAGCAACCGGTACCCTTATTGCAGATCAGAAATAGCATAAAAGAATTTTTCAAGCGAGCTAATTATCGCCAAAAAAAATTAGAAATCATTTATCAATTACTAATAAGAATATAACATTATAACATTATATGAAATACAGTAGTACATTTTAAGTTACATTTTTTAAAAACCAACGCTTGTCCTAACTTTTTTCTAGTCTCGGCGGTTATTTGGAAGGCCAGTCCGTCAGTAAAACATCTGTCCTTATGTCGGCCTTACGGCGGTCAATTTCACCTACTAAATCGTAAATATTGCACTACCTTTTTCCTTGTCACGGCGGTCATTTGGAATGCCAGTCCGTCAGTGAAAAGTCTCTCCTTATGTCGGCCTTAAGACGGTCAATTTCACTACTACATCGTAAATATTCGTTTTGATTACATTTTACAGACTTTATAACGCCCCAAGGTCTGCCTAAACGTGGACTTTTAACACACTTTTAACCAAAATAGTCTGT
The DNA here is from genome assembly GCA_932526605.1 of Nephrotoma flavescens. Taxonomy (NCBI): domain Eukaryota; kingdom Metazoa; phylum Arthropoda; class Insecta; order Diptera; family Tipulidae; genus Nephrotoma; species Nephrotoma flavescens. The sequence continues at coordinate 163,968,373 of OW052220.1, read as the reverse complement.
AAAACAACCACACGGTCCTAAGACTTTCGACGGTTATTTATCATTACAATAAACTAATTTTGTTTTTCGGGTATATATATATATATATATATATATATATATATATATATATATATATATATATATATATATATCATCAGTTTCAGCTTTCGAACGCTCCAAATCCGCGATTTTTTTGTTCCCTTTGGAAAGCGGTTCTTAACGAATTAATTTTCTTAATTACAGTTTCTTGATTAGCTTCTCGTTCAACTTCTTTTAGTTTATTGACCAGTTTTCTTATAGCCTCGATTTCTTTTATCTCTGTTACTGTATTCCTTAGATTTGACTTTGACAGTCATTTCTATTGAAAATTTATATAGTAAACACTTTAAATAATAATTAAATTAGGAAGTGGTGTAGAAGTAGTGGAGTAAAAATCAATCAGGACAGATATTCAAACAGGAAAAGTAAAACTGGTTAGGTACGTTACTTGTTTGCGCAAATAAAGCTAAACAAATGTTCATTAACTCGATTAAATTGTATTCTATGATTTTGTATGCGCAAATAAATTACACAAACATAATATAGATAAGCATGTGGAAACTAATTGGTCATAGTTGTTTATTAGTTCAGGGAAAAGGTTAAGAAATGTGAATTTTAACTGTGCAAACTAGTTCTTCAAACTTGATTGTGCATGTAAGGATGTATGTGAAGCTGGCACGAAAAACCAGCCCAAAAACACCTTTTCGATTTTGGTGTGTTTCTTTGTTAAATTAAATACTATCCCGAAATATTTATTGAAAATGCAAGAAAATCGAGAATTTTATCCCGAAATATTTTTGAATTTGTATTAAATAAATTGTAATTAATATCGGTGAAAAGGAATAAATATCACGGTTTTATTTGCTCTATTTAGACTACACTTTAAGGTAAAGTATGTGCCAACAAACCACCTTACCTGGTAAAGTATGTGACAAAAAAATTTAAATGAGTGCTGTTGTACAACAAAATGAGTATTCTTATTATTTAACTACAGAAGACACGAAATATGTGATCATCATATCCAAACACTGTGTCGAGATTGCCCACAAAGACTTAAAATTTTTAAAATACTTAAGAAAAAGCAAATCGAGCAATTTGTCCTTATGGTTTCAATGTACCTTTGGATCGATATGAAAAATCGATTAAATAATTAAATTATTTGTGGAAATCCTAGAGATAACCCTAAGTCATACCAAAAGCTCATGGTATGATTTTTCATATCAAACATGAAAAATATCAAAACCATAAGGACAATTTGCTTTAGATCAGGATTTTATAGTCGTGATCCCAATATAAGCTTTTGGCATGGCTTAAGTGATAGATGGACCTAACTTTTAAACTTAATTTCCCGAAGGGGTTATCTCTAGGATCTCCACAAATAATTAATTTATTTAATCGATTTTTCACATCAAACACGAAGAACATAGAAAGTATAAGGATAAATTGCTTAAGATCAGGATCTTATAGTCGTGATCCCAATATGAGCTTTTGGCATAGTTTAGGTGATAGATGGACCTAACTTTTAAATTTAATTTCCCGATGGGGTTATCTCTAGGATTTCCACAAAAAAATTATAAATTTAATCGATTTTTCACATCAAACATGAAGATCATCGAAACCATAAGGACAATTTGCTTTCGATCAGGATCTTATAATCGTGATTCCAATATGAGCTTTTGGCATGGTTAAGGTGATAGATGGTCCTAACTTTAAACTTAATTTCCCGATGGGGTTATCTCTAGGATTTCCACAAAAAATTATAAATTTAAACGATTTTTCATATCAAACACGAAGAACATAGAAAGTATAAGGATAAATTGCTTAAGATCAGGATCTTATAGTCGTGATCCCAATATGAGCTTTTGGTATGGTTTAGGTGATAGATGGACCTAACTTTTAAACTTAATTTCCCGATGGGGTTATCTCTAAGATTTCCACAAAAAAATTATAAATTTAATCGATTTTTCATATCAAACACGAAGAACATAGAAAGTATAAGGATAAATTGCTTAAGATCAGGATCTTATAGTCGTGATCCCAATATGAGCTTTTGGCATGGTTTAGGTGATAGATGGACCTAACTTTTAAACTTAATTTCCCGATGGGGTTATCTCTATGATTTCCACAAAAAAATTATAAATTTAAACGATTTTTCATATCAAACACGAAGAACATAGAAAGTATAAGGATAAATTGCTTAAGATCAGGATCTTATAGTCGTGATCCCAATATGAGCTAATGGCATGGTTTAGGTGATAGATGGACCTAACTTTTAAACTTAATTTCCTGATGGGGTTATCTCTAGGATTTCCACAAAAAAATTATAAATTTAAACGATTTTTCATATCAAACACGAAGAACATAGAAAGTATAAGGATAAATTGCTTAAGATCAGGATCTTACAGTCGTGATTCCAATATGAGCTTTTGGCATGGTTTAGGTGATAGATGGACCTAACTTTTAAACTTAATTTCCCGATGGGGTTATCTCTAGGATTTCCACAAAAAAATTATAAATTTAATCGATTTTTCATATCAAACACGAAGAACATAGAAAGTATAAGGATAAATTGCTTAAGATCAGGATCTTATAGTCGTGATCCCAATATGAGCTTTTGGCATAGTTTAGGTGATAGATTGACCTAACTTTTAAACTTAATTTCCCGATGGGGTTATCTCTAGGATTTTCACAAAAAAATTATAAATTTAATCGATTTTTCATATCAAACACGAAGAACATAGAAATTATAAGGATAAATTGCTTAAGATCAGGATCTTATAGTCGTGATCCCAATATGAGCTTTTGGCATGGTTTAGGTGATAGATGGACCTAACTTTTAAACTTAATTTCCGGATGGGGTTATCTCTAGGATTTCCACAAAAAAATATAAATTTAATCGATTTTTCATATCAAACACGAAGAACATCGAAACCATAAGGACAAATTGCTTAAGATCTGGATTTTATAGTCGTGATTCCAATATGAGATTTTGACATGGTTTAGGTGATAGATTGACCTAACTTTTAAACCTAATTTCCCGATGGGGTTATCTCTAGGATTTCCACAAAAAACTAATAAATTTAATCGATTTTTCATATCAAACATGAAGAACATCGAAACCATAATGACAAATTGCTTAAGATCAGGATCTTATAGTCGTGATTCCAATATAACGTTTTGGCATGGTTTAGGTGATAGATGGACCTAACATTTAAGTTTAATTTCCCGATGGGGTTATCTCTAGAATTTCCACAAATAGTTAATTAATTTAATCGATTTCCCATAACAAACATGAAGAACATCGAAAGTATAAGGATAAATTGCTTAAGATCAGGATCTTATAGTCGTGATTCCAATATGAGCTTTTGGCATGGTTAAGGTGATAGATGGACCTAACTTTTAAACTTAATTTCTCGATGGGGTTATCTCTAGGATTTCCACAAATAATTAATAAATTCAATCGATATTTCGTATCAAACATGAAGAACATCAAAACCATAAAGACAAATTGCTTAAGATCAGGATCTTATAGTCATGATTCCAAGATGAGCTTTTAGCATAGTTGAGGTGATAGATAGACTTAATGTTTAAATTTAATTTCCCAATCTCTATGATTTTCACAAATAATTAATTAATTTCATCGACTTTTCATATCAAACCATAGGCATATTGAAACCATAAGGACAAATTGCTTGATTTGCTTTTTCTTAAGTATTTTAAAAATTTTAAATCTTTGTGGGCAATCTCGACACAGTGTATGGATATGATGATTACATGTTTCGTGTCTTCTGTAGTTAAATACTTCTGTAGTTAAATAGTTAAATTGAATACTCATTTTGTTGTACAACAGCACTCATTTGTTGTGTTTGTTTTTGTCAATTGTTTTTGTCACATACTTTACCAGGTAAGGTGGTTTGTTGTCACATACTTTACTTTAAAGTGTAGTCTAAATGGGTCCTATTTGAAACTCGATATTTTAAAACGCGAATTATCAAAACGCGATATTTCAAAACGCGATACGGTACAAAACGCGATATGGTACAAAACGCGATATTTCAAAATGCGATATTTCAAAATGCGATATTTCAAAACGCGATGTGGTACAAAACGCGATATGGTACAAAATGCGATATTTCAAAACGCGATATTTCAAAATGTGATATGGTACAAAACGAGATATGGTACAAAACTGGAGTTTAGTATCGGGTTATGTCAGACGGGTGAAGGGGGAATTTAATTTCAGTTTATAGGAATTACAAAATCGATAGGAACGATTGTATATAGGATCGGTATCAGGTGGTTCGCTGCGCTCTCGCCGCTTCGCAACGCATATTCTGTACCATATCGCGTTTTGAAATATCGCGTTTTGAAATATCGCGTTTTGTACCGTATCGCGTTTTGTACCATACCTCGTTTTGAAATATCGCATTTTGAAATATTGCGTTTTGTACCATATCTCGTTTTGTCATATCTCGTTTTGAAATATTGCATTTTGAAATATCGCGTTTCGAGCGGATCCGAGTCTAAATAGAGCAAATAAAACCGTGATATTTATTCCTTTTCGCCGATATTAATTACAATTTATTTAATACAACTTCAAAAATATTTCGGGATGAAATTCTCGTTTTTCTTGCATTTTCAAATAAATATTTCGGGATAGTATTTAATTTAGCAAAGAAACACACCAAAATCAAAAAGGTATTTTCGGGCTGGTTTTTCGTGCCAGCTTCACATACATCATGTAAGGGCCGCTTAACAAATTAATTATTTCCAAAAAAAATTATAAAACAAATCAAACACACTAATACAATAATGCATACGAGATTTCACGAAACAAATAATCGGGGCAATCTTTGTAGTTAATTTTGTTTTGTAAATAATATATTATATGAGAAATTGTATTGCTTATTGTTATCACAAGTTTTTAGCCGAAGAGCAGAGTGCTGACATTTATTGGTTAAATATTTTAAACTAAACGCAGTTAATACAGGTACGATTTACATGGTGTCCGGATTATAATATGTTTACGTACCAAAAATAATTAATTAAATTGGATCTTAAAACAAGCTTTTAGAGCAATGATTAAATTACTATTACACTGTACCACATAGCAAGTGATATTTTTTAAAAGTCTTCTAACCTGAAAGTTCAAATTATAGTCTACTTTTATATTTCTTACTATAAAATACTTAAACTCTTTTGTTGGAAGTTGCTGATTTTTGTTTAATTTTTGTATTGGATTTTTATAAAAACACTTCACTCAGCTTCTGTTTTAATCTATAGTAATTTGTACATAAAAATTAATTAATGTCAATATAGTAAAACCAAAAATTATTGAAAGAGAAAAGAAAGGAAATAAGTGATTTAATTTGATTTTGATTATTAATTGCAATGACACCGATCAAATGGTACAGTGATTTTTGGCGTTTGGATCGGGAGGTACTGGGTTCGAATCCCGATAGGGGCAGGATGCAAAGAGAAATTTCATCAGTGGTGTGAAACGTTTTGTAACGTAACGCAAAACCGAAACGGAAAATGTGTTTCAACTCTAACGAAAAACGTAACAAAAACCCGAATTATTTTTAAAGTTACATATTTATTATTTATTCTCGTATTATATTGGCGCTGTCTCTTTCTTTTCTAAACAGTGAAAAAAAAATATATTCAAATACATACAGACTTCAACAATATATTTAATGTGGTTGTTTAATTTATTATTTATTTTATAAACCAATTTTCAATTTTAATAAATATGCCAAATGCTGCGGTATGATCACGACATTTTCATACCTCAGCCAGCTAAAATTTCGGTTTTATATGAAAATGACTTTTGTAGAATTGCCAATTTAGCTGTGAACGCAGCAAAAGAAATGTACAATACTGAATTTATTTTGAATAAATTTAATTTGTTCAATAACATTAACACATTACAGTCCGCAAAAATTATTTTTCTATATGAATTTCAGTTGCGTTTAAAACCATTTTTTCAAAATAATTTTTTGTTTTTTTTGTTTTAGGTTATTAAATAGTATTTTTAGTATATATATAACACCATCTCTTGATGTAACCAAAAAAATTTTTAGCTCGTTCATATTTTTTTGTACCTTCGAAACCCATACAACGAAACACGTGAAAACGCGTGAATGGACCGTAATGGGTTAATATTGATTATAATTTATTTCCCAGTAATGATTTATCAGAGATATAACTAAATTGTAACTGTATCCGAAACGTAACAGTAATAACGGAAACTCTAACAAAAACAAATCGGCGAAACAATAACTGAAACCAAAACCATTATTTAAGTTATGAAATAACTGAAACTGTAACGAAATTAAATTTGAATCGTTTCACAAATCAATCGAAATGTAACACATCTATAACCCCCTGTCGGTGTGCAAAACCCATGGGCCAACCCATCTTCCATGCCTTAAATCGGCCCGTACGTCCTCGAGTTGGCCAGAAGGTGTAAAGCAAGGACGTGGAAAGCATAACCGCGGAAGAAAAAACTGCAATGACTTTTTTTTTTAAATTTTAATTGTACAATTATTTATGGGTTTTAAACAAACAATCGCGATGCGTCACTATAATAAATAACATAAAAATAATTTTATTTTATTTATTTAATTATTTGTGCAGTTTATCTGGTAGTGCGAGATCAATGAATGATAAATCAAGTTTTGTTGTCACCTTTCAATTTAGGACATACTTTTTGTGTGTGGAATCTAATTAGGAATGCTAGAATAATATGGTCATAGTGGTCACCCTTTAAAATTGCTTCGTTCAAACTGAAAAGGTACATATCATGATGAAAATACATCTATTACTTTACAAGAACTTAATCTGTCTAAAATGACAACGTATGATAGACTATTCTTTGTTATTTGGTTTATGCAATGACATGGCGGTGGTGGAATCATTATTTAATTATTATTTATTGTAGTTGTATTTTGTTTAGTTTTATGTTTTTTATAATTATGTTGTTCATGTGTGGTTAAATTGATTCGTGTTGTTGTTATTAATGTGAGTGTGTTAGATGTGAATTATTTTCATGTTTTATAGTGCTAATATTGTTCATGTGATATGGAATAAATGTATGCTATTAATGGATGTGTGTGTTATGTTAATGTTTTGTAAATGTTCAATAATGTTTTTTGTATAAAAATTAAAAATTGTGTGTCTGATTTAATATTTACTGTGTTTTTTGGTCTAATTGAATGTGAATCATTTCTAATGTTTCACCAAAGATAAACAATATAAAGATGAGTAATCATGGCACGCCGATGTGCACTAAATAAATTCGATAAATTTGTAGGGGAAAAAGTGTTTAGCCAAAATGAAAAGTGCAGCAATCATTTTACGTTGCTCGATATTTTCTCTTTCTGCCGTCCAATATTTCCAATATGATCGAGTAGAATTTCATAAGAAAAAATATTTTATTTGTTTGTACAGTATAAAACACAAATTGTTCTTCAAAATTTGCTTTTCATTATTCTATGAAACTAGTGTATGGTGTTTACATGGACTCTGCACCTGCTATTGCTATCTAGTTATGCTAGAAAATTTCGACCAAATTGCAAGTGGAGACTCGCAATAATATTTATATGCTATCACCTTGTTAAAGTTAGCCGACATTTTCCAGCCGAAAGATAATGCAGATAGTGTCTTGACTATTTTTGAACTCTCTTTATACTCTCGCTCCTATTGATTTTTAAATTCCTACAAACTGAAATAATTTCTCCTTCACCCGAATGATATAACCCGGTCCTAAATTCTCCTAAATTCGAGATCATGACTTATTTTTGCTGTATTCAAGTTCATTCGAATTTGCATTATCGACATTATTCGGCTGGAGCGAGTCGGCTAACTTTAACAGTATTATGCTATCTGTATGCTATGAATGCATGCTATGTCGGCAGAACTAGATAGCATGTATATAGCATGCATATTTTGACGTTTCTTCTATTTTAATATAGTGTCTACTGACATTTTCAGTATTTATTCAAATGACATTAGTCTTGACTATCGACAAAAGGAATGATTTCAAAACGTCAAATAGCTTACCGTCGTCGGCAAGGCCATGCAGTATATTCATAATGATTGTCATGATAAAACTCACTAAGTGCACATTCAGCAAATGATACGTATGGCGCAGCAGCTGTGACATTTACTTCTAGGACAGTATAAAAGTCCGCCCTGCAGCCAATTAAAAATAAATGTAGTGGAAAAGAAACGCTTATTACGGATAGTTACCATATAGATCAGTAACACATTTTTTGCGAGTGCGAGGTACAGATTTTTCGATACATTCAAATATTGCAAATTAAAAGTCGACAGTCTCAGTTTCAAAATTGTTTTATTAATTAGAATTGTGTGACGTTTCCTTGACGTTGTTCCAAGCGTTTTGATAATTCTTTTGAGGTGTGCTCAATGTAACATTTATTGGGATAATTTGAGCATTGGATCTTGTATGCAATATTAGGAATATGAGTGTGTGGTATCTTATATTTTAATTTGGAAAATAGTGTAGTTAAAAATATTGTAAACACATTTCAGTGTTTACAATATTTTTGGCAATTTTTGTTTGTTTATTGTCCCTGTTTATTATTTTCATACTTTTTTCTGTAAGATGTGGTATGTAAGTTAAGCTACCGAAGATTATTTTTGTTGGATGTTTATTGGTTCATCTGTTGTTGTTGTATTGTTCAAAGCATTATTGTTGGTTGTGAAAATAGTTTTGTATATCAATCGGTTTGTCAGTTTTGGTGGATAATTATTGTTGGTTAAAATAAAGGTTTAGGTAAAGTTCGTGGCCTTTTTTGGATGACATTGAAACAAAGAATTTTCTTATTTCAAATTAACTTTATTAAACCAAATATGTGCCATTTTGATCGATGACCTTTTGTCATTTCTGTGGTAGAGCCATGATCCCATCACTGTAGAACTTCATTGGTTTAGAGGCGAAAAATCGAGACAACTCATTTTCGCAGGCCTTTTTTGAATTTAGCGTAAAACCATTAAGATAGTTCTGCATGGACCGGAACAAATAGTAGTCCGATGGTGCAAGGTCAGGACTATATGGTGAGTGCATCAAAACTTCCCAGCCAAGCTCTCAGTTTCTGCCAATGATGTGTGTGGTCTAGCGTTATCATGATGGAATACAACGCTTTTCTGCTGATCAATTCTGGACCTTTTAACAGAGTTGCTTTCTTAAACGCATTAGTTGATGACAGTAAGAATTGAATCAATCGTTTGGCCTGGTGGCAGCACCTCATAATGCACGATTCCTTTCTAATCCCACCAATCCCACCAAACACACAGCATTACCTTTCTTGGCGCCAATGCTGGCTTTGATACCGATTAGGAAGCTTCATCTCGTTTCGTCCGTGATTTTGTCCATGTTGTCGTATCTTATCCACATTTTATCACTTTTTATGTAATCATTCGCTTTAAAAATGGCTCGATTTCGTTCCGTTTCAGAAGCCTTTCGCAGACAGAAATCCGGTCCATTAAATTTTTAACTGATAATTCATGGATTACCCAAACATCAAGTTTTTTTGCACCCAGTCATTTTCAAATAGTTCAAAACTATTTTGTGATCAATATTTAGTTCTTTACCAATTGCATGGCTGCTTATATACCTGCCTTCTTCAATTTTCTGCATGATTTCATCGACATTTCCAGTGATTGGTCGACTAGAACGAGGGGCATCTTCACATCCATATTTCTAGAACGAAAGCGCGTGAACCATTTCTTTGCTGCTGATTTTGATAACGCTCCCTAAACAGCACACGTTTTTTTGCAAGCCTGAGTCGCGTTTTTACCTTTGTCGTAATAAAATTGTAAAACATATTGAATTGTTTCCATTATTTTTCTCTTTATGTTTAAAATATTGTAACTTTTTATTCACCTCATCGATTTTAATGTTTTGTATGTCAAAGTACAAGTTAAACTGTCACCTTTCAAACTTACTTAGAATTGCCCGATACGATCAATGGTTACTGAAATATATGAATGTAAAACCATCTACCAGAGCTAGGATGTTCTAACATCACCATGTATCGATAATTTATCGAAGTTTTTTTCTCGTTTCTGTAGAATAAAATTTGTCTCTGTTTCATTTTTTATATCATTTACCAGCCTGCTAGATTGCAATATTGTGATGTTTCTACTGCGTTTCTATCACCAAATAATTTATTTTCGATTCTAGAACGAAAATAGGTGAAATAGATATTGTTCAAATATATTTTAGTATAGGTTGTGATAGCAATAGAGAAGAAATAATTGATAAACGAAACAGAAGTCAAATTAATTCTAGCTGAAAGAGACGTAGACTTCGATAAAATATCGAAAAATGGTGATGTTACAACATCCCAGCCCAGGAAAAAGGCCACGAGATATTCCCTACCTATTATTTCTAATTCTTTCTATGTTCTGTGTTAAAAACTTGCCACTTAGATAAAGTACTGTTTTTATAAATGATTTTGCAGTGTTTATCTTGTGTGGATGTAAAATTAAGGATTCTACTGGAGGACGTATCTTCCTGGTATCAATTTGTTATGATTCGGTTGTTGATTCTATGTAGTTTTATATCAAGGAAACTTATTGAATTTAATTGTTCTTCTTCGACTGTGAATTGGATATTTTCATTATCTAGTTCAAAAATATTTTAAGTTGATTATATTAAATCTCTGGGAATTGCGAGGATGACATCATCAACGTATTTTTTTTAGTAAAAGTGTGCTTCCATCTAAGTTTCGTTAGACTCTCAAGGGATACAATTTCCAACGAGTAAAAAGAGAGAACATCTCATGAGAACATCTTATTACAAAACGATGATGAAACCATACGAATAAGTGAATTATAGCAATTATAGCTAACAACATTGAAAACGTGTTAATTTTAATTCAAGCGTATTGCAGAATCATATGCATATGTTCTCAGTAGGAGAAATCGAAGAAAATTTAATTTCGTTATTACAGCGCCATCTATCATGAATCGAAAAAAATGTTTCAAAGAAATTCGACGTACTTTAAGCCGTAGAATCCGAATCTGCAATAAAAAATAGGGGTTCCTGTTTTAATTTCAAAGTTATTCCCCGCCCCACCTACAAGCAGGAAAGGAGGTGCACTAATTTTAGTACTAATGTATGTCCCGAGTAAAACCCCGACCAATCTAGGATTTGTACCTTCACCTTTCGAACGGTGAGTCACACTTCTTTTTGGATTGGCAGCTGCGCATTCTACAGGTCAAATATTTAGCTACATTCATTTCACTAAAACACTTAAAATAACGGTACTTTCATTTTATTGAATAATTTAACACTATCTCAGGTCTTTCTAAAGTGATACAACTTTTAACGATACCTTCAGTAGAACCGGAAATAACCCAGTTTAATCTCACTTCTAAAAACAAATTATTAAAAATGCAAATAACTGAAGATCATAAAACTCAAGAAAAAAAAACGTGTTTGCTTTTTTTGTCAAAATAACTTGATAATGGTCGGAATAAATTTCTTATGTCATCTACTGGTAAATCTGTGAATAATTTGTTATGAAAAAGGGTCAAAAATTAAATTATTTCAAGTTTGAAGTCATGTTAGGCTCAACATAAACATTTTATGTTTTAAAACTTTGAGCATTTTAAAGAAAGGTCCATTATCTATCAATATATACACCAATAGGCGCAAATTTAGAATTTTTTCTGTGTTTACTAGAGTTTTATAATAAAATCGAAGAAAAAGTACTAGATTTTAATTTTTAAGTTGTACTGCCTAAACTAGCTCTTGTACATATAAAAAATATGTATCAACCATATACAAACCACACATATACAAAATTTATCTCAAGGAACCTTCACCTTTCGAACGGAAGGTCAAACTTTTTTATGGATCTGTAGCTGCGCCCTCTACAGGTCATAATATTTGGCTACATTTATTTCACTAAAACTTTTAAAATAACGGTACTTTCATAAAATTGTTTATTGAATAATTTAACACTATCTCAGGTCTTTCTAAAGTGATACCACTTTTTACGATACCTTTAGTAGAACCAGAAATTTACCAAAAACTGACCAATTTCCTAACGGGACAACTGAAGGTCACAAAACTTAACAAAAAATACGTGCCTACTTTTTTGGTTCAAGGAACACGAGGTCGAGTTCATAAAGTGTCAAAAATATGCTGAAATATAAAAAATAATTTGAACAAAAATTATATTTAAATTCTGTGCCCACACCAAAGAAATAACGTTGGATCAAACACCCCCGATAATGATAATCGGTGAAAATAAACTCGTTGGGATAATTAATCATGTTAACAATACAAAAATTCGACAAGCTATATTCGATGATTTTAATGCTTCAATGCGTTGTTCAATCGACCGAATGTAAAAAAAAGTATAATTGCTGGTCGTCCCACCCTACTTGATGGTAAATAGGGCTGCCGTCACGCGCATTGACAATACATTGTTTTTATAACTGCATCGACGATCTTGATATAACCAAAACAAAAAATATGTGCGTTAATCGATCACTAGTAAATGGGTTGATAATATAAAACAGAATCATACTAGTCATAATTTTTCAAATTTGTACTAACGAATTAGTGCTATAATACTGAGGTAGTTACATAATAATATCTATAATAAACCTGATGATTGATAGTCGCGACAATTAATTTGAATAATATACACATTTCACCACCTAGTTAATTTCCATAATTTTTAGACACCCTTCATCATTTATCTTCATTCATCAAGAATTATATTTATATAAAATAAAACATAAAAAATTGAAAACAAGATTCACAATTGTGACAAGGGATGTTATAGTCTGGGTGTGATAATAAATATCGCGCGCTGAAAGATAAATGGATATAACTTATTTTATTTTTATTTTGAGGTATACAACACACAGAACGATGTACAAATGAAATGTTCTCTATAATCATTTATGCAATTAAAATAATTAGATCACAAACAGAATAACAACATTGAATTAAATTAAATTTGATTCCTTTTGTTTAGGTTTCAGTTATATAACGAATGAGAAATGGGTGAAATAAACAATCATGGGTTCTAATTCTGTGCTTTTATTTCATTTTAGATAAATTAGCTGTCGCGTGATATTTTTAAATCAAAGTAAGTAAAAAACTAATAAAATAGGATTTAATAAATTCCTGGTTAAAAATTTCTTAACAAATGTTTTTATAAATGGGTATTGGAATTAAACTGACCATTTTAATTTTAATATGTTTAAACAAATAGCAGTTGATGTCGGTTTTTCAAAACAAATCTTAAATAGCTACATATAATCCAAACTCCCATCTAAACGAATACGGTAAAAAGCGAAACTTCTGCATTAGGGATATTAAATATCCACATATCATTCAATTTAAACGCATGTACCCACAGCAAGTGATTGGTGTGGGTTTTAGGCTTGTAGCCACATTGCTTATAGCCTATTGGATGAAAAGTACTCTGAAAATATTATTTCGGCAGGACGCGATAACCAATGGCTCGAAAAGTGAGATCCTCGCCAAGAAGCTCAAGACGTTTGTAGAACTGAAGGACGAAATCAACTGCGTTTAAATGATATTGATATCCAACTAGAACTACGTCAAAACAAGTTAAGGATGAAACACACCAAAGCAGCAGCAGCGAACAGCAAATTTAAATATTAATTTATTCGCTTGAGTAATTATACAAAATCATAGTTTGTAATTTTTGCTTTATGAAAAATTTAATGAAGTTAACCGCGTTTTGAATTTGATGCCAGTTATGTATTATGATTCAAGCGGAATCCAAATCCTCATATTAGTTATATGTTAGGATATATAATAAAACGCGTGTGCTTTATTAGGGGTACAGTAATATGTAGACTATATATTTTATTGAGTCGTATTTCATGATATATATTACATGAGGTATATCATATGACACATATAATTACAATATGTTTACATGTATCATTTACAATATTATTATGTTATGTTACGTACATATGCTATATGTAACATCTCCCATTCTAAGTAATTTAGATATTTATTTTAATTTTTTTTTAATTCTTATTATCTCTAAACTCCTTTTTTTAGATATAAATTCAATACATTAAGATTAAATTATAAGTCTAATCTTTCCACAGCTGTAATAGTTCTTCCAAATCTGGATTTAAAAAATTCTGTTTGCTTGTATTGTCAATTAAAGTTCCTATGTATACGAGTCAACTTTATTGTTTGTTAAGGTACGTTCTTTAGATTCGCAATTATTGTCAACTTCTTTTTTGATTGGAATCGTTGTTCTGGATTTATGAAGATGATGATAATTTTTGCAATAATGTCAGTACATACAACTACCGACCTTGGGCTTTAAAGTTTTTGCGTTACTCTAGCAATAATCCATTCTCTCGGAGCTATTTGCATTCTTGCGTTGTCTTCAACTTTCGGGTCTGGTAAGTTCCTGGATCCATGATCTGCGTATTGTTTGCCTTTATTGTGCAATTTTTCAATGTTAGCGTTTACGTTTTCTCTGATTTATGATTTTAAGAAATCAATATTGACTGGTAGTAAAGTTTTAGTAACTCTTGATATTAATCTTTCATTCGGAGATCCTAATTCCTGATTTCGTAGAGTGTTTCTTAAATGTTGTCAAGCCAAATACACATCGGTATTATCCTTTTGACATTTCTTAAGTAACACTTTAACCGTCTGCACGGCTCTTTCAGCAAGTCCATGTGCTTTTGGGTACTGTGGACTCGAAGTATTATGCTTAAATTGCCATTGTTTTGCAAAACTTTTGAACTCTTTTGATGAGTATTGCGGGCCATTATCAGACTCGAAAATCTCAAGGGTTCCAAAGATTGTTAAATATTTCATACAAAAATTTATTATTTCCAACGAATTGGAATGCTTTAACATATCGAATTCTATAAATCTCGAGTAACTGTCGACTAATAGTACATGGTTGTTTGAATTGAAGTTAAACATATCCGACGGAACAATTTGGAATGAATAATCTGGAATTCTTTTTAGTATTATAGGCTGTTTATTGTTAGCTTGTTGAGTACTGTGACAAACACTACAATTTTCTAGGTAATCTATAACGTTTTTTGTTAAATTTTTCCAGTAGAATGCTTCACGTGTTCTCTGCAATGTACATACTTTGAATACCCAAATGCCCAATATGCGCTGCTTTTAAAATTTTCTCTACTTGTTTGATGGAAAATACTATTTTTCTTCCTTTAATAGTATACCATCGTAAGTTGTCATGTCTTCTTTAAAGTTGAGGAAATGTATTAGATCATTTGGAACCATCTTGACATTGGTACAATAACATCTATTTCCAATTTTTCTTCATTACTACAATAGGGATCATTGATCTTTTCCACATCTCGACTTAACAAATACGCTATCGGTATATCCTTGCCTTTCCCATATATTATTTCCGGATTATAAGGGTAAATCTCTAACATAATCCTCAGTGATCAAAAAATGTTACTCCTTCGCCATACACACCTGTAAGGAGGAATTTATAATATATGAAAACGTTTGATCCACTCGACCAGCTGCTCCCAAATTTTGCACGAATACTT
This sequence comes from Nephrotoma flavescens, assembly GCA_932526605.1. Classification (NCBI taxonomy): domain Eukaryota; kingdom Metazoa; phylum Arthropoda; class Insecta; order Diptera; family Tipulidae; genus Nephrotoma; species Nephrotoma flavescens. The sequence continues at coordinate 163,952,764 of OW052220.1, read as the reverse complement.
TTCGGCAGCCGAGAAAAAACATAGGAGGTTAGTAATCAAAAAATTTTAACCCTTCCCCACCAGGCTCACCTGTAAGCAGGAATTTACAATATTTTTGCAAACTTTTGATCTTCAATAGCCATTGCTTACAAATTAAGCACGAATACATTTTTGCAGCCGAGAAAAAAAATCAAAAAATTTGTATGTTTAGCTCCGGGAGGAAAATCAAAAAATGTGGTTTACAACCAAGCATGGCGGTAAACCCGTCAAAATATTTTTTAATTAGTTATAAAATAAAAAAAAACATCTATTGAAGTTCAGCAGTTCAATTTTAACCCTGGCAAAACCGAGTACTTCAGCTAGTAAGTTATATATATATAGTTGAAATTGTAATTTTTTCTGTTTTATGCAATAATACACATGTTCAAAATTAAAAAGTTATTTAATTCGCAACAAAAAGCCACGGAAACAAAACGAATTCTATTCATTTGTATGGTATACATATTTGATTATATGTTTTTGAGATTTAGTTGAATTAATGTTTAAATAATTAATTTTCGGAAAACAAACAACAAATAAATAATAATGAAAAATGGTATGGTTCAGCTCGAATTTTATTTTTTCTATGAGTTTCTGTTGGGTATGCTTTTCATAATGTAAAAGTAAAAGACAAACGTTATATGGAAAACTTTTTTGCTTTGGGTTGACCTGTTGCTTCACTTTAATAAGAAATATTATTTTTTATCTAAATTTTACTTCGTTATAATGGAATTTTAGTTCATTAAAACGGGATTTGTTTATTAACCAGATGCACTCTGACCAACCAAACAGTTGAAATGATTCGTTATAAAGGATATTTCGTTAAATCGGTATTTGTTATAAAGATATTTCACTGTAATATTTATAAGACATTTTTATGTATCCGTATCCAAAATATAAATGAAATTTATGTAAAAAATGGAAACAATATTAAAAAAGTATTATTATATTTTTATTTTTTTGCTTAGAAACTGGTTCCATTAATTAAAAACTTTCGCTTTTTATAACTGTGTTCAAGCAAAATATCATATGTGACTTTTACGGCTTTTGCCTTAAATTGCTGCATAAGACAGTTTTGTAAGGTCAGGCGTGGATTCTAAAATTGTTTTGATTACTATTCAATTAATTAATTATTTCAGTAGTAAATTTAGCGAAAAACATTAAAAAATAAATCAAAGGTATACAGCTACTTTAAGCTGACGAATACAGAAACATCAAGGACATGATTTAGTTAAAAAATAACCAGAGCCATACAACATAAGATGTCATATACTTGTATATCAGTTAAAACCGCCCGAAATCTCTCTATTATTGATATAGATCGTCTATATGACGACTTTCTGACGACAGTTAAAACCCCATTTTATTATATTTTATTACATCTAGATATAAAACGAAAGCACAATAACTAAAATTTATATAAATACTTTTTGCTATTTTGAAAGAATATAACTTTGTACTGAATGATTTTCATTCCAAGAAGCACGCATCTTAAAAATAGAGCTCATACATATAAAGCTTTGAATATTCATTCTGGTAACTGAACTTACAAAATACAAGCGTAAGCACACAAAATAATCCGTGATCCAGCGTTAATGGAAAGAAAAGTATGGGGTGGTTGAGAAGTTTATTGTGAATAAGTATAAGTATCGATTAACATAATCGTTGTCATACAGATTGTCGCTAAATGGAAGAATTTCTTACGGTTGCGTATTTAATTCGAGAGTGCTGAAAATAGACCAATATACGAAACAATTACAAATACAATTATGTACAATCGAAAAACCAAAGTAAAAAATAATGTTCAACTAAGTAGATTACATCGCACCGGCTAATATAAAACATATGAATATAGGCACAAATTTCCAGTAAAACAAATCAAATATTTTGTAATTTTAATAGAAAAATTTTAATTTAAACAAATTATATTACATCAAGTTGCATCTGTCGCAGCATCAATAGGTTCCACAAGCAGCAGCAACAACTTACTGCTATTTTCTGCTATTCTTAACAGAACAATTGACACAATCCGATTTTACAAACAAAACCAACCAAACTGCCTCGCTGCTAGGCCGGATATCCGACAGGGCTTCTCGATTTTCAAGTTCAATAGAAAATACAGCTTCTCATTTGATCTCGTTGTGTAGTACGAGCTGGACTAAACTAATTTTCTGAAATGTAATTTTCTGTTCGAGATGGGATAAAAAGTATAATTTACTGCTGTATGGGAAATTAAAATTTTAATTGATTATTTTCTAGACAATAAACAAATGCAACGCTGTGATTTAAACTTTAGACGTCGATAAAAATAATAACGAAAAAGATTTAAATTTAATTTTATTTGAATATTTTGGGTAAGCCATTTTCTAAATTTTACTTAATTTTAAAGCCTGGCTTTTTCAAAAAGCGGAGTTAAATGAAAATATTTCAATATTTTATCACAATTAAAATTCTGCCATGCTGGCAATATTGCTACGTTAATTATCACTTAGGTTTGATGGTTCGATCACTTTTTGCTAAAGCCTCACTTGATTTTGTCGGCCAACTTGACCACACACTTTATTTGATTTGATTTTTTTAATCCAATCATAAATAAATTAAATTAAATAAACTGTTTTACAGTTAAATTTATAACAAAGTTCACGTTCAAGAGAATGAAAACTTATTTTTTCGCATCATTTACGAAATAATAAAGTAATAAAACTTTACGAAAAAAAATTCCACGGCATTTCCAGAGCAACTTTATTTGTTGGAACGAAATGCCGGGGAGAAAACTCCGATCCAGTGGCACTATTCTATGGTAATTCCTTGGGAATAGGGGAAAAATTTACATACAATATAATTTTTGTTTAAATTGTTTTTTTTCGTGCATACTAAGTTAAAAATTTAGTGGTAATTTTTTGGAAACAAAATTAAATCGGGAATTAAATTTCCAGACCAGTGATACTGTTCTGGCTTTCGCTGGGATAGGGAACTGGGAAAAATATTTTCTAGCATTTTTGTCCAAATTGTATTTTTCTGGCCTACTGAAGGAATAAGTTTAGTGCAAAAATTTTCAAAATAAAACTGTTGGGAAACGTATGTTCCCGAAAATTTTTATAGAGAAAAACATTTGCCCATTTAACTTCGTTTCGAAAATATTTACACCAAACTTTTTCCCTCAGTAGGCCAGAAAAATATAATTTGGGCAAAAATGCTATGAAAATATAGTTTTCAATTCCCTATTCCCAGGGAAAGCCAGAATAGTGCCACATGATAGGAACCAACCTCACATTTTATCGATGAAATATCAACGAAAATATCAACATACAAAAATAAGTTTTTTAGGGGAAATTGAAGAAAGCAAAGGCTCCTAGATTTATTTTGGTTCAATAGTGAATCAAACCTATCAAGAAAAATTGTTTATTGAGTTTTGTTTTTTGATCATCAAATTCATAGGCTACAATCTTATTTGGAATTTCATGAATATGTTAAATCGATTTGCACTTGGTTCCTACCCAGTTTCGATATGAAACCAAGCACACATTTTATCGATAAAAAATATCAATATACAAAAATAATTTTTTCAGATGAAATTCGAGACAGCAAAGCTTGCTAGTTTGCTAAATTGGTTCCATAGTGAATCAAATCTACCAAGAAAAATTATTTATTGAGTTTTGTTTTTCGGTCACCGAGTAAATTCGAAGGCTACAAACTTATCTAGAATTTTATGGGTATTTTATTGACTTTTTAATCGGTTGCACCTTGGTTCCTACCCACACCCAGTTTCGATATCGAACCTAACACACATACAAAACACGATACAAAATATCAATATTTTTTTTAGATGAAATTGGAGAAAGCAAAGGCTGCTAGATTTACTTTGCTTTCATACGTGATGTTCTTTTGAATTTTAAAACAAATGTCAATTTTCTTGTGTCGATAGAACATGGAGAAGAAATTTGATGTGTTTTCCTTGGGGTAGTAATTTGGTTTTGTTTTGTTCAATCAGGGCTGGAATGTTCTAACAATTTTTTGATAGTTTAGTTTTGAGAGTTTATCGAAGTTTAGTTAGAATAAAATTTGTTTCTGTTTCAATTTTTATATCATTTAGCAGCCTGCTAGATTGCAACATTGTGATGTTTCTACTGCGTTTCTATCATCAAATAATTTATTTTCGATTCTAGAACGAAAATAAGTGAAATAAATATTGTTCAAATATATCCTAATAGGTTGTGATAGTAATAGAGAAGGAATAATTTTTATAAACGAAACAGAAATCAAATTAAATGTAGCAGAGAGACGTAGACCAGATAAAATATCGAAAGATGAAGATGTTTAAAGATCCCAACTCAGATACTGTGATGCCAAAAATGACATATGTACGTATATTTCTATAAACACACATAAACGCCAAATTGTCGTTTTTCATTTGGATTAGTACGGAGGGATAAAATTTACGAAAAAATTGCGATTTCCAAAAATTGATGTAGACCAAAACAAACATTGATTTTTTTTAGTCAAGAGAACAATGAACCGTCAATGTTTTTGATGTAGAACAAAAATACATTGATTTTTCGTGTCAAAAGAAAATCACAATAGTGAATGAAATCTATTAAGTAAAATTTTTGATTGAGTTTTGTTTTTTGATCATCCAGTAAATTCAAAGGCTACAATCTTATCAATGGGCGCTTTAAGGTACTCTATCATGATTAGTGAAATCATCACCAACATCATTTGAAAATTTGAAAGTGCTAAACATGTTCATAACGTTGGCTGCGATTTTACTCAGCATGTTCCCACCTGTTGGATGTCCTGAAAGCCCTCAATGTGTCTTCAGCCAATGATGGTCCCAATTAATTAAAATTTATATTTCGGAATTTTAACAATTTTATATATTAACCGATATTTCGGACTAAATGCTGATTTTTAAGATATTAAAGATAATAATGTACAATAAAAAAAAGGATGTTAAAATTTTATGGCACGAGTCTAACAACAAATTATAAATTTTCAAATTAATAAACTTACTTAATAATATATTTAAATTTGATACATAATAACATTGTTATTACGTTTTATCACTTAACACAACACAATACATAATATAAGTTATTAAATTAATTAAAAATTACTTAATACAATATTTTTATAAAATTTTTTATAATTAAAAAGCGTCCAAAATTTATATTTATAACGGTGACTGTAATTCCCAGTCATCATTATATTAAAAATGGTGTTCTTTATTTAGTAAATAAGTTTTTAGATGCGCGGGCTGAAAATTCATCTACATATAGGTGAATTTTGAGCCCGCGCATCTAAAAACTTATGTATATCCACTTTAAACACCACCATTTTTATATTATTTTATATTTCGAGCCCCCTCCCCCCAATCGATAATACCATTTTGTATGTGTGTGTAATACAGAAGTGATAATCACAATTATCTGAAATTTAAACTGTACTATTAATTTATGTATATATTATTACACCCGTAAGTATGTTTCTATATTATCGATAATTGTAATTGCAAGCCAAAATTAAAGATGGTAATGTGCTTAGAAAAATTATATTTATTTTTTGCGGTATTGCTTATAATTTGTGCTTAGACTTCAATTCCACACTGCTAGGCAGGTTGGATGTGATGTGGGCTGATTTTCTAGGATACGTCTATTAATCATGTTCGATTCTAGGTGTATAATTTTTGTTTCTTCAAAGTTGAAGTTGTGATCGTTCTCTATTGAGTGAATTGTAAGGGCAGTCGGACGAGATTTACACATTCGCAGGGAATTTTTTAAACTACACTATATTGTTGTCCATCGGAATATTGTCTTTTAGTTGGACCAGCAACATGGTGTTGTTTATGAAATTCCCTGCGAATGTGGTAAAATATATATTGACGAAACCGGTAATAAACTTAAAACGCGAATGCAAAACCACCAGAGTAACGTACGGTGTAAAACTTGTTTCATTGTAGACCAGAGAAAACAAGACATTTAAAAAGTTATATAAAAATCTATTTAAATTTTTTTCCCTCTTCCCAGGGAGTTCCCTTCCCAAGAATAGTTCCACTGTTATATATAACTGCCACTGTTGGTTTAGAAAACGAGAGTTATCTAACTGATGCCGAGTATTTAAATATTTAAGCTCAAGAGAAATGATTCAAATGCTTATCACTTTCTTATTAGTATAACAATTTATATATTATCAACATTCCGTGCGCAAACACTCCTCTTACATAGTATAGGAAGCATCCAATTCTTCAATTTTTACCATAAAACTCTCACTATTTAATAAAAAAACATTATAATAATACAAATTATTTTTAAATTACATTCTTTCACGTTGAAAAATTTTGAGATGTCAACGATGGTTTTTCATATATTTTATAAACCAAAATCCAATTTATTACATAAAATAAGGATTTTTATATTCAAACAGAATTTTATCAATATTTTAAAACATAATTATAACAACAACAAGAACAATGATGACGAGTCCATACTTAGGTGACTACATATAAATATGTAAGGTATGTATACCTTATGAAACTTTCTCTTCAAAGCACAGTATTTTTATCCAGCATTTTCTCAACATTTGTTTGTTGTGTGCACAAACAAATTGAAAACTTAATGACTTTTCCTTATATACTTAATATCTTTTATTATTATTTTTTAAATGGTTGGTATTATACTTATGTAGTAGAACAACAAATGTTACACACATACTAATTTAAATCGGAAAATTGATTTTTCCGTTTGTGTAATTCTTTCATAGGGCGGAAAATGTTACATGTTTGTGCATATGAAACAAAGTTCATTTATTAAATTTATTTAGTTTTATACAACTTAAATGAAAATTATTATTTTGATGGGTACGACAAAACAAACGCAATTAGATATGATACGACGAACTTTATTAACCGATTATAATCGATTGATTTCTACCAAAATTCAAAACTAAATAAGCCGTCTATAGATGATTTTGTTAGAAGTTGGCGCTTACCACTTTTCATGTAAATTATATTATTGACTATAGAAACCAAAGAGAGTTTCACTTGCGGCTAAATAAGAAATCTAATATAAGATTCAAGAGTTCCAAAATAATGCGCGATATAACACATCGGATTTCTACCATCGAAATCTACCAAGAAAAATTATTTATTGAGTTTTGTTTTTCGGTCACCGAGTAAATTCGAAGGCTACAAACTTATCTAGAATTTTATGGGTATTTTATTGACTTTTTAATCGGTTGCACCTTGGTTCCTACCCACACCCAGTTTCGATATCGAACCTAACACACATACAAAACACGATACAAAATATCAATATTTTTTTTAGATGAAATTGGAGAAAGCAAAGGCTTGGGGAAACCAAAGAGAGTTTCACTTGCGGCTAAATAAGAAATCTAATATAAGATTCAAGAGTTCCAAAATAATGCGCGATATAACACATCGGATTTTCTATCTTTTCCAAACATGTAGTTTTAAAAATATTTCTCCCGAATTAATTAGTTGGGATATTAAATTTCATTTAGGCATTGGGTTCAAATAGTAATATAAAATATTTTGTTATTTTAGTGAGTTTACTTAGAGTTAAATTGGCAGTTTGGTTACAAACTAGTGATATTTACAACATTTTATTGAAGAGGATTCGGTTCAGTGTTGCCATATTTAAAAAATATTATTCAAAAATAAAGAAAAACGTGTTTTCAGAAAAAATGGCAATTTTACTAGGGTGCGGGCAAATTAGACGAAAACAGTATCGATTTACTAAACGTCGAACTTTTATTTTTCATCGAAACTAACATTATCGAAATTAAAATAATCGACAATTTTTTCATCGAGGAAGAATTTATCGCACATAAAAATATCGAATAGATATTCCATCGATTTTTAAAGTAGAAAAATCGATTAAAATATGGAAAGAGGTTTATTAGAATTAGTGATAGGACTGATTGACACAGATTTAGTAATTCATCAATAGAAATTCATATATTTAAATAATTTTAATGTTAAATATTGAATAATAAGCTTAATATTAATAATGATTTGAAATGTCATACCATATCCAAAGAAACGGCCATTCCCTTTAAAAATTCAATATGGTCCACGTTCGACCTTGTTAACATTGAATCTGTTTTCTGTTTCTAATATGACCGGACAAAATCTTCTCAACACACGTTACAGTTATGATATATTCATTTGATTTCGTCTATCAAACTCGAACTCAAATAGTCCAATATGACTTTTTCCATGATTGGTCGTTCGTGGTAAATTGTCACTGAATAGATCATGGATCGTCCATAGAGCTGGTTTAAATTTTGGTTTGGGATCCTTTAGCAATTTTTCTCGAACCAACTTACAAATGTTTTGCTTTTTTTCTGCAAAGTTGTTTCTTTAAGGATTCATAATATGCTGCTACTTCATTTTCTGGAATAAAAGCGAGACATTTCATCATTCTCATATTTAGAGAGAATGTTTCATCCGCTCCATAATCCTTCTTCAACTTCTCCAACCGTATTCTTCGTAAAACTATTTGTGAAAAATGGAAAAAGCAACCCTTATTTGAAGATGATGGAAAAATGCTTTTGACAGCACTTATGCTTACCATTTCAAAATCTGATAGTATATAAGTAGGGTTTAAATGAATGTCTTGCCGACAACTGATTCGTAGTAACTGAAGTAATACTTCCGTATATATTTTTTAGATTTTGCAGTCATTATGCAAAAAATAACTGGTATTACTTGGCCTTTTATTAAGGCGTGTATAGTAAACATTTGTGTCATTATGCATGGAACAACATAAAATATTCCATCCATTAGGCAAAGTTTCGCTTTTCATAGCAACTTAAGGCTATAAAGTGTGCCTAATATAATAATTTTATTTTCTTCGATGCTGGATTCTGCTAATATAAAGAATTCGTCTTTTATAAAGAAATAAAGAAGCACTGAATTAGTTATAAATGTAAAATATATAAAAAAATACACAAATTATTACCATCGATTATCGTAGATGTTGGGGAATTGAAATTTCTTCTAAATCAGTTGGCTCTTTTATCTGTCTTTTACGAGCATATTTAATTTTAGCTTTCTGTGCATCCTTACTTGGTAAATATACACGACAAGTAGGGTCACATTCAATTACGCTGTGCCTAATAATATGGGATGGCTTATTATCAGTTTTCCATGCAGCCTCTTTTATTTGCTGGTTTGCATTTAAAATGTGTATCTGATGTGCTAATGGTTCATGGTTGTAGATGCTCGGCGCTTTAGAAATCGAATGAATATTGCCTGATTTTAAAATTATGCAAAGACGATCTCTACAGGATTGTTTTAATTTTAAATCACATGCCCAACGATAGACATCCTTACTTTTTTTCGACTTTATAAAAGTTTCCTTCAATTACAATTTTCAATTTGTGTTTATTCGTTTTCGTGACTAGTATTTCTATTTTCTGTAAGTTAATAATTAAAAATTGTAAACACTTTGTATGTGTTTTGTTTAGTTAATCTACATAAAGGTCCTTAAATTCTTGAGAAAAATAATATAGATAAAAGAAAAGGTTCGCTCTTAATGACAAACCTTCAAATAGAGATTGGTATCACAAATTCATTTTAATACTTACTTGTATAGAATCCGGTTCTTGATTGTCGATGTCCATCATACATACTTAAAAATTTTACAGCGTTTTACGATGTAACCCTTGCATCGAGGCTTTTACGAAGGAATCGTGTAACACAATTAGACGCAAAGCATGCATTGAAAATATTTACGATTTAGTTGCGTCTAAAACTAATGTAATACTTGTATCGGAAGGAAATTTCTATATAACCTGGGGCTAACAATTGTTTAGCGAATTTATAAAAATTCGTTAAGGCATTGTGTATATTCTTTCAATATAAGCTTAAATTATTATATTTTATTTTTTATGCTTCATGAGATTTTAAAATCTCTATCAAAAATTCAGATGTCACGTCAATATATGAAATTGACGTGACATCTGAATTTTTGATAGAGATTTTAAAATCTCATGAAGCATAAAAAATAAAATATAATTCAATGGGTTATATTTATAACAAAATTCGTATATTTCTTTCAGTAAATTTCTGTAACCTCTCTTTTACAGTAGAAGGAGAAGCAGACAAAAAGCGTGTTTTTTTATTGGAGCACTATCCGGTGCCGAAGGGAAATTTTCTACTGAAACTGGAGCCATTATTCACTGGTGTCGCTATTAATCGAAAAAGTTAAATTGTTAACTTCATGCAGTCGAATGACACTTCTACTTTGTGTTTATGTTGTTTGAAAAAAAAATTTGCAAACATTTTAAAACTCAGACAAACTGCGAAATAACTAATAAATTAGATAAATTTAACAAAAATGTTTTATTAATATTTAGTTGTTCACAATAGTAAATATAGTGAATTAATTTTTAAGTTTAAAGTTTGAGTGCTGTGCCTGTGTGATACTTATAAATATAATGGTTACTCCAACGAAAGCCTCTCGAACGTCATTAATATTCAAAACATCGTTGCCCACAGTTGTAAATGGGCTAAATTTGATCGTGAATTTCATGAAATACGACGAAGTAAATCGGTCACCACTAGTGTAACGAAACTAAGCTGTACGTTATAAAAGATAATGTACGTTAGCAACCATTAACAGAACATCCTCGCATGGGCTTTTGAGCGGTGATAGATAGCCGGCTTAGGATCGATTGGCCAAACTTTCAAATTAATCAGTGTTTTATATATTCGTAGAATATCAACACAGATATTGCATTTCAAACAAATTTAATCGTTACATTAACCAATTTGGTTACTGGTCATCGTAAATATTTGTCAAAAATTTCCAAGTAGTTGGTGCTTCATTGGAAGGATCGAGTAAAATGTATGGTTATCGGGTCGATATCGTACACGACGAAGTGATTTGAATGTCTGGTGGTTTATCTCGTATGAATGTCGGCGGTAAAGGAAATGAGGATGAAGGGGAACCGAAACGAATAGTTTAATTGCTGAGGGTAGTAATGATGTACAGGATCCAAAAGCAAGAGCTAAGGCTAAAGCAAAAAAGCGACGTCTACAAAGTTCAACCGTATGTTATAACAAAATGTAAAGGAATGATAATGCCCGGTTTACGTGTGACCAACATTTTCTCCTGCAAAATGAGAAAGATATATAACATTGACTTTTTCCACATGAAAGACAAGAAAAGAAATATATCCCAACAAAATTTTGCAGGAGATTTTTTAGTCAATACACAGCAAAATGTTGCCATAAAATATATTCGATTCGAGTATTTTTATGGCAACATTTTTGAAATTAACAAGAAAAAAATTATTTCGTATTTATAAATGTTGAGGATTCATAATAAAAACAGACGCCATAGATAAAAATGTAAATTTCGCATTTTAATTCATTAAAAATAAATTAATAATGATCCTATAAAAAAATTACGGCATTACTATATATGTTTATTTCTTTCTGGCATATTGAATATTTTTTATGATAAAAGTGCATCAAATTTACATCTTAAAAAATCTTCTTAATCATCTATTAACCAAAAATTCAATAAAATGTATTCACGTGACTGATTATTCAGCCACAGATCAGCTATTTTTGAATTTATTATCGAATTTCGACTAAGATGTGATAATTTGAAATTTTGCGCCCGATTTATAATAATAATATAATTGTAATCTCCAAAAAATAACCGCGATCTGCTAAGCTAGTTAATCGTCTGTGCCACCTAATTCTCTGGCAGATTTAACAATATAACATTTTGGTGCTACATCATTGGTCACGAAACATTCAAGTAGCATATTTATCATAGCGCCAATATTTCAATATTTTGAACACTCGACTTAAGTATAGCTCGTATATTCTCATTGGGCTTTTCTCGAAGCGTATAGTAAATTATTTTCAATTTTAACATTGACCGTATTCAGGCTCAGTTGTTCGGATCGGCGAATAATCGTAACCATACGTTTCCCCTTATGTTGCTTCCAGCGCGGTGACATTTGTTGATTTAATGGCAAAATGGAGATTTCAAATATTTTTAGCACAAAAGAACTTTTAAAACTATTCATTGGCGAAGCAAAATATAAAAGTTTTACAATTTAGGTTTTTATAGCCGCTTTTTTCGATGCTCTTGTTCAGTAGTTTTAACGGAAGTACATAAACTAAGAATATGAAACAAACGATGCACGAACAAAAAAAAATACTTATAGTGACGCAGCTATTCGGTAAATAAGTATAACCAATGCCTTCTAAACTACACTCTCTTACTCGTTGTCTAAACCAATAGAGGGCGTCATAATAATGTTAAAATATTTACACTTTACTCCCGCATTGCGCCGAGGTCAAATCAAAAAACTTAAAAATCAATTCTTGAAAATTAGGAAATGGCTCACTTAAAAGTTTCAATTAAAATGTAAAATTAAAGATAAATTTATTTTTATAAGGTATTGGTATAGCTCAACCATATCTACTAAGGCTAGGTGGAAGATAAAACTTTGATTATTATTATTTTGCTAATAAATATTTATGAGTGTCTTTGTGGTGACATTGAGTATTAAAATTAAATATTTGGGGAGGAAGCTCTAGGAAATAGTCGATTTTACTAATTTGCGTTTCAGCTAATTATGAAACGACTGTTTACAAAGGAGTCTTTCGATATTTTTAGAACAATGTTTCGTTGAAGATTAGTGCAACATCGTTCAAAAGATCGCTTGCTATTTATATGGCCAACCCCTGGGATTGATCACTTGGCTCTCTCAGTAGTAAGCTGCCATCAAGACCTTCCAAGAAACCATTGCCTTTATTTGACGGCCACAATTGTCGTCTCTTACTAAGTGGTGAGTGGTGCTACTAAAGATGTTCGATAAATTTAAACTTATAAAATTTTATATAATTATAATAATTATCTTAATGATATAATAAATTAAATAATTACTTAAAAAATTAACTCTCATCACAATTGGAGCTCAGTTAATAATTAATTGAGGTTGGTTAATGATAAAAATAATATACTTAGCGTCGAAGCGCAAAATAAAAATACTCCTAAATACAACTGATTTGGACAACTATTTATCAAATTTGTTAAAACATGGCTTAAGATGTTTACTGATGTTGAAATTTATTATAAATGCCTAACCTAATATACAATTTTGCTTTATGATGCCGGTTTGTTCAACAGGTATAAATGTCATTCAGTTGCTGAAAAGAAGATAGGTGATAACAATTTAAATCAATAATAATAAATTTTTTTATCATATAGAGTCATAAAACAACTGTAACTTGTAAGCTTAATGATCAAAATGTCATGAAATTTTAACAGGTATCATTTAAAGTTAATTAAAATTTAAAAATCACATGGGTTTACACAACTAAATATCAGTTTAAACGGGGAGCCATTTCCCGACCCTTCCAACATCCTAAACTCCCCTGTAGTCTGCGGAACGAGAGGCGAAGTTACTTTACGTCTGTGGGGGTTAACTGCGACTATCATTCCGCAATAGCTACGATACTACGTACCACAAAAATTGACCGTGGATACTATTTCTGCAATATAGGATTCCCATTTCATAAATTAGGTTCAATATATTCTACGGTTCAAGTTACTTGTTGTTTTGCAAGGGCGGCCACCTTGGTGTTGGGTTTCGACGGTTCCTGTTCTTTTATATTTATTTATCAACCTCGAAATGACCGATTTAGTGACTGTATATTTTTCGAACAACTCTTTTTGTGATAATCCATTTTTATAATCCAAATATAATTTTATTTTTGAAAATTAAATTATACTTCGTCGGTACCATAATGGTAACACGGCAATACTATCAACTTAACGAAAATTAAATTTTTTAACGAAATGAGTTTCAAGAATTGATATTCTATTATTATTTCGTATATCCTGTTTTAATGAATCATGCCAAGTAAAATAGGTTTACCAATTTATGTGTAATTTCTTGTAAATTTCCTAATAATAAATAACCCCTTGTTCTTCTAAGAATCTGACTCCGGATATTCGATATACAGTAACTTTCCAATTGATTGTCTTTCCCTTTAAAAACCTTCTAACACAAATTCTTGGACGGCGATTAGTACAATACTGCAATAATTGTATTAAAAAGCTTTTTTCATAACGTGCTAATCGTAAACGACATGCTTTAGTCAAGACAGCGATTCGTAAACCATATGTCGTGCTAAGAGTTACTAGTTGTTTATACATTTGTATTACAATCGGAAAAGGTAATTTGTATGCTCACGAATAAATCTATCGCAAAGTAGAACTAACATGAAAGTTTAAACCACCTATTGCTACGGTCGTAATAATTTCAATAATTGGTCTTATGAAAATTTCAGATTTGCGTTCATTTACCTATAAACCTACTGAGTGAAGTAGAGGGACAAGTTTGTAGAACGGAATCCAATATTAAATTGAATAAGGTAGGTGAAAAGAGACATCCTTGTATGAATCCCATGTCACGTTGAAATGACCTTGTTCTTTGTTTGTTCCATATATGATTGATGTTAATTGGTGCATACAGGTTCGTATTATTCTATTAACAAGATGATCGGGAGTTCCAATGTGAAAGAGTATAATAGTTGCTTGGTTAAGATCAACTTTATCAAAGGCCTGTTTTCGATCGAGTGATAGAATATAAATTGTTTTTCCTGCTTTCCATTCCTCGTCGATAAAACGTCGTATAACAAACATATGGTCATCGGTCGACCACACGGGTCATCTAGGTAGCTGAATGACAATACCGAATTTAAATTTAATTTTTTTACAATATCATATGTATGATAATGCTGTCGAGTCATTACGAACGTGAGGTCCCTCGGTTAGATAGTGTTGGATGGGAAGATAGGGCAAATTAAGGTTACAAGCAGCATATGATCAGATGATCCGTAGATGTGGATTAAATAACCGAACCAGTCTACTATGACTGATGCTGAATACATATGATGAATATTAGTATCTTTTACCTCAACCACAACTAACCCAAATTAATAAACCAACAAAATCTAATATAGAATGTGGATTTGAGACTAACATTTTAATATATTTAAGTAATCATAAAATGAGTTTGCTGCGGTTCGCCCTAGTTGTTTCTGTGACTAACATCCTTTCCTAACTAACCATATCTGTTAAGGATGCAGGCAGAGCCTGGGTCCGCATATGATGTTGATTATTCGCATTCAGATATAAATTGTTATTTGAGTTTTGATATTTCAGGATTATGGTAACGTATCTAGGGCCGCCGCCGTTGTGGTTTACCTGTACCATGTCATATCATATTAAAAAAATTCATAAAAATTCTGTTATTATTGATTGAGAGCGTCAAATCGATTTCAATTTCAAAAATATGCATGACCTCTATACGCTCAATCAATTCTACACGACCAGAGAATGCGTATACATAAAATACTAAAGCGCTGTGTATTCGTTTCTTTCCCCTTTACCTATAAAATCAAAAAAATGCGGCGCAAAAAAGGTAAAGAGGAAAGAAACGAAAAAGTTGCCGGATACATTCGTTACCCTAGTGTTGGTATAATCAATGCCTCCTAAACTAGAGGCCTCTTACTACTCTCATTTTTCGCACATGACGTCAATTTATGTCTAAACCGAGACTGCGCAATAATAATGTTAAGATATTTACACTAACAAAACAACTAGAGAAAGCAACAAAAACGTCGACATAGTGTGTCGTCATCATTTGGTGTAAGCGGCCTGTAGTTTAGGAGGCATTGGTATAATGCGCTTATGATATAAAAATGAAATAATAAAATCATTTTTCCTAGAGGTGTGCGAAAGTATAAAATAATTAATAATAAAGTCAAATTATACGAGCAAATATATATGGCTTACCACGCATTATTGATATTGTAACACGTGTGACGAAAAGTTCTAGACAAAATACATTCTATAGCTGTCTGCAAAATATAGACTTTGCGTTTGATTGAAACGAATAAAATTATCTGACAGAAAAAGATAATAAATGGGTACACAATATTTTTTTATTGACTGATATTGTCCTAGAGTTTATTTATATCGAGTTAAATTTAGCTGGTTTTTGGAAAATGTACGAGCTTGTACAATTTTATGAAATATAAATTAATATTTCCAGTTCGTTACTCATTGCACAAAAACGTAGTTAGCGGGTTTCATAGTTTGGCAAAAAAATGTATCGTTTGCATAAACTTTACACTTCGCTGCTAGATTCAGCAATATTTGGATTGTTGAATTAAGTTAAATAACTAAATAATAATTAATTAAGTTTAACTTAAATTTATATTTTTGTTTGCAATAAAAAATGATCCTGAAAATAAGTTTAGAAAGAAGGAGTAGACCAAATTCTAGTGACCTACAGCAAAAAAACGTATCTGATTTAATTAAGAAGTAAAACGTTGTCTTTGAAATTCTTGTTATGGTTTTGTAACAATTTGTTTTTCACATGTTAGGTTGTTAGTCTAACACAAACCTGCCCTCTCTAGCTACGTTTTCGTAGAAACAGTAATGCCAATTAGTTACTAAATAATTTATTTCCAAATTTATATGAAGTTGTAGTATAACGAAGATTCGAATTTATAACCTTACATCTAATAGAAAATTTTATTTCAAAATGTTAAAGTGTACCGTCAAATATCATATCACATCGCATTGATATCAATATACGAGCACAAATAGTCGCTTTGCATTCAACAAATGTTAGATTTTTCTTGCTAATTTCTAAACGCTTAATCATAACAACATACAGATATGTGACATTTTCTGAACCCTGTGTACTCTCGTTTGTATTAAATATGTTTTGTAATGCTAAGTTTTCTTCATATTCCTATTCCTACTCCTTTCGAAATTATTCACAATATGTTTCCTTACATTCCCTAAGCATGTTTACGTAACATATATTCTTAAATATAATAATTATTTTTTCGACGTAAATAAGATTAATTTTTGTTAAGTGTTTTGGGGTAAAAAGGTGGCCAACCATAAACAATGTAGAAACAAACCAGCAAGTAGAAGGACAAGAAAATCTTTGAAATATAAACAATTTTAGGCATTCAGAAATACAATTAACGATGTTCTGTGTATGATATAAATGCTTGTATCACAAATATATTTTATGGAAAATACTTTACAGAGATATAATGGTTGGATGATATTCAGCTAAAGGGTCGTAAATTATTGTTTTATTTTTGCAAGCACTCCAAGCAATAATACAAATAGAAATTGAAAAATTTTGTAAAGCTCCTATATCTTAAAATTCGATTTTGTCCGTTTCTTATATAACAAATTGAAAATATGTTTTCTGATTTACCATAAATTTATTATTATTACCTATATACATTTCAACCCTTCACAGGCTCACACATCATCCAGACCAAAATATGTACAGAAAAGTTTCAAATCCACGCTCAATGAACCTAAAATAATAAAATAATCGACCCAAAACAAATTTCTCTGGTACAAAAGATATGGACAGAATATTTTTTCTATATTGTTTAGTCGTACCATTTACACGAGAAAGAAAACAATCTGGTATTATGGAGGGGTGGCATATAATTTAACAGAATTTGGAAAAACAAATTTATCGATTTCTGTTCTCGAGCTGTTGTCATTCAAATAACAATGACATGAAAAATAACACAACCAACCGTTTAGTTATAGAAAAAATCATCCAGTTTAAATTAGATATTGATTTAATAAGGTTCATTTATTGCTATTCTGGTAATAGATTTGGATATTATTTTGTTTTTTTTTGTAACATGATGAATTTTTTTTAAATTCTAAATGTTCCACATAATGAGAACTCGTTCATGTTCTAACGATATTTGAGCTACGATTCAAATTTGTAACATTATATTCCAGAATTTCACGAAAATTATGTTTTATAATTATAAATATGTATAGCATATAGACACATTCCAAATTCCAAACTTTGTGGTTAGAATATCACCCAACACTCAAAAAGTCTGGTGCAAACCAAGGGTTAAATAAATTTGAATGGTTTTATAAGAAAAAAACTGATTGCTAAGAACACTAGGTACTACTGGAAAATATTTTTCGCTTTCCTTGATTATTAGGAATCTGGCATTTTTATACAGCTCCACATACAAAAGTTGTGTAGATTTTACTATGCCGCAATATACATTTGAGTGATACAATTTAAGCGGAAGTGGAAATCAAATTGCGTAACGAGTACATTTAACGTCAAATTTAGCTTTATTGCTTCAGTTGTGAAAAATACTCTTTCAACACAATTAGCAGTAAACACAATTAGCAGTGTACTGAGACGCAAAATTAAAATTTAAGTGTTATTCAAGTTGACTTTTCAGTGTTTTGTATTACTCTTGCCATTGTCAATAAGAATGATGATTTATGAATTTAAAATTCCTAACGGGCATCCAGGGTGTTGCAGCATGTTTTAGATGCTAATCAATGTCAAGTGGGGGCTCATTTATGATCTGATTTTTATAAGATCAGTTTTTCTCGAAAAACCCTCTGTTAACTTTCTTTAGATTTCTGTTAATTCATAATGATGATCTCCATAAATTTCCAATACATATTACTTTCTTTTACAAAGTAAAACTAAGTATAGTAATCATGAAAATTCTAAGTATAGCGCAGACGGATTGGCCGATTTAGATAAAACAATGCAATAAGCCTTTTTCTTAAAATGGGAGGTCAAAGTGAAATTTAAATAAAATCGGCCTACCGGACTTAGCAGTTTCCGTAAGAGATTTTTCATTTTTAGAAATATTTTATAAAGTATAGCAACCGAAAAAAATGTATTGAGAACAATTAGATTCAGATATTTTCCAAAATGTGAGCTTTTAATTATGATTTTAGATAATAAACTGTTATTATTTCAGTAAAATTCGACCACCAAAAATATATATAGAGTTTACTGGTTATTTACGAAACAAAAAAAATGTCAGTAAAATTTTACTGAGAGAATAGTTGTGATGGTGGAAGTATACTGCCATAATGTTGCTATAAAAAATGCAAACTAGATATACAAAAAAAAAATCGAAATGTACGAAAATGTACAAATTAAAACTTTTTTGAAATAAAGATTAACACTTCAAATCCAAACGCACACATAAACTTGTCAATGAAGCTGAATACGCAAAAATATCAGTGGTACACGTACGAAAAAAAAACGATCGTCCCATCAAGGTCATGGCAAGAGGGCTACATCCAACCTGTGAAATTAGTTCAATAATGGAGGATCTAGAAAATAAAGGATTTAAAATCCTTGATGCCGTAAACATTATTAAAAAAGAGAGACGTAGCGGAGAGAACCGACTAGAAGCCGTTTCAAAAAGAGGGCATCCCCTGTTCATGCTCACGTTTGATAAATCTGAGAAAATAGAAAACATTTACAATATAACTGGCATACTCACCATGCGAGTAAAGATCGAAGCTGTTAAAAGAGGCAGTACAAGAATAGTACAATGTAAAAAATGGCAAGGCTTTAACCATACGCAACGATAAGGCGCGCGCGATCCAAGATGTGTGAAATGTGCTGAAAAGCACCCAACACAAACTTGCAAACTATCAAAAGAAGAACCAGCAAAATGTTTAAATTGTAATGGGCAGCATCCAGCCAGCTACCGAGGATGTGAGGTTGCCAAGCAGCTACAAAAAATGAGGGATCAGGCACGCAAACCCCCTCTAAGTCATCCAAACAAGAATCGAGCAAGAAACGAATCATCTATGCGTAGGGAGAATATTACTTATGCACAGGCTGCCTCAAGTTCGAAAGAAAATGAGGCAAACGGTACCGAAAATTTCAAAAATACTGTTCAAGCAATTCTAAATAGCCTTGAGGAACAGAATAAACTAAATAAGTTAATTCTGAATCGACTTAACCTGCTGGAAATACCAAGTTCCAAAAATAGTTAAAAATAAATAATGTCTGCAATACATAATTCAACTCATAATTGCGGAACAAAAACCAGACATCAAAACTACTC
This sequence comes from Nephrotoma flavescens, assembly GCA_932526605.1. NCBI lineage: Eukaryota > Metazoa > Arthropoda > Insecta > Diptera > Tipulidae > Nephrotoma > Nephrotoma flavescens. The sequence continues at coordinate 163,932,783 of OW052220.1, read as the reverse complement.
ATTAAGAATAGCCATATGGAATGCAAACGGATTAACACAACACCTAGAAGAATTAGAACTATTTCTAAATACAGAGAAAATTGATATATGCTTAATATCAGAAACACGTTTTATCAGCAGCTCTTATGTATCAATCTCCGATATACTTGTTACCATACCACACATCCTGCAGAACGAGTAAGAGGAGGGTCAGCTATATTTATTAGAGATAATATCAAACATCATGAAGAATTAAAAATAGAAAAAGAATCCATGCAAGTAACCACCGTGACGGTTAAATTTGGTCATCACAACACCTGTAATATATCTGCAATATATTGCCCCCACGGTATAACCTAAAAAAAGAAGACTACATTAATCTGTTCCAGAAATTAGGAAGTAACTTCATTGTCGGAGGTGATTTTAATGCAAAAAATACCTTCTGGGGTTCAAGATTAACCTCTCCAAAAGGCAAGGAATTACTTGCAGCTGGCCAATACTCAAACTGTGAATTTTACTCAGGAGGGAAACCGACGTACTGGCCAACAGATCCTAACAAAATCCCAGATCTAATAGATTTCTACATCACTAAAGGCATATCGGAACGCTACATCTTCTTAGAAAATGATGAAAGTTTAATATCTGATCATTCTCCTGTTATTATGACGGTTAGTGAAAATGTAATAGAAAAAAGAAATTCACCACAACTAACAAACAACAAAACAAATTGGGAATGGTTTAAGCAGTTAGTATTGGAAAAAATAGAACTTCAAGTGCCAATCAAAAGTGAATATGAAATAGAAGAGGAACTACTAGACCGGCTCCTTGATGTCATACAATGGTCGGCTTGGGAATGCACTCCCAAATTATCATCCAGGAAAGAAAACGCCGTTATTTACCCAATAGAAGTAAGAAAATTAGTGCAGGAAAAACGAAAAGCCCGAAAGAAATGGCAGAACACACGTGCGCCGCAAGATAAAACCACCTTAAACAACTTGTGCATCAAACTTAAGTTACTCATAAAAGCAGTGAAAAATGAAACAATTGGAAAATATCTTTGTTCTCTAGCCCCAAATAAAGATACCGACTATTCCCTCTGGAAAGCAACAAAAGGGTTAAAATGACCAAAAACGCAGATCCCCCCAATCAAAACAAAGGATGGGAATTGGGCTAGAAGTGCGAAAGATAAAGCTGACCTGATTGCTGAACATCTTGAAGAAACATTTCAACCTCTAGGTCGGCAGACCAGTTACGAAAACACTGCTGATTTCGAAGAGATAATGTCTGTAACATTGAAAGTACTAAAAGCTGAAATTAAGAACATAAAAGCAAAGAAAGCTCCTGGCTACGATCTGATAACAGGGCAAATAATAAAGGAGCTGCCTGAAAAAGGGACCCGTAAATTACTGCACCTAATCAATGCGATCCTCAGGAAAAAACATGTGCCAATGCAGTGGAAAGTACCAGAAGTAATAATGATTCCGAAACCGGGCAAGCCACTGAATGATAGAAAATCTTATCGGCCAATTTCACTTCTACCAACACTAGCGAAATTGTTTGAGAGGCTGTTGCTCAAAAGATTGAAAAAAACCATAGAACAACGAACCCTTATCTTAGAATATCAGTTTGGTTTCAGAGAGAAACACTCAACTATTGAGCAGGTTCACAGCCTTACAGATGTCATTGAGAATACATTAGAGAGGAAAAAGGTTTGCTCTGGTATCTTCTTAGATGTGGCACAGGCCTTCGATAAAGTATGGCACAGAGGTTTACTCTTTAAACTACATAGAGATTTACCAAAACAATATTACATGATTTTAAAATCATACATAGAGAATCGCTACTTTCGGGTGAAATATGAAGATGAATATTCCGAGCTAAAAAAGATTTCGGCAGGAGTCCCGCAGGGTAGTGTTTTGGGACCAATTCTTTACCTACTCTATACCAGAGATCTACCTCATTTAAACGATGTTACGGTTGCAACATTTGCTGATGACACTGCAGTTCTCTCAGTAGGAGACACTATCGAGGAATCGACAACGAAACTTCAAGAAGCATGTGACAAAATCATAAAATGGACAAAAATGTGGCGTATCGGGCTCAATGAATCGAAATCCACGCATGTGAATTTTACTAATCTAAAAGTCAGTTACAAACCTGTAATCATGAATTGTCAGCAAATTCCGTATGCAAATAAGGCTAAATACCTAGGGATGACCTTAGATACCAGGCTCAGATGGAAAGAGCACGTTAAAAAGAAAAAAGAAGCACTATATCGAAAAATGTATTGGCTGCTCGGGAAAAACTCGGAATAGTCAACCGAAAATAAATTGCTACTATATCAACAGGTGCTAAAGCCTGTATGGACTTACGGAATACAGCTCTGGGCCTGTACAAAGAAAACCCAACACTAAAATAATACAAACTTTTCAAAACAAAGTGCTACGTGGTATAGTTAACGCTCCGTGGTACATTAGGAATGATGACCTTCATAGGGATCTAAATATCCCGACGGTCCAAGAAGAAATAAAAAAACTTGCAGTAATACATGGACAACGTATTTATCAACACGTAAATGAAGAGCTTCGTGGTATGTTGGACACCTTCCATGCAGTAAGACGATTACAGAGAACGAAACCAATTGATTTAATGGATTAATGACACCAAAGCAAAGACTACTTCACTAAATAACCTATAAATGGAGCCGGCCAATGGGCGTCTTCTCATTCACAAGTGATTAAATTAAGAAAGAAAAATTACTAGATGAATTGTATTCAGTTGTAATAATTTAAATTAAAAAAAAAAAAAAAATTGTTCTTGTTACTCTTATAGAATTTAAAATTTTTTTAAAATTTTTATGTTTTGCCTTTTATCAGTAAAAAAAATTACTGTCAGTAAATTATTTCCATGGAATTAAGACTTTACCCTAGTGTGGATATGCACATTGAGAGAAATATTTGGAGAAACAAAAACTAGGAAAAAATGAAAAAAAGAAACTCAAAAACGGATAATCTTCAGGTTCGATATAAGAATTGCGGCTAAATATTTATTGTAAAGTCATTTTCACTTTTAACTGCTAACTGCCACGTTTCGTCAACATTTTAGCTCAACGGCCCTTAGTAAAGATGGCTATGGCAAGCGTAGCTACCGAAATTACATAAAGTTAAAAAAGGAGAAAACATTGGGCGCTTTGTTGGGTAAAATCCCGGCCAACGTTATGAAAATCTTTGAAACTATGAAATTTTCAAATCAGATTGGCGGTAATTTCACTAATCGTGATAGAGGACCTGGCCCTAAATTCTGACCAAGTGACAAATGACAAATGACATATTTTTGTGACATTGTTCTAAAAATTCTGCTACAACTTTGTGACAAATACTTGTGAGTACTAAATCACGATTAGCATGCGGTGACTTTTCCGAAATGTCACAAAAATTAACTGACATTTTTAATAATATTGTCATTGTTTTTTTGTTATCGTGACTGGGAGTCTTTATAATTTTAAAAACCTCATAATTTATTTCATATAACTTAAAAATGCAGCTGCTGTAAACTGCTGTAAATTTCATATATCATTTTATCCGAATCGTAAATTTTCAATGACTTTAATTTGTACCAATAAGCAAATGTCACGACAAATTGTCACTTTGTCGGGATCTACCCCCGTTAAAGTGCCCGTTGCATCGCTTAGAAAATAAATCAAAACAAAAACAGCAACCTGTTACTAAATGATAAACGAGAGCTAACGCAATATATGCCATCAAACCAGCAAGATCAAGAATTGGTATAGATAGAACAAATGAAGACAACACAGATTAGAATAGTATATAAAATTGACAAAGGGTTGTGGTACGCGATTCTAGTAGGTTTTGAAAGTCTTGAAAAGCTTTGTTTAAAAGTAGAATGAAAGAAGTTTGGCGGAATGGCACATAGGATGCTGTTAGGAATAGAACAAATATACGATAATTAACTTTCTGTTATGCAATCCACATGGAGTCATAAATTATCAGAATATATTTGAATGTGGGCTTCCTACACTATAACTTCTCGTTCCGGCCTCTTCTTCAATCTATTAAATTTACTGGAATAATTAACACTTTCATATCAAATCGATTCACTATAAATTGTCTACTAAATTTATTATTCATACGATTTTATCGTAACACACGACGTACACGCACGTAATATTCTGTTAGTCTGCGTTACTAAACTATATACAATTGTTAGATAATTTGAATATTTAAGTATCGACTCAGTTTTATTTACGCCATCGGTTTTCTTTTATTTATTTTCGATTTCAAGTGCTTTAAGGTAGACATCCAATAATCTAAACAAACATTTCAAATTCAATCCAATTATATTACTAAATCTAATGTATGTACATATTCTCGTCCACATAACAAACACCTTTTCAATCGATGCCTAAATGTATATTACATACACATGTAATCATTTTCAAATAAAATCAAATGAAATGAAATGAAAATCTACTTAATCCCAATTTCACCTATTTCTCGTTACGGTTATACGTATTCAGTCTATTACCACCCTCACCTCTTCCTGTGCTTTTGACAAAAAATTATCGGCAAAAAATATTATTGCGTACATATTAAATCGAAATATCATTACGAGTATAATCCGAAGATAAAATTTTTCCACGTATCGTTTTGGTTTCTGTAATATTAGCAAGGACTATGGCGCCATATCTAAAATACATCTGTCTTAAAAACTATGCGATAGAAAAGTTTTGATGGTACAAAATATTTAAATTAAAGCTTTTTGATTCAGGTTGAAGTTTCGTTCAAAATAAGAAAATCTACTTTGAATAAGGGAGTGTGTGCATAATTTCATGAACATATTATAGAAACAAATTGTTTACCACAATTTATGGAGATTTAATAGTTTTATTTTTGTAGTGGTTTGTTTGTGGCAGTTAATTATATATATGTATGAGCATGTACTTGTAGATTCAGCTAAGCTTGATTATTGAACCAATTTATAGTTTCGATCGATCTGTTTGACCGGCAGTTACAATAGTTATATTAATATTTAGAAATTATATTACACTTTTTGTGAAATATTTGGTGGTCGAAAATTAAGACAACATGTTAAAGGTCAAGAATAATGATACGGTAGTTTTGTAGTTAGTTATGTCAAAATAATTTCATAATACATTATTTCCACATGATAAAAGTATCGACGACCGACTTGACAACGATTTTCTAATTTCTAATAAAACGTACAATTAAGTAAAATTTACTTTTTACACTATTTGCCGTAGGCACTTGGCGAAACACACTATTAAACTTAAACTTAACATTTTATTAAACAATTGTTTCTTACTTTGCAAAATTAGATTTTGAATATTTTAATTAAAAATTTGTTCAAAAAGTTTTTCCCTTTCGTTCTCCTGTATTGGCCAGACTGGGCGCAATTTTGGAGTTAGAGCTAAAGAACATTTATCTGGTTACAATCAATCAACTTTCCATAACCATTTAACTTTAGAACATCATACAGCTAGCTTGAACAATTTAGACATATTACATATACAACCTAAAGGCAGACGTTTAGATACCTTAGAGTCTTACGAAATTCGAAAATCAATATTTCTTAACCAAAATATCCTTAACGAACAGAGAGAAATTCGTTTCTCACCAATTACAGACCCGGTCTTTTCTATAATTTGACTAATACGTCTGGTAATTAAATGTACTTCAATATACCTTGAGTTTTGTTACTCAGCCGATGACTCGCACACCTCCGCGATCAATAGATTAATTTTTATTGCTTATTTTTTGTCCCTCCTTCTTTTGTTTATTTTTTGGTTTTTTCTGCTATATATACCAAAGTTTTACTTTTACAAATCAGTAGATACTCCTGATGATGACCTAACAAGTTGGAATCGATCGAGTGATTTTTTAAACTTTTTGAACAAATTTTTTAATTAAAATATTCAAAATCTAATTTTGCGAAATAAAAAACAAGTGTTTAATAAAATGTGGTTATTAAGTATAAGTAAAATTTAATTGAAAAATATAAAATATTGAGATTTAGAGATTTCTTTGTTTTTATTTTTTTATTTTTATTTATTTAACATGCAATTTCGTTGTTGATTTTATATTGTTTTAATCTGCTCTCTCGAAAATAAAATTTAAACTAAAATCTACATCTCAAAAATGGGATCCGCTCGAAACGCGATATTTCAAAATGCAACAAGGCACAAACCGTGATATGGTACAAAACGCGATATAACACAACTCGATGGTACATATTGTGCATTGCGATTTCTACCGTATCGCATTTTGAAATATCGCATTTTGATATATCGCGTTTTGTACCATATCGCATTTTGAACCGTATCGCGTTTTGAAATATCGCGTTTTGATAATTCACGTTTTAAAATATCGCGTTCCAAATGGGACCCCTCAAAAATGGCCTTAAATTTTATTTCTTTCATCTCAATTTATATTAAAGCTACTTCACCAAAAAAATTTTTTGTTATAAAATGATTCGCAATTAAAACCGATACCATAGGTAAACGGGGATAGTAGTGGCTCAAATTTTATTGGGGTATATTTGTTTTCTTCTCTCTCATGTGCAAAAAGTCAGTGTTATATCTCTTTCATTCTGCAGAAGAAAAATGTTGGTCGCATATATATGGAGTATAAAAATAACAAATTGGTACAAAAATTGACCATATCGTAATTGATTTGTTAGGGTATAAATATGATATGAATATTTCAGATACTTCATTATCTGATCACAAACAAATAATTTTACAAGTGAGCAAAGTAGCAATCCCACGCGACAATCGCATGAAATTATATTCAAAGCTCTAGACTATGAAAACATGTTCGGAGATTCTTCCTAGTGAATTGAAACGCTTAGAACGTATTATAGCCGTACAAGTTAAACCAAGTGGTGTTTCTTAGATCACCTCTGAAATAAAGAGTTTGATTGAACTAGAAAAATTCTTCAAGCACTTAGTGCTCTGGTAGTTTTAAAAATTAAAAAGGCAACACGCTAAAAATGCTTTAGTTGTATAACCAATAATATTAATAAGCCCAAAAAGATCTTTGGAATACAATTTACTGTATCATACAATTTTTCAGTTTTTCATTTTTGTTTCACCCAATTTTTAACCACTAACAGTATTACTAGTAATCATCAATAAAGTTTCACATTGGGTTCTAACAAGGCGGCGTGCTTAAATTTTTCGGATTATTTGAGCACAAATATAGTTAAAAAATTGTTTTGTGGCGGCCTATTCTTAAATCTAAGTAAAGCTTTTGATTCTGTTAAACCGGACATTCTTTTGTTCAAATTATCCAAACTAGGCTTTACTCCAAACCAAATAAATTTGTTTGAGACTTATTTATGCAATAGGCATCAATTCGTGAAAGTTAACGATAGTGTGAGTTCAGAAAAAATTTAGGAGTTCGTCAAGGTTCTATCTTAGGCTCCGCTCTTTTCAACGTATATATTAACGATATAACTTTCATTAAACTCGAATGGACAATTCAGCAGCCGGTGATTATACGAATTCAAAATGATTTACAAAAATTGAAACATTGGCTTAATATAAACCATTTAACGCTGAATCATAATATGATATTAACAAATCGTAAATTGGACAAGGATGTACTTAACAACCACCCAATTACTTATAGTTCTTTCGTAATTGAAAGAGTTAGCAAGTATAACTATCTTGGGTTTGTCATATTTATTAAAAAGATCATATTACCATATGTTTCGCTATCAATCGATTAAAATAGATAGTACCAAAAAAAGCGCTTTTGCTAATGTATTTCGCATTCATTCGATCGAGAATAACTTACCTTAATCCGAATTGGAGTGGTGCTGTGAATTAAAAAGTGAAAGAGCTAGAGATTTTGCACAAACGAATTCTCAAAAACTTTATTAATGTTCCAATAAGGTACCCAACTAAGAAACTTTTTGATGAGTTTCAACCACTAAGTTGTTTAATTGAAAGAGTGCTACTAATTGATAAATAAAATATATAATAACCAAGTTAAACACAATTTTGATTTGATCAAAGAATCCTAAATATAAGAGCCGTAAGATTCCGCTATTTTTTGCATGAGCTTTGTTTGTTTAGAAAATTTAACAATTCATTATGTATACTGTCTAGTTCAATAGATTATGGTGATCTCCTAGAACAGAGAATAAAGCAACACGAGTGAACTGGATTGAAAAAAAAACAAAAGTTTGGAAAAATTGTGACATTTTTCTATTATGGTTTTACAGCGCGCAGCAACTACGATGGTGAATATTTTGAGACGAAAGTTTTATTTACGCCAACCGTATTTTAAATAAAAATTATATTTGTTTTGAGTTTTATTAGTTTATTATAGAGACATCTGTAAACGGATTTTGAAATTACGAAAGCTCGGTTTTGCAATCGCATAAAATTGAAGTTTTCTACGTTTTGTTGTTTTTTGTTATTTGTTATAATATTTAATTAATTAATCAACGATGTTGCATACATTTACAGTAAATAAGTTTTAATGAAAAATTTTTGTTGTATGAATTATTGTCTCTATATGGTGATTCATAAAATCTCGGTTCAGCTCACGTTTCCTCTTTAATTTTGTTATAAATGTGATCGTTTAGATTGCTATTAAATCCTTCGTTCACCTTTACCAAAAATTCTGATGTGGCCAGAATTTACTAAAAAACAAGTTGAATTTTTTTAAAACTAAATTTTAAATTGGATGTAAGATAAATCTGCGGCATCCCTCTTTATTAACCTTATTTACTAAACTGCACAGCTAAGCGGAATGCTCGTTTTTATAAAAAATTAATAAATTTATGCTCCGGTTTAGTTTAAATTTAATAACTAAATACTACACTATAATGGCTGATTTTCAAATATGTGATTTCTGAATATTTTACAGAAAATATAAAATTAAAATTTAGATGATTTGTTTAATTTTTTATTCATAAATTTATGTTCAAAAAATTTTCCAGTTACCACAGTTTCTTATAGTAACTTAATAAAAGCTCTCATTTTAATATTAGGGCTCCTTAAAACCATAGATGGCTCTGCTATAATACAAGAAGAACATCAAATTTTGTCGTTATTATTTTAGAACAAAGGCATTAAAAAATTTTATATTGTATCGAGGACTCTTGAAATATAATACTCCGCCTTCGGAGCTTAAAAACATTACAAGCTCTACAATGTTTAAAAAGAAAATACCTGAGTACCTTAAGACGTACGAAAATTGTGAATTATTAAAATGAGAAAAATTGGGTATTAAATTTACTTTCCGAACATAATAAGAAATTGAATAGTAAATATTATTTTTAATATTAAATTTATCATTTTTTAAAATGAAGTTTAAGCATAGCAGAGCTGTAAGCATATACTACTAAAAAGTTGCGTTATAACTTTCTTAGATTCGAGCAACTGATTTGCACTGTTCAATTTATTAAATTTAATCTGGTAAATCTGTTGTCTAAATAAACAAAAATAAAAATAACAACTGCTTTAAGCAACCATTACTAAATATATAAAAAGTTCATAGCACGCAGAATTAGTTATACCCGCGTTGCAGAGAAAAATGACTAACAGCCGGTTAGTTGTGCGCCAGTTAAATGTTTTATATGAAATCTGTTTTCGGAATCAGAAAAAACTCATCCCAAACTTGATTAAATATATTTTATTCCATCTAAATATTTAACGACCCGTTAAAAACTTATTCAATCAAAATTGGCCATTTAAATATTTATATAGGCATCTTTTTTTTTTGTCCTACTTTCTTATGTTTTTGGCCCCTCATTTGAAAAACGCCTTATGTGGTGTATGTTAATGACGTTCATTAATTATTAACTAGCGATGTAGTCGTAATCGGCACTTTTCGAAATTTTCTTTAAGGACAATCATAGCATTTTGACTGACCTATCGCGGACTATATTTAAAACGAATCCACGACAAGAACGTCATTATTTATTTTTATTTATAAATGTTAGTTTCTTACATGTTACTGGGAACTTCGAGATTAGATTAATTTTGTTATTACAAGTTAATTTTTGATAAAGCTTTTCCGATAATAATTTTTAATTTTGTTTAACGCTTTAAATTTTTAGTTTACTATTTAACAAGTTCGCCCTTCAGAAGTACTTAACAAGAATAGCGCCGTACAAGCCTCGTTATATCATCTAGGATTTACAAATATATTTAAATTGTGTCTAAAAGGTCAGCTAACCATACAGGTGATATTTTCAAACTAACTACATGTAATTTCATCGTTTCAATTTTCTCTTCAATATACCTACAAGAAATATTTTAACATTTTCTGATATTTCACTACGTTTTCATTAGACAGATACACAAAAAATATATATGCTATTTTTCGATTTTTAGTTAATTCCTAAAGGGATATTGAAAAAAAAAAATATAATTTTCCGTTATCAATTTCCCAGCCCATCTTATAAAAAAATCTGAAGACAGTAGCATATTTTGAATTAATATTCATGTCTCGATTTAAATAGACTACAAATCAGATATTATAGCTTAATCTATTTTATATTTTATTTCGACAGCAACTGATGACACTTCGAAATGCAAGGAATTTTAATGTGGCCATGGTATGCCATAGCGTGGATCAATGGAGCAATAATAAAAATAAAATTTAAATTCAATCTACAAATTTTGATATGTTCGCTCATTTTGCATATCGGTGCGACATTACCAACGACAGAACATCGTGCGCTGCGAAATGAAAAAATTATTAATATTTATGACAAAGTAACTACGACCAAGGTATGTGTACATATGCTCAATCAATTACAATAATTGATTTTTTATTTTATTTTATTCACAGGAAGCAAGTGAAACTTCTTTGCAAACGATACACGACATAGCAACTGAAAATCTTGGAACATTATGTGTGTCACAAAGCTATCGACCTTTGAGAATATCGATAAATGCTGAACGCTACGAGGGTGCCCGTCAAAAAGCAGATCTTGCTGTAGTAGTGCTTCAAGATGTCGGTGTTAATCGTCATGGTGGTAAGTACTATTGTTGATTCAAACAGTTTATATCCTGAAACTATCATCGAATTATGGTAGAGGAAGACGTCACCAATGTTTTGATGTGAGGTGATTATACATACAGATATTGTGGTGCTAATAAGAGTTGTAGAATTTAAACGCGTCCTATTATTAACAGTATGTTAATTATACTGTGAACGATTTAGTTTTTGAATAATTTCCTTCTAGATCGATACAATCAGTCCAACGCCTTGTAAAATACGCCAATGAACCTATAGTTGGGAATTATTATAGTCTAGCAAATTCACGGATGCTAGTAGTATCGCAGTATAATCCCAATGCCACAGTTCAATTAAGGTTGAATTAAATATTGCCGGCTACTTTCTGGTTGCGCCAAAGTACGCGTAATCACCATAAAATGTATATATCCAAAGTTATAGCGGTGGTTCAAAAGGTGTATGTACAGTATAAAATGCCGTATCCAAAGTTGTGCGAGGTCCAAAATTGTCGAGTGCTGGTTGCCGTGTCCAATTAAATGCGTGGGTCAAATCCTTTTCGTTGCGATGTTTCTCAAAAGCCAAGTGTAATGCGGGTCGATATTTTATCAAAAGGCGGTATCTCGAATATCCAATTACGTTCCGGTATAATTCACAAAAAGACTTATAATTTAATCACTGTTTATTATGATTTTTTAAGTGTGCTCTCAATCACTGTATATTTTCTAATGCATACATTTTTTTTTTGACATATAATTTTGATTTTTCAAATAAGAAAGTTAACGTTTATATAAAAAAGTAAGAATTTATGACATCTAGTATTTCAACATTAAACTAAATTAATTTTATACCCATAACCATAAAATTTATACATATGCCATAATTAACGTTTGCACCTAATTATTGTAAATAACATTTATAACTGTCACCGATAAACAAACAATAAACATCAGCTGTCGTGAATGATAAATCCAATAGTGTACAATTTAAGGTAAGTACAAAAATAATGTAAATTAATCAATTAAAAATTAATAATAAAATTCTAATGTTTTATATAATGCACATTTTTCTAAATTACTTATTTTTTAGATTACAATGTTCATTTGCGGCAACATAACGTGCGGTTAACTCCTACGACATAATTTGATTGAAGGTCACAAGATCATCTGTTGATTTTAGATAAGTATTATTACGTGAAATATTAAATTAAGAATTAATTCTTTGTGTTTTTTTTAGGAATCAGCTTGCGGTCCATTCATCAGTTTTAACACGCCTCTCTAACATTTCGATGCCTTTTTTGTAGAACGATTTATCTTTGTCTTTAAAATAAGCATCAGTTTCGGCAATCACTTCATCATTGGAGCCAAATTTCTTTCTCTGGATCTTTTTTTTTAGGTCTGCAAACAAGTAATAATGCCGGGGGCCCAATAAAAATATAACCCTATTTAAAAAATCATTTATCGCGCTTATACAGCTCCAAACAGCGAATGAAATCATCGATGCATTGTCGATCCATTGTGTGCAAACGCGGAGCCCACCTCGAACACATCTTTCTCATGGGCAAATGTTCGCGCAAAATATGACCGTGTTCCATTGATGTCTTTAAAATGTCAGCTATCTCACGCAACTTCACTTTACGGTCTTTCAAAACAGTTTCGTGGATTTTTTTTATATTTTCTGGAATCACAGCCTCATTTAGGCGTCCAGAGCGTCGTGTATCATCTTTGGTTTTACGACCACGTTTAAATTCAGCATACCTGTGAACGACGGTTGGTTTTCCTTGTGCATAGTCCGGATAACACTTATCAAGCGACTGCTTTGCTTGAACGGTATTTTTATCATCGGAAAATAGTGTTTACCAACACACTAAATTCTTTTTTTCCATTGTTTTGAAATTAACAACGTAACGGATGCCATGCAGAGTTCAGCACGTCACCTCTATTTTTAATTTGACTGTGCATTCATCGGTGTTGACAACATGAAAAAAATAAACCTTAACATCTTCGGCAACTTCATACGACAATGTTTGATATTTTCGCTTTTGACACTAAATTTTGTCGAGATGGAGAAGAAAATTACAGAATTTATAAAAGAATACCAATTTTTATACGATACAAGACATTTCAATTGCAAAACTATTTATCTGCATGACAAAAAGTTAATAGCTTGCTTTAACTCTAAATAAAAAATGTCGCACACAAGTGTCAAAAAATTATGCTCATGTGATTAATGAAATGTCTTGAAAGAAATTTTATCAATTATCATTTGAAGGTTGGTAAAATTTAAAAGTTATATGGGTTTTAATTTGTAGCACCATCTATGTGTCAGACTGGGAACTTTTCTGACGAAGAAATACATCTAAGAAACCTGTTCAACGACAGGTTTCTGGGACTAATCGTTAAGTACAGTAATCGCGCAAAAATTAAGAGTTCTGTTTTTGACGGATGTGGACCTTGCGGACCTCCACCCGGTGGCAAAGTGGTCAGCACGCTTGCTCTAGCGACCGGAGGTCTCGGATTCGATTCCCGGTGGTGACAAGGACAAAATTTCACGGCTGGTTTAGGATCAATGAATTAATCACTCATTATCCGAAATGAAAATATGATTATGAAACCTCATTTGAGGTGGTCAAATCCCTTGATGGGATATAGTACTAAAGAGAAAGAGAGAGAGAGAGAAAGAGGACCTTTTAAGGTTACCTTAACATTTGTGGACCATTTTTGGTTGGATATATCCGTCTACCCGTATAACTATGTTTAAGTGATATATCTCATTAATTATTATAGCTATCCCAAGAAGGTGGGAGCTATAAGTCATGGAAGTTAAAATTTCCAAAAATTCGAACTTACTACACCATCTTTATAATGAAACGTGCTTTTGCTATATGAAAAGATTTTAATAACTTTTCCTGAAACAAGAAGGGTAATTATTTTGTTTTAATGCAAGAAATGATCAATATTTACCACGTGATAGAATGGTCGATTTTAATCCGTATAACTACAAATCTGCCATTATCGGGTAATTGATCGTCTGCTAAGGTTGGCCAAATCAAAATCTAAAATGGAAATAAGTAGTTCCGTGAGAATTACAATTTTCATTTTCAAAAGTTACGGCTTTAATGGTTCTAGCAGTGACCACTACTGATGGGTATAATGGGTTTAATTTGAACTGTGGGACTTATGCTTCATAATCTAAGAATGATTTAAACACAAGTTTGTACCCAAATTTATTTGTGTTATACTATATACTACGATATACATATAATACGCGTACTCCTCCCTGATCGCACGCGGGGATTCACCATCAACATTATTATTAATTTTTTTAAATATAATTCGAAGGAATTATTAACAAGGATATCATTCTACTAAATTAAAATAAAAGATAAAGAACAAAAATAAATTAATATTAATCGTTTTAATTCGTATTTAAAGAACTATAATTAAGAAAAAGAAATGGCTGAAACTATTTGTAATAAATTTAGGAGAATGACACCCTGCCACAAAAAAGCAGAGACCGACTGTTGGTCTGCTTAAAGCAAGCCGATTTGAAACTAGTGATGAAAAAAAATAAAAAAGATAGATAAAAAAAATATTAAAATACAATAAAAATTAAGTTTATTGGTCTTATGGACGTTATAAGATGGTATACTCCTTTAGTGCCATAACATATTTATAGTTCAGTCTTTTTCAGGAAATATAATCATTAATCACCTTTTTATTGTTTAGGATTAGGCAACTTTTTTAATAAATATAAGCATTCTATCAGAAATATGAATGAATGTCGATTGGTTTTTATTTTACAATTACGTAAAGTAAGTGATTTTCGATGTGATGAGGGAGGGACTTCTCCCTTCGTGTCGGCGTAGGGTGGGCGGTCCCTTTGTGCCCGCATCCGGATTCGAAACCGGTGTTTACCACCGTGCGAGTTCCGGCGGATGCGCGCACCAGAGCACCTCTCTACCGTTATGATTTTTTTTATTTTTATTTAAAATTTTCTGCTGTTCGTTCCTCAGGTTCCGGCCGACGAATTTCGGCGGAACTCCGGGTCTTATTATTATTTGCGTTTTTTTTTTAATTTTTTTAAATTCCTGTATCATCACGGTGTAAGCCAGGAGCCATTCATGCCTCAGACCCCACGACCCTTCGCACTTCTCGCTGAGAACGTAGCCGGCAAAATATCACCGTGGAGGTCTCTGCATGCGCTTAGTGATATCTGCAGGTTGGCAGTAGCCAGCCTGTAACAAACATAGCGTAACTGGCAAAAAATCTATTTAAAAGAATAAAAAACCGAAAAAATACACTTGGCTACCCAGGTGGGTCGTATGTGTACTAACGTACAATTTTTTTGATATACAAGGGTTTAGTAAGCAAATTTCTCGAAAATTTTATGTTGATCCTTCAAACAGGATCTAAAAGTTTTAATATCGGTTTTTGAGTTCTGATCGAGCGTCGCGCATTACTAAGCGGCTAATGAAACCATTCAAAATGCTTCAATATTAACAAGTGCTGAAAAATATTTCAGATCAACGCTTCGCACGATCGGCATTCGGGAAGTGGGTTTTAGACCTGAACATTTTATGGTAAGCTACGATCAGTTGACAAACATTGCTTACATCTATGTTATCATATACACTTTTTGATTGTATATTGATGATAGCTTACCACTTGCACTTAAAATAATTAGCGTATGACATGTGCTAGCGCCTGTAAACTTCTTTAAGATCTAAACATTTATACAAAATACTAAAATGTTCAGACATACAATGGAAATGTTTCGAGTTCACATGCGAATGTCAATTTGTACTTTGTAAGTTCTTTTTGATAACTCAACGGCCGTTGCTATGACCTACCAATTTTAAGCTATTCGATAGGACCGACATGTGGATTATCTTCCAATCGGAAATTGTATTACTACATATATTTTTAGAAAATTTATTTGACGATTTAAATTTAAAAAATGGAGCGGTGAATATGTTGTAGCCAACGCCCGACTATCTTTGACCTGGATGAATGTACATAAATCTCAAATACGTCACTCTTGATTTTTAGAGTGAAATATTAAGCTTACAGGAATTTTGATAAATCTGTCTTGTAATAATCAAAAATCATTATTCCTGCTTAAATTTCAGAAAACCAACCCATGTTGATAATTTAATCTTTAATTTATTTAAATAGGTTTTTGTAAATTCTAAACTTTCAAGATCATTGCAAAAATTATGGAAAAAAAATCCTACGGAAACTCGCAGTACGCAGATGTTCAACACATTTTGCATAGCTGTCATAAGTTTCAGCCCGATAAGCCCCAATTAGTCTGAGCTGTAGAGAGGACAAAGTCATAACGGAATTTTCATTTTCTTTTTTTATTTTTTATTTGGTGCATCATACTAGTCGAGTTTTATCATTAGTGCCCGATAGATTTTTCCGGAGCGCCCAATTTTCTATGTCAAAACTTATATTTAGCGCGCTATTTTTGCATTTAATTAATTTATTTAACTCTACACTAGGATTTTTCATTCAACTTTTTAGTTAAAAATCGGTATACAAATATTTTGCTTTACCTATTTATCGGAAGCCACTATCGGGAGCGCTATCCATTTCAATGGGAAATTTGAAAAAGCCTTTATTTTGTAAACCCCTGAAACCATTAGAAACTTAATCTTACAATAGCCATGTTATTCGAGCTCTATCCTGCACAGAATGGGAAATTTCTACTGAAACTGCAGCTATTATTCACTGGTGCCGCTATACTATAAAAGTTAAAATTAAATTCATCGATAAAACAAACATTTAACGACCTGAAATATACCAATTAACATTCATTTTGACATGACGTTATAAACAAGAATTCATCTTGTTGCGCTTTAAATTTTTATTGTAAGATTTGCTGTCTTACTTTGAGAAATTTACAACAACAATCCCATATATATAATTCCAAATTGGAATTATTTCAGACAAACTTTTCTGCTGGTATAGAATTATTCTATTCTACCTGTAGTTTTAATGTTCACCACCAGGGCAATTGTATTGAATACTTTTATTTTTAAATGTTGGCAATAAAAATATAAAAGTGATTTTTGTTATTTTGACATCGCATTTTTCTAAACAACACGAGAAATTAGTTACGATTTGTAATAATATTCAATAATGTTCTAGCACATTACTATTTAATTGAATGTATTTAGTTGCATTTTTACGTAGTTTTCAAATTCAAAATGTAATTGTTACCAACTAATAAAATTAAATTAAAAAATATCTTTGGTTGTTACTTTGAGCACAAATTAATTCTATTCCAGAATGGTTTTAACTTTTGCCAAAGTAAGACGGCAATTAAGTTTGTATTGGTTTCAGGGAATTAGAAAATAAAGGAGTTTTAAATTTCCTATAATGAAATGGATAGCGCTTCCGATAGCGTCTCCCGATAAATAGGTATATTTCAGGTGACAAATGTTTGTTTTATGCAAGCATTTATTTTTCTTTTTTTGGTATAGCGATTCGGATCCGGATAGTGCTCGAATAATAAAACACGACTACTAATAGCAACAAACGTTATTTGTTGGTTTTTCAATTCGATATCGAATAAATTTTTTTTTCGCAAAAACACAGAATTTGAAACTATTTTCCAGTTAAAATTAAATAAATTAAATTTTATTTAAAGCATAATTTTCATTTACAAATTTTAAATTATAAAAGGTGTGCATTTGTCAAGTCTAGGATTTGGAACAAAATTTGGGTATTGGAATATAAATTCCTATTTTTTTGTTGTAAACCTGTTTTTTAAGGAGTGTGTAGCACGTGCGGGTTAGGTTGATATTTGGGTGAGTGTATTAAGAGTTTAGGATTTTTTTAGAACATTGCCCCCTCTCCCTCCCTTACGGATGGAACCCGAAAATAGACTTAGAATTTGGTGGTTGTTTTCCTTGGTTGAATTGGACTTTCGGAGTTTTGATTTGGCTTATTGATGCAAAAGTAAATTTATTATTTAGAGTGTTTTCCAAACGTAAGTGGGCGTTTGGAAAACACTCTAGACTTATTGACTTATTTGACGCCAGCTTGAACATGACGCCATGAAACATTTATTTTTGTATAATTAATGTATTAACATTTTAGTTTGTAGGTTTGTACCAAACGACTGTTTATGTCGTCCGGCATTCAATAAGGATAAGTATCGTTCTTTCTCAATTTTTGAAGTCCTTTGCTATTGGTTGTAATTTCTCGCGTATTGAAACTTTCTTGCTCGACTGATGGTCAGTTGCGATGGCAGGAACAATATGTAGTGTAATGTTTGCATATAATTCTAGGCCAGATCGTACATTCGAATGACATTTTCAAATAATCTTCTTTTATTTGTTCATCTTCAACGAAATTATACAGAACTTTAACATCAATACGAATCGATTCAAAGTGATCGTGAACATATTCCATAGGTCGTTGTATTTTAATTTGTGTGTCTACTGGCGCTGTGTTGATATTCGATTTTTTTCGAACTTGTACTAAAACAGCTAACTTCATTCTTGCCTTAACGAAAAAATTTTAGAACTCGATTTTATAAGGCTGCTGTGTCTCCAAATTTATATTTACAGTTTATTCTTTGAACAATGTACGGCCATGGTTCATGAAAAGAATTCAATAAACGAAATGACAGAAAAAATATATTTTTTTAATTTAATAAATTTATTTATTTATTTGTACAATATTACAACTGATTCATAGATCATCTAGTAATTTATCTATCTTAAATTAGTTTCTCGGATTGAGATGATTGACCTATTGATTACTCATTTGACAAAACTTTCTTATTCTCATTAGAACTGCCGAGCTCCAGCGGATTCTGCATTTGGAGTCTCCTCACTCCGTTAGTGGTGTCCAACATACGACGAATATCTACATTTTCGTGGAGAAATAAGCGCTGTACGTGTTTCCTTGCTTGTTTTCTAGGTCATCGTTGACATATTTCATCTTTAAGTCCTATGAAGGTTGTCGTTCCTAATGTACCATGCGGGACACTCACAATCCCTCGTAGCACTTTATTTTGGAAGCATTGTATCATTTGTACAATGGCCTTCTTGGCACCACCCCAAAGTTGAATACCATAGGTAAATACTGCTTTTAGCATTTGCCTTTATAGAAGCAATTTGTTGTGTATTGAGAGGTCAGAATTTCTACCTATGAGCCAGTACATTTTATGATATTTGATGTTTAACTCTTCTTTTTTCTTCTTGATGTGTTCTTTCCATCTTAGCTTAGCATCGAGGGTCATGCTAATGTATTTAGCTCCATTTGCATATGCAATTTGGTTTGAAGTGAGAACCACTGGAATACAGTTTACATTTTGATTTGTAAAGTTAACGTGAACTCTCTTCAGCAACAGTTTTACAAATATTTTTGACATAGCTGGAAGTAGTGATATCGGTCTATATGATTTTTTTTATCATTTCTTGGTTTAACTGGTTTAGGAATCATTATTACTTCGACCACCTTCCATTGTCGTGGAACATATTTCAATCTGAAGGCTGCATTAATTATTTGAACTAATTTACGCAAACCTTACTTGGGAATGGCTTTCACAATTTGCACAGTAATTAAGTCAGGTGACATGCCTTATGTTAAGATCATCTACTTTGTTCACGACTGTTGTATTTTCATTTGCTGTTTGTGTCAGCAACGGTTCAAAAGTCTCTTCTAAATAAGCAGCACTATATAGAGAGACTTTCTGTTTGTAACTTTTAGCCCAGGATCCGTCATCGTTTTTGGAAGGTGGTACATCAAAGCGAGTAATCGTCATCCTTTAATTCAGGAAGACCTCGAAGTCGCGTTCGTTCGTTTCGTTCTTTATTTCCTTTATTAGTTGTTTTAATTTATTGCATAAAAAATTAAGAATAGTTTTGTGTTGCGGTGCACGAGACTGCTGCCAGGTTTTGAGAGCTTTCCGTTTCTCTTTAAGGAGCTCTCTGTCTTCAAGAGGATAGTTATGTTTCATTGTAGTGTTGGTATGAGAAATCGGTGAACTTTAAGCGTTCATCTAGAATTTTATTTATGTTAGCAAGCCAATATGTTGGTTTATCGCCAGAGAGAAATTCACAGTTATTCTCACGCGCTGCATTAAATAACTCTTTCACTTTAGAGGTTGTAGGTCTAAATCTCCAATAGGTATTCTTTGCATTAAAATCACCGCCTATGATAAAATTTAGCCCTAATGATTTAAAAGGTCGACTGTAGTCTTCGTTATTTAATTGATGGTGTGGAGGATAGTAAATATAGAAGATACAGAGTTCCCTATTATTGATTGATTCAACTTTTATGGTTTTAGCTTGCATAACTTCTTCTTCAATGCCGAGCACTTCATAATGTTTAATATTATTTTTAATAATTACGGTAGATTCGCCTCTAACGTTTCCTGCTGGATGAATAGCATAGCAGCATTCATAGTCACGTATTTCAATAAATGAAGTTTCTGTTAAATGTTTTTCCAAAACAAGACATATATCTATTTCTTCTTTTGATCTATTTGTTTGATTAGTATAGCATTGATGTAAGCCCATTCGTAGCTTCTTGTCTAACCAGCCGCTTATATATAGCTTCTAGACTACGTTCTTGTTTTGCTAGGCGTGCATTTATCGTTTCTATACTTCAAAATATCCTTTCCAGTGGATTTTATTTAATAGTATTCTACTGCGTTATCTGCGAGTAGGATCTCTTCTCTGGCCCAATGGCCTTTGGTTGTGTTGGCACTCTAGTTGTAGTTAGAGTCCTTTCTCTTCTAACATTACTGTTTTGAGTCGATTGGCGTGCTTAATTTCTTATCCTTTGCAGTTGTACCGCAGTTGTCCTTTACAGTTTACACACCTTGCAGGTTCGGTTCGACTAACAGAACAGTTTTTCGCGTTGTGTCTACTGGCAGATTTTACACACCTAACATCTATCCCGCAATATTTTTGGGTGTGGTTATAACTGAGGCATTTTTTGCATTGAGGTATTAATCTCGTGTTCTTTTTCAGTGGTTCTATTTTAACCCTCATATTAAGTATTGTTTTGATATTATATATATTTTAAATTTTTTCGCTTTTGTTGAATGTGATCATGAATAGTGGGAGCCCCCTTTTAACGATCTTGGTTCCTTGACTATTCTCAACTTTCTCTCGTTTAAGAATATTTATTGCGTCTTCAATTTGTATTCTTTCATTTTGAGATCTTCTATTATATCCTCTTTCTTGCAGGAGGGATGGAAACCTCTGGCCATAACCTCAATTTCTCGGTTATTTTTGTCATCATAGGTATACCACTCTTTACCTTCTTCAGTGAGCTTTCTGTATGCATCGGGATCTCGTGTGTTTATCTTCCAAACATTTTTGTTTAGTGCAACTACTCTATAGTCGTTTGTGGACATTGATTTCATTAGAGCTTGGATATTCGCAAACTCAGTTATGCCTATCAAGAAAAAAAAATATGGTTCGAAAGATAAAAGTATGTGTGTTTAATGAAATGTTAAATGAATATTTTTCAATAATGTAATAAATTATTTGTTAACAAAGTTTCGAATTATAATTTTTAATTGTTCTTTATTCAAAATTTACTGCTTTCTTTAGTACGAATGATGTTTCACGAAAACAAAAATATTCCCCTTAATTAACTAAACTGATATCAATAGTCAAAAATTGGAACTATGTCGACATAAAACGACGTCATATAGCAACATTTTTAAAGCAGTGAAGCCTGTAGTATTCTATTTGCACTGATTATATACTTGAGTTCAGGCCCCTCCTTTAATTAGCTTCTAATCATAATAATTCATTTAACAAATGCACACGACAATTTGTATCGTATTAAATTTTCGGCTCCCTGAATTAAAAAAGACTGAAATTAAAAAGGTGTACTTAAGAAATGTGTTTTTATATGAAAAAATGGGATCTTTTTTAAGTCATACTTTTTAGAAATTTTCTGTCTTAACAAAGGTGTTTTACAAAAACATATTTAATTTCAAAATGACACAAGAAAGGCATATTTTATGTCATTTTACAATTATATTTTTTAATTCATTTTCAAAATGACTTAAAAATGGCATATTTTATTTCACATTATAAACATAAAATTTACATTTGTTTTTAATACACATAGAAATGCATGTGTAATTTCACATTTTTAAGAAAATGGTTTCTTGTTTTTTTTTGTTACAGTTTTTTGCTAAGAAACGAAGAAATGCATTTTCATAAATTTCATTTGCGAATTATTATTTGTGTATATGAATTAAAATATGCATTTTTTAATTCAATTGTTTTTTGCATATTTACATTAATGAATGCATTGGCTGAGGGCACACGTAAAAAAAAGTACCGAATTTTTCCTCGTTTCTTTCCCTGTTTACCTATGATACAAGTTTTAATTGCGACTTACACAAATTTTCTGTGCAATCACACAAGTCAAACATAAATTAAATAAAAAATATTTCAAGGACATTTTTGACTCGTTTTAGTTTAAATTTTATTTAAGAGAGAGCAGAACAAAACAAAATAAAACTAGTTTGCCTTACCAAAATACAAAAAACCCTGTGTGAAATGGCAGATTAGTTGAAAATTTGGAATGACTTTAATTTGCATATTACAGTAAAATTGCAATTATCCGGCATCCAATTAACCGGAATACTCAGTTAACGTGAATTTTGATTTTTATTGCTTTTTTCTCTTTCTTTTCTCTTTCATATGCATTTTTTAATTCATTTTGAAATTTGAAATTGTTTTTTGGGCAGTTTCTTTAATGTGAAAATTTGGAATGGCTTTAATTTTCAAATTACAGTGAAAGCCCGATTATCTGGCATCCAATTAACCGGAACATTGAGTTAACCGGAAAATTAATTTTTAGGAATATTTTTTGTTTTTTTCTTCTTTTCATGCATTTTTTTAATTCGTATTGAAATTTGCAATTGTTTTTTAATTTTTGAGTTTTTTGACGTTTCCATTAATGAATACATTAGTTGAAAATTTTGAATGGCTTTAATTTTCATATTACAGTAAAAGCCCAATTATCCGGCATCCAATTAACCGGAACACTCAGTTAACCGGAATTTTAATTTTTTGGAATTTTCTTTGCTTGTATTCTCTTTGAGAAGGAAAATTAGTCGGTTTTTATTATTCGGGGATTCATAGAAAATATACTTTCCTTTATTTTTTCCTGCATTATTCTATTTGAATTGAATGTGTACACTTGTACCCCAACTAGGGTTAGGAAAATATTGTATTATTAAATTTAGGGTACTCGTATGGGTGTAATCGTATACATAATATATATTTATTATTTGCAATAAATTCAATTAACTGATGTATACAAAATAATAATTCAAACATTCAGTTATACGGAATTTTCGATTATCCGGAATGCTATCAATTTAAAAGCATTCCCGATAACAGGGCTTTTACTGTAATATACACTTCAGTAAAAGTCCTGTTAACTAGAATGCTTGGAAATGAGAGCATTCCGGATAATCGAGATTTCCGTATAATTGAATGTTTCATTAAAACTAGAAATTTTACGGGAATTTCTTTAATTTCTAGGATTCTCGTTTATTTATTTCGAAATTATGTACCAAAAACTAATTTTTTTATATATCAGTTCATTGAGTTTATTGCAAATAATAAATACATACATATTATGTATACGAGTACACCCATACGAGTACCTAAAATTTAATAATACATATATTCAATATTTCACTAACCTAGCTATGTAATACGACTTTACACATTCAATTCAAATAGAATAATGCATAAAACAGAAAAAAGTAAAGGAAAGTATTTCTATGAATATCCGAATAATAAAAAAAATAAAATCCCTTGTGAAAGAACTCAAAATTAAAATTCCGGTTAACTAAGTGTCCCGGTTAATTGGATGCCGGAAAATTGCGCTTTCACTGTAATATGAAAATTCAAGCCATTTCAAAATTTCAACTAATGCTTTCATTAATGAAAATGTGCAAGAAACAATTGCAAATTTTAAAATGAATTAAAAAATGCGTATGAAAGTGAAAAGAAAAAGGAAAAGCAAAAAAAAAAAAAATTTAAATTCACGTTAACTGAGTGTTCCGGTTAATTAGATGCCGGAGAATCGTGCTTCTACTGTAATATGAAAATTTAAACCATTTAAAATTCTCAACTAATGCTTTCATTAATGAAAATGAGCAAAAAAGTATTGCCAATTTCAAAATGCATTAGAAGAGAAAAAAATCCTAAAAATTAAACTGAGTGTTCCGGTTAATTGAATGCCGGATAATCGGGCTTTCACTGTAATAAGAAAATTAAAGCCATTCCAAATTTTCAACTAAAGTTTCCATTAATGAAATTGTGCAAAAAACAATTGCAAATTTCAAAATGAATTGCAAATGCAAATGAAAGAGAAAAAGCAAAAAAAATCCTAATAATTAAAATCCGGTTAACTGACTGTTCCGGTTAATTGGATGCCGGATAATCGGGCTTTTACTGTAATATGGAAATTCAAGCCATTTAAAATTTTCAATTAATGCTTTCATT
Source organism: Nephrotoma flavescens (assembly GCA_932526605.1). Classification (NCBI taxonomy): domain Eukaryota; kingdom Metazoa; phylum Arthropoda; class Insecta; order Diptera; family Tipulidae; genus Nephrotoma; species Nephrotoma flavescens. The sequence continues at coordinate 163,908,273 of OW052220.1, read as the reverse complement.
AATGAAAATGTGTAAAAAACAATTGCATAATTCAAAATGAATTAAAAAATGCATAGGAAGGAGAAAAGAAACAGAAAAAAGAAAACAAAGTCATAAAAATTAAAATTCCGGTTAATTGAGTGTTCCGGTTAATTGGATGCTGGATAATCGGGCTTTTACTGTTATACATTTTTACGTTTTATTTTGATTTTAAATACTTTTATTTCATTTTCAAAATGACTTAAAAATACACATTTTATGTCATTTTAAACACACTTCTTAAATCATTTTAAAAATGACTTATGAAATGCATTAATAAAGTCAGCTTTTTTTATTTCATTTTCATTACAGGTTTTAAATCGATTGAAATGAAATAAAAAGGCTGGTTTTAGTTCCGAAAAAACGAAATTTTAAAGTCAGCCTTTTTTAATTCAGTGAGCCTAAATGTTCACGTAACTAAACGTAACTATTTATGTATGTTATTAATTCGTAATACTTCATCCTTCAGGAAATCCATTAAATTGCATGTAGTGAATTGCAAAACAAATCTCAAGAAATGCTGAACGTTGAAGGTAGCTTTAATGAAAACTATTTCTATTAGCGGTGGAACTTAGGCTAAGTAACAGACCCAAAATTTTTAGAATTTTAACCCATTTTTTCATTTTATTATTGTTTCCCAGTACTAACTTCACTGAAAAATTAAAATTAGTTAAAAAATTAAAACTCCAAATTGTTACTACCTCGCAAACCGTTAAAGCACGAGAACCCTGAAAATGAATAATTAAGGTTTAAATCCATGTTATACATTGTCCTTTTATATTTACCAATGGTTTAATAGGATAATTATATACAGGAAACTCAATTTTAAACATATTTACTTATCTAGGAAACTATATGAATCCTAAGTTATTAAAATAAAAGTAATAGTTCAAAAAAATTGATAAAATAAAAATCGCACAACATCAAAACAAAATTTGGTATCCGTCAAAAATATGTTCATCAACGCAACTATAACTAGAACACAATTTAACAAACATTTTAAGCAGATTTCAATCAAACAAAACAACTACAATCTCCTGACGTAATAAAATTAGTATTGCATAATGTTTAGAAAATGCCAATGCCTATGTGATTATCTGGTCAAGATACGTAACATACCATTAAAAATATCATGAATTTATTAATGGTTTTTCGACCTAAAATATTTTCATTTCTATACTGAATAATTTACATGTTTCAGGTATTCGCTCCCACTTCTCTACACGCATAATGATGGAAATAATCGAACTTAAATACATAGTATACCAACATTTAATAATGTTTGTAGTTGTTATTTCCCTAGGAATTTCACCGAGGAAAGCAAAAATACAAAAAAATTAATTCTATAAAATTCAACCTGCATAAATTATTTAATTTCCAAATCTTATTAACCACCTATCGTTCCACCACCAACCAGCCTTTTATAAAACCTATACGAAACTAATAACAGATAATGTTTGTTTACGAACATTACTCGTAAATCAGGAAACGAGCTATTTCAACAAAATCCTATTAAAAAGTGAAATCTTGTTACTGAAGAGGACCAATTTACACACATTATGGATACGAAAGATTTACATATTTTAGGACCACCCGCAGCTTATGTTTTATTAAATGTTATTTAACATACTTTTTTTTTAATAACGTTTTATTATTTTTAACATGCGATACATCCACAATCAAACCCCTAGCATATTATTCAATTTTGTACCAAAATAATTACGAATAACCCAGTTCATCCGCTGCCCACTTACAATGGGCAATTATATTTGTGTTGTGCGTTTAATTACACACAAAAATTTAAAAGTCAATTAATATTGTGAGTGTGTATTTTTAGTCTACCCCACACACCACCGTTTAAATCCCGGATTTACGAATAAATACAAACTCGGTTGTAATCCTTTAGTATTTGTATAACACAGAGAAGGTAGAATGATATTTATACATTTTTTTTTTGCCTCCACGTTACACACCCATGTTATGCTCACTAGAGCAGCCTTAAATGCCTACCCTTGTTCGTTTCTAGCTTATCGTACCGAATTTATTTAACTATTTAATTAATATAATTTCCTCTTGTGTTTTTGTTGTTGTTATTACATTTTATGAATGAACGAACAAATCTAGGAAGATGGGAATTGAAAGAAAAAGAAGAAAATATGACACGAAAATTATGTTCAATGTGAAGGCATATGGCCAAACATACGACGGTACGACTATATCATGCTTAAGTAGTTTATAGTAGAATTTAAATTAAGGTCGCTAAATTAAATTTGATTGAATTAATTGGTTGTTAATTATCATTAATATCGTCACCAAAAATAACAAAGGTATTTTAATATCGACCGTTTTTAGGCATAATCTATAAACGAACTTTGCATTTTTTATTGCTGTCGAATTTGTATTTTACGAGACAGAGTGTTACCGAAATACACTAAAAAATATTATTAAAACTATTTATTGTAAAGGGTTCAAGAATATAATATTCACAATACTAGTGTACTCGTATTTTGCTTGCTTTTCATAAATAAACACCTCAAAAGTCCAGTGTAGCACACTGAGGAAAAAAACTTGTAAAAATGAAAAAATATACATATAAAATCAAAAAAATATACATATCTCTTTTTCTACCTGCCCACACAATTGTGTGGTTAAGGCAAAAAAATCATTTCAAAAATTTAGTTTTGTATGGGTTTTGAACCAACTTACACATTTGTGTATTCCTCTCACACTTATTTTCGTGGATATATTTTTATGGCATACAGTGTCGTTTTTAAAATGTATTTGAAGCTAGCACGATACTCAGCCCGAAGAAACGCGATGGCAACACTAAATTATCACTATCGTGAGAGTTTACTATCTCAGCCCAAAAAATTGTCACTATCGAGATAGTAAATAGTATCATGATACAATGTGATGGCATTTATAACATTCAGCCCGAAATTTTAAAATTACTTTTATGTATTTTTAAGATATATCACTATTGCTTGGTAGCCTAGTCAGACCTAAACTCTTCATATAAATAGCTAGCCCGATATTCAGTTCAAAAAGCCCGTTAGCAATTATAAATTATAACTATCGAGAAAGTTTTATATCCCAGCCCGAAAAAATATCACTGTCGCGATAGTAAAATGTGTCATTAGCTCCGGTTTTTTGAAAATGCTGCACTAGACCGCGATAAATTATATTTTGATTTTTTAAACAATTTCTATAATTTTAAAATATTTGTGCTTCGTATTCACTGTATCGAATCCTAAAGAATTTATATTAAGCCCATATCATGCATTATATTGTTGAATAAAGTTTATATTTGCTTGTACTCAACAACTCTGATCTACTCTTGATTTTATATAGAGTACAACCGAGTTCATCAAAAAACTTAATAATTCCTGAACTGACGAAACTAGGGAAATTTTTTAGTACACAATTTTTTGATTGTTTCTTACTTCATTTTAGAGACAACTGTCATTTTATTTTCATATTTTCTGTTGTATTTGCGGATATGCCGAGACGGATGAAAAATTAATAAGAAATGGGCAAATTTTATGGACAATATGGATATATCCCGTTTATATCGTGATTTCACTCCTGAAATGTTTGGCGTTTCTCATGGGGCACTTCAATTTATAACTTACGAAGAAATGAAAAACCCAATATACTGCACTACTTTCTTTGATTTAATGTTTAATTTATCGACCAACATACTTAAGGTAATGCATTGATAGATTCACGGTTTTCAAAATTTTTCCGTGTAATTCTTTTTTGTCATAATATCGAAAAAAAATATTTCAATGCATAATTTGTAGGTTATGTTGTCATCATACATACTTTCTTGTCGCACAAAAATTCCAAACGGAAAAGTTAAATGCCGATCCAGATATTGGCAGGTTTTTGCCGTTAAATCAGATTTTTCCATCATACGAATTACTGAATTGCCACATACATCCGTTCAAACGGGATATAACTAGAAATAAAAAAATATTAGAGTATTTAATTCTTTTGTAATCAATTATTAAGTCACTTTTGTGCTGGAACATCATCATTTGTCGTAATTTTGTCACTTCCCTTTATAATATGCATATAAAATGAAGCATACAAGTTGATTCGAACTGATTCAGATGTATCACCACTTACTACATATAATCCATTCGACGATATTCTTCAGTATACACATAGTTTAAATTGAGCGAATTAGTATCCGCACTGAATGCCAATGAATCGGAATCCTGTGTTGTATTATTATTAAATATTGATCGCATATCACGTATATTTTTTTCTGTTTTTGCTTAGCTGCAGCATTCCAATTTGCTTTTACCGATTCACTGGTTCACCTCATCTGGTGTCTCTCCTTGTGAACCGTTGCCAATGGTCTAATTTTCAAATAAGATGGTCCAGACGGGGTCGATACGAATATTCCAATTTTCGTGAACGCATCAGACAGGCGGTTGCAATGAATCAATTATGGTTTGGGAGCGTTTAGCACCCGCCACTTATTCGCAACTCTTGCACTTGTTCAATTTCGGCATTTGCATCGTATGCGAATGTCATACGCGGTAGTTCCACCTCTTATGGCTCATCCATTTCAGCTTGGTTATGAAAATCATCACCCATAAATCCATTATCACTATCGCTGTCATCTAAATTTATGTTACTATCACCTACGGTTGATTGCAGCATTCTGAAATTAAAAAGATCGTTAAGAATCGCTCCCTTACTAGATGTTTCCAGCCAAATACGTACTTATTCAAGTCACACGGCGTATCACTAATATTGTATTCCCTAATGATTATAAGAATTCCTTCCAGCCTTTTGTATATCACATAAAATTACTCATTTACAACCGTCCTCATTGAGTACAAATTCATTTTGTGTATTATCCCAGTACGGATTATCGTAATCAAATAAAGTTTCCGAGTTATTCGATACCAGCGTATTTAGAGAAGCTCGATTGAAACTATTCGTATCGCTTAAATTGGATTTTATATCGGCAAATACGGAATCCAAGAAAGGTATTTAGTTTACCATTTATCGTTGCTGTACATTTTCACAACACAGCACTCAAATTTTAAACTTAAAAACTTATTAATTAGATTTATTATTGAGTACAACTAAAAATTTATAAAATATTTTTGTTAAATTTAACTAATTTATTATTTATTTCGAAATTTGTTTTAAACGTCAAAATGATTCAGTTGAAGTTAGTAAAAGTGGTTGTACTAAAATGTTCCTTCCAAAATTTCCCTGTATTTTATCGCGGTCTCGAACACCAGATTTCAAAAAAACGCAGCAATTAAGTCCGAAATTATAAATATACTTTTACGTATTTTTAAATTGTCCCTTCAATTGTTGGGAAACTTAGACAGACCAAACTTAACCTGAAAACGACAATGCGGAAACTTAATTAGCATTACGTGATTGAACACTATGAATCTAGCACGAACTTCCAGCCCGAAACTTTATTTTGTTATTTATGGATATAGTCGTTTGTAGTTTTGACTACAAACTAAGAGATTTGTAGAAAAATCTATCTGGAATTATCTGAATATAGTCGTTTGAATTTCATCTCACAGGCGATTCACGAGTACTTGGAATACACCGCCGGACTCATTGAAGTTTCGACTACAAACTTAGAGATTTTCAGATAAATTCTCCTTCTGTGAGTCGAGATTCAATCGACTATATGCAAATAATTCCAGATAGAATTTTCCTTCAAATCTCTTACTTGGTACTCAAAACTTCAACGAATCTGGCGGTATCTGCCAGGTGCTCGGGAATCGCCAGTGAGACAAAATTCAATTAGCTGTATCCAGATACAATTTTTCTTGAAATATTCTAGTTTTGTAGCCAATATTTTAGCGAATCCTATATTATAAGTGAAGTGCTTGTGAATCGTTTGTCAGGCGGGATTCAAACAACTATATCCAGATTATTCCAGATAGCACTTGTCCCAAATTCTGCCGGTTTCTAGTCAAAACTATAGCAATTTAAATCGTTTATGAGGCGAGAGTTAAAAGAATATCCGATAAAGTTTTTCTCAAACTGAATTTAGTTCCCATAATTCCACCGAAATAAATTTTAGAATTTTTTTTTGAAAACGGCCTATTATTTTTTTTTTTACTTTGATGTTTCAGCAGTAAGACATTTGTTTTTATTATTTGTATCAAAGATTAGAAGCCACGATTAGTACGATTATTTAGTACAGAATTAATTGTTATAATTTGCTTATATTTTGTGTCATGACGGAAGTTGTATTGCCATAAGTAAAAAATTAAAATTTCGGGCTGAAAATTCGGGTTAGCTTCACGGAGGTGTTTTTAAAATTAAAAAGAAACACAATTGTGATGACAGGCCGGAAAAGGGATACAAACTTTGGTGTATGTAGTTTACTTTTATTTAATCAGTTGCACATTTTAGTTTTATAATTAATTAATTTTGTTTTTGTAAGAATTTTATAAGAAATTGTGTTTTTTTTATGATTGTAGGTTTTAGCGGCTGACACTCTGGCCAATCTTGACCTATTGTCATTCACCTACTCACGCAACTACAGTATACCACCTGCGCATTGCAAGCCCCAAAGCTCCATAACTGTACATTGACGTGGTCGGTGGGTCGGCGCTGAATTCTGTGCTCCATCAGAGGGTCTTAGTTGTGTTTATTAACATCACACTGATGGGATTCGAACCCAGTACCTCCGGGCTCAAGTGCCGAAGCTTTAACCACTGCACCACTTGTCCGGTTCTACGATTGTAAGTTTGTATTATTTTTGTTTGCGTTACTGCGAAACACAAAATTTCTAAACAAATGTAGTGTTAGAATTAAAATAATATAAAAATAGTAAAAACAACTTATCTTAAAATTTAGATGCAGAAGGTTCATTAATTAATCCTCGGTGGAATCTAGTTTTTAACCAAGAATCAAATAACTATCATTATAGTTTCTTAAATTATTTACCTTAATGTAATCAGATTTTATTTAATTTCTTACCTTTTGATTTGTTTATGATCTTTTAATGACATAACATAATTACCTGAATGTATGCACACTAAACACTTAATAAATGTTTAAAGACCTTTAAGAACATACCATAAATGTAAATTAAAATCATAATAGTCTACGTTATAGCATATACATTATTATACGTAAAATAATTATAAAAACATAAAATAAATTTCTTCTTGCATCAAAGAATCAACATCACCGAAAATTATTAATAATAAAATGTTATATTGAAACTTCATTTTGTGCCAAGTTTGTTTTTGATCGTGGAACCTACAACCTCTTGGCACAAACAATTTTATTATTTTGTAATCGTTTTCATATGTAAATACTCAAATGTAATACTCATAGTTGTGGCCTGAGGAGGTATAGGAATTAATATCCGAAACGTTGGCTTCCGAATAAAACGTGTTTTTATTACTAACTAGGCTTAAACGCAGATAATTTAAGGAATAAAAAACTTTTTATTAACTTTTAAAAATTAAACAAGTAATTTTTAAATTTAAAAATAATTTCAAATTTTTAAAAATTAAAAACATTGTTTTAAATTTTACTAATCAAAATTTTTGTCAGTGGCATCTGTTAAACTACCCCACTGAAATCATCGCTGCCATTGAAAACAAAAAGATATGTCACAATTCAAATTTGTAATTATTTTCTTAAAAACAGCTGCATAACGAATTTAAAATTTAATTAGTAAATTTATATTTTTTAAAAATGTTTTGCTAAACAGCAATTAAATATGATTTTTTTGCAATGTTACATGTAATGTGTTACCACAGTTAAAACAAGTATAGAACGTTTTGTTGACAAAGATTAAAGAAAATTTATAAATTAATTTTCATTCGAATATGAGCGTTTTTGTACATTTTACTTTCTTTGACGTAGTAATCATGAAAATTGTTGACCTCGAGATTTTGGCAGAATGTGCCGTTGAGAACCGTCGTAAATAAGCTTATCCATAAATTAAGAGATCCTAGTGAGTTTTAGTCGAAATCGGTCCATCGGAAGTGGCAGGAGCTTTTTCGTTTTTCCAAATATTTTGAAAACTATATCATTTATTAGACAAACGACTATGAACTAAACTAGTCTACACTAAGTATAAATAAATAGCATTGCACTATATGTAATGTATTAAAACGAAGTGTCCTATAAGCCTTCATGTTACATATCTGCTGTGAATGGCAACGATTACTATCAGCATAGTAATAATTTTCCTTAAAACTTAAAACTTATAAATATTTTTTTTTTTTTTTTTATTTAATAAATTTATTTATTTATTGCACAATATTACAACTGATTCAGAGATTACCTAGTAATTTATCTAACTTAAATTAGTTTCTCAGATTAAGATGAGTAACCTATTGGTTACTTGTTTTATAATACTATCTTATTCTAAATCAAACTGCCCAGCTCCAACGGTTTCTGCCTTTGGAGTCTCCTCACTCCGTTAGTGGTGTCCAACATACGACGGATATCTACATTTTCGTGTAGAGGTAAGCGCTGTATGTGTTTTCTTGCTTCGTTCTTTATTTCATCGGTGACGTATTCCATCTTCAAATCTCTATGGAGGTTGTCATTCCTAATGTACCATGGGGCATTCACAATCGCTCGTAGCACTTTATTTTGGAAGCATTGTATCATTTGTACATTGGTCTTCTTGGCACAACCCCAAAGTTGAATACCATGGTCCATATTGGTTTTAGCATTTGTCGGTATAGAAGCAATTTGTTGTGTATTGAGAGGTCAGAATTTCTACCTATGAGCCAGTACATTTTTCTATATTTGATGTTTAACTCTTTTTTTTTCTTCTTGATGTATTCTTTCCATCTTGGCTTAGCATCGAGGGTCATGCCAAGGTATTTAGCTTTATTTGCATATGGAATTTGGTTTGAGTTGAGAACCACGGGAATACAGTTTACATTTTGATTTGTAAAGTTGACGTGTACTGCTTTGGCTTCATTTCTGTTTGTCACTTATAACATAAGAATGCAAACCTGCGAGTTGCCTCCTATCGGAAACTCACTGACCTTATTTATTTCTAGAAAAGTAAAATAATTACAAAAGAACAAGAGTAAGGGACAAGCGTAATAATATAAGTTTATTGTTGTAAACAAATATTGTCTATTATTGGTGCTTGTTTACTCGGTTCGAACTTGGGCAAGTGTAGAATAATAAAATATTAAAAGAAATTTTTTCGGAAAAATAACTATGTAAGCACACATTTTACATTAAAAAATATCGACCTTTTGGAATGTATAAATTATTATAGCAGTCAAATGAGCTCATTTTAGACATTTGGTTTATTTACCAGATCGAGAAAAAACTCGTTTTCTCAAAACAAACAAATCAATCAAAATTGTATAAAGTTTTTATTTGGTGAAAATATGTGGCTTACTTTAGTGTGATTTTCATATACCTATAAATAGGTATTCTTATCGGGTTCATTTAGAAAACATTTTTAAATTAAATTATCTAAAAGCTCTTTTAACATATCTTCTCACTCTATTAAAAAATATTTATCGTACAAAAAATCTGCTCAACTCAATTAAATATTTAAAATATTTTTCGGAAAATTATTATTTTCTTCCATAGCATTAAATAACCCATTTAACATAATCACTTTATTTTTATTAATTTTCTTTTAAACAACTTGAAATAAAATCCCTTTCCCCGCAGCGCTTACATTCCTAACGTAGGCATAACAATGGTTGGAACGGGAACGAAAGAATTGACTATTTATTGAAGTTGGGTCGTAAAACGAACGTCTTATAAAATGTCGTGCCAAAAAAACGCGGTTATGGTGGTGCTTTTAATGTGTTCACCAAAAGCGTTTCTATTTCTATATTTGAATTTTTAATGCTATGAAATAACTTTATCATCACTGTTTTGAAGTTCAGTGTTATAAAAGAAATTAGTTTTAATCCATGTATGTTGTAACAGTACTTGTTGAGTGGTTAATCAAATAAGATTTTGTCTCTAATTTTCAAGCGTTATGATATGTGTGTGATTTATAAATAGAATATTATATTCCCTTATCTGGTTATATGTGTCATCAACGTCGGGATTAATAAATATTAAATTTATTCGAAATAGAACGTTAACTAGGTCAGATTACATCCTTGTATCTTCGTAAATAGTATCTACATGTGTATTCCACATCATTTTATAGTATAAAATTTATTTTTTTAGTCGTCACAATTTGTATGATTTGACGACAATGTCGACTAACATGTAATAAATTTTAACAACTATGCAACGACATCGTGTAATGTACATGCAATAAAAATGTACATTTACATAATAAATTCACACCCACAACAAAATATGATATTATAATCAATATAATCATATATGTATATTCCATTCAATCCAATATTTAATTTGCTGTTGTATGTTTTAAAACACATCAAGACATTTAGTTAGGTACAAAACTGAAAATAGCTTTGTTTTGGCATTATAAATTTGATGATCTTTGTTGTAGTCCATTGTTTATTGATACAACTGACCAACAGACATAATAGCGCTCTACGCCAGTATTGAAAATATGGCCTCTATAATATTTACGTTTAATTATAATAATAATATTTTGATATATGTAATTGCAATTCGTTGTCTTTCGATACATGGTTTTTAGAATTAAAGTTAAGTTTAGAATGAAGGAAGACGGATACGTACTTTATCTTCGACAGTACACCACTGTGCTTGAATTGCAAACTTTTTTTTTGTGACAAGCTGGGCACCCGGGGGGTTAACCTAATTCGAGTATGCTGAATTCAATGGTGCTAGTCCCATTTCAAAATTAGTCTCCATTTTTGAGATATCGCTTCCCAACTAACAATTTAGGTAGTTTATTCTATCGCTTGGTGTAATATGTGCTATTTCGGTAGAAATAACGTAAAATTTTGGTCATTTTTCTACTTTCAAGAAGTATTTCCTAATTGGTAAGAATTTAGGGAAAATTTACGAAAATTTTCTGGCGTTTTTCTACCTTTAGGCGGCTTTTACTTTTTAGTCTACTATTAAGAAAGTTTGGCCTAATTTGCACCAGCGAATCGTGTTTAAAGTAGAAAAGAGTAATTAGTAGAAAATTGGGTTTAAAATAAGTAAAATATTTCTTCTTTTCCTGCCTATTGTCAACTTTAAAGTCACTTTAACTTTTAAGTCGAAAGAATAACAAAGTTTAATAGATTTCGTCAATTATATTTCACCGATTTTCAACCTTGAAAACGACTATACTTTTAAAAAGAAAAGTAAGGATTTTTTATATATTTATCCCTTTTTTTCTACCTTAAGCTCAAAACAGAACAAGAGCGATGGCGGCGAGCGTCGACGAATAAATAAAAAATATCGCCGCGATATCGCTGTAGTCAACATAACAAGAGCGTCTGAACGTGGCGATAAAAATAACAACAAACGACATAACCTAAAATATTTTATCTGTGTCAAAATCAGAATCAGACGCGAAGTCGAATAATAAAGTTATCTAAAATTATCAAAATTGTTTATCTGGTGTTTTTGGCACATGAATATTATAATTCAATATTGCCAAGTAGACGTTGGTGGGTTAGGCCAGTAAATCTTACAAGAAACCAACACGGATTTTTTCGACGAAGTTTTATAGAAATAAAAGAAAATGACCCGGAGCATTTCCAGAAAGCAACACGAATGAGTGTTGCTCATTTCAAACTGCTGTTCGATCTTTTGAAAAATAGATTAGAAAAGCACTCCCATCGGACGTCAGTTAGTGTTGAAACTAGATTGGCTGTAACACTGATGTACGAAAGTATAGCACAGTAAAAATAAGTGAACAGTAAAAAAAATTATGTAAACGAAACTGATTTTCTTTAGGTATCTTGCTCATGGTTGCTCTATTCAGATGCTGGCATGGAGTTTCAAGTTGGGTGCATCGACCGTGCGCGAGATTATATTAGATACATGTGACGCGTTGTGGGAACTTAATGATGTATATGTTTCAAAGCCAAACAATGCAGAGTGGTTTAAAATTGCCCATGATTTTGAAAGCAAAACTGGCATGCCAAATTGCTTGGGTTCTATCGACGGCAAACATATTAATATACGATGCCCACCAAAGGCCGGATCGTTATATTTTAACTACAAAGGCCACCATAGCGTCGTTCTCTTAGGTGTATGTGATACCAATTATTGCTTTACAGCTGTAGATGTTGGAGGTTACGGTAGCCAAAGTGATTCTGGAATTTTCCAAAATAGTGGATTTGGAAAGCAATTGAAAGATGGTACCATCGATATTCCAGTTAGTAAAATGCTTCCTAATTCCACAATAGATTTTCCTTTTTATTTTGTGGGTGACGCTGCATTTCCGTTGAAGAAAAACCTAATGCGTCCTTATCCTGGAAGGTGCCTTTCAGAAGATAAGTAACTGTTTAATAAAAGGTTATCACGTGCTAGAATTCGTATCGAAAATACTTTCGGTATTTTAGCAAATAGATGGCGCATACTAGGAACCACAATTAATATGCATCCAAAAAATGCACAAAAAGTTGTGCTGGCTACTATTGTATTGCACAATTTTTAATGCTTCAGAAAAGTAAGGTATACTGTCCAGACGATTATGTTGATAATTCGCAAAATGGTACTGATGTTCCTGGAGCTTGGCGTGACGAGGGCGAGACATTACAGCATCATCGAATTTTTAGAGGGAATCGTTCAACCCGTGAAGCATTTGAGAATAGAGATGTATTAAAATCGTTCCTGCAACAATGGAATCGTTGATGTTTGTTATCGTTGGATTAATATAGAGTTTGGTATATTTTTTTAAATGTAAGAATCTCATTGTGCTCGTACGGTATTTAGTGAACATACCACTGAATAAAAATCGTTTATTAAATTCAAAAATGTTATTTTATTTAAAATATCAAAATAATTCATAGAAATCAAAATAATTCATATAAATCAAAATAATTCATAAAACGAAATTCGTAATATGTACTTTTAATTAAAATGTTTATTTTTTACTTTTGTTGTATAGTTTTAGTAAATTTGAAATAATATAAAAAATAAAAAATATGATTCCATTTAATTAGATATATAAAAATATATCTAATTAAATGGAATCATATTTTTTTAATTTTATATTTTTTATATTGTATTAATTCAAATATACTAAAACTATACAACAAAAGTAAAAAATAAACATTTTAATTAAAAGTACATATTACGAATTTCGTTTATGTTCGCGTAATCTTTTGTATACTAGATTTGCAAGTTCTATCTCCAGTTCGTCCAACACATCCGACGGTAAGTTGGCATTTTCAATTTTTAATGATAGTGATGAAAAGAGCGTCGCGGTGGAACTGGTCGGTTTAGTTGGCGCTTTATCTATTTCACTTATAGTTTTAGATGCCGTATTCAAAAAATTTGAAAAATCACTGTGGATTTGCTCTTTACCCGAAACTGGCTTCTTCTTTTTCGCTGGTGTTAAAAATATTTCATCGTGTTCATTAAGCTCGGGATTCGAGTATTCTGGATAGTCGAAAGAATTATCATCGCAACTATTGTTTGTGTTGCTACTACTTTGGTAGGAGTTATCAAAATTTCCGACCGTTCTAAAAATGTAAATAAAGTAAAGTATTATAAACAAATTAAGTTTTGAGGATGGTTGCTACTTACTCTGCTTGATCGTCTACACCATCCAGAAAGCTCATGAGTTCAAAATACTTCCATTTTTTTTTGTGATAATAATTATCTGGGACAATCGCAGGGCTACCGGATGGTTCGCTACGGCGGGCTTTCTTGTAAGTATCTCGTAAACTTTTAAATCGGGTTTTGCAAGCACTTTCTAAAATACATTCAATAAAATTACGTATAGATATTGATATTACGTATCAATATATAATATAATTATTTACCACTTGAATTAAGATTAATGACAATATCACGCCAAATCTTATCTTTAATATCGGTTCTCCGATAATTTTCATTTGAAAGATCATATAACACTGAATTTTGTCGAACCAATTCAACTAGTTTTTCTTCGAACGACATTATTCACTCTAATTTTTATTTATTTTTAAAACTTGATTGTTTTTGTTGTTCACTCTGTTCACTCTAATTTTTATATTTTTATAATTTTTCTATTTTATTTTATTATATTTATTTTATAACTTTGTATGTTAATTTTATATACATATGTATAATAATAATATTCCAGAAAGAATAAAAATCGATTGAAAAAATTGTTAATAATGTGACAGTTAAATGATTACCAACTTATATACATAAAAAAAACAGTTGGCAACATTGTTTCGCCGGCGACAAAAATAGAAATAGACTCTAAACTTTGTTCAACGAAAAAATCGTCGTCGCCAACGTCGATGGTTGTGTTTGTATTGCATGTTTTCGGTGCTTTCTAATATGACAAGCGATTTCGCTCGCCGCCTTCGCTCTTGTTCTGTTTTGAGCTAGGTTAACATTTCTTTAAAGAAATATTATAGTAGAAATTTAATTTTACCGATCGTCTATAAGACCGTATATCACCTGCAAAATTCACTTAAAAGACTAATTTCCTAAAAGGTTCTCTCACAATTTTTTTTATAGTCGAAAATACGCAATTTTTACTAAAGTAAGACATTTTGATTTTATTACATCATCAGCTTTTGTCGTAAAATTTTCTTTAGATAATTATTCATAGTACAACTCGTATATTCAAATTTGTTTAAACCACTATTTGGCCAGAACAAAAATCCATTTACCACCCGTTTGTGTGGTACTACACTATACTCTTACAACAAGAGTATCTCTTTTTTTTAAGGTCTCTACCAGAGAAAAATAATTTTCTACACATTCTCAACAAACAAAATTGTAAATTTATCACACGACACGAAATTATAGCTGGAAAAATATCGTAACAAAATTTTGACATTACTCGCGCAAGCATGGCGAACAAAAAAATTGTAAACGCAGAGCTGTACTTTTAGATTCATTGTTTGCGTTTTTCGTTTCTGATGTTCTTTCGAACATTTACGACAGTAAATTGATTAATTTTACTCGAATCAAATCAATTTTAAAAATTTTTTATGCTTTTCTGAAACATAAATTAAATTTGTTTATAAATTTGCCTAGTTCGTGCTATAAATAGATGGTCACACATTTTCCATAGGCGTCGTAGATATTCTTATTACATAATAAATTTATTATATTTTTATAACTTTTTTGGTTACTTCACTGGAAGTTGCGCAGAACGATGTAAAAATGAGTTCCAGTACGATAATGTTTTACCTATAAGTCGATTAACACTCTATTACGTACATATTTTTTCTGACTTGTTGAGTAAAATTTCACCTAAACAAGTAGAAATAGAATTCGAAAACGCAATTTGAAATTGACCTAAAAGTAGAAATTATTTAAACAAGAATTTTCGACTTAAAATAAGTAATTTCGTTTTGAACCGATGGATATTTGGTCGCTAAGGTCGAAAAATTTAGTAATTATGGAAAATAAAGACGATTTTTAAAAATCCACCATATGTATTTTGCTTAATAATGACCGTGAACCGAAATTTGATGTTACCGAAATGACAAAAAAAATTATTTCTGAATAAAATATATAAAAACAAAATTACAATATAAATTATTTATAGATGGCATTTCAATTTTTTGAGGCAGAAAGTGCGTTTTCATCGAAAAATTTTCAACGACATTATGTTTTATATTGGCACAATACTTAATTTCACGCATATTAAAAATGTAATGTATTATTTTTCTCGTAATATTATTCATTTGTATTTTCCATTTTAATAATAATAAAATAACTTGTTTCATTTTTCTGAAAAGTTATATTAAAACTGAGTAACATGTTATTGTCGTAGTAGAAAATTGGGAGAAAATAACTTATATTTTCCGTCGAATCAACGTAAAACTAACCAAAAATAGGTAAAAGGAGAAAGTGAAAATGTACCTAAATAACACTTTTTAGGTATAATTTT
This sequence comes from Nephrotoma flavescens, assembly GCA_932526605.1. NCBI lineage: Eukaryota > Metazoa > Arthropoda > Insecta > Diptera > Tipulidae > Nephrotoma > Nephrotoma flavescens. The sequence continues at coordinate 163,892,297 of OW052220.1, read as the reverse complement.
ACGTCGAATCGACGTCGAAAAATTCTCCAATTAGGTTGATTCGACGTCGATTCGATGTAATCTTACACCTATTTGGTTAGTGTTTTTCGTTTTCAAAGACTATTTTTAAGTAAAAATCTACCTATAATCGACATAATTTGTTAGTTGGGTTTCGACATGTTTTGCCTCTGAGTCAAAAATTTGTCAAAATATACACTCATATTCACGTTGATAGCTCCTGAACCATTAAGATTTTCGTTATGCTTTCTTCAGCAAAGTTGTTGCGCAAGCCAAGATAAACAACTTTGTTGAACATATCAAGACCGAAAAACGACATCTATATTCATATTTTTGTGTTATTTTTTTTTTCTTTTCACTTCGACGAAAAATACGTTTTTCATCATTTTTTCTTCATTTATTGAATTTAAATCGATTGATTAAGCATCGCATCGACAAATTCGATTCAATAGAAACTATTTAAAAGAAAATTAAATCGATTAAGTTGCTTTTATGGTTATTTCTCTTAATTTTTTCCTAAAAATAATTTTTTCCCTTGGCATTGGTCTTCTAACCTGTCTAAATTTCCTCCTTAGTCCATTTTTGATTCTGTACAAAATGGTAACATGTTTATTAAATTTATTGTACCATGATTTTCAGCTTTTATGTGTGTTGTGTGAAACTTGATTTTATGTTTTTTTTTTAAATTTGGTTACGTCATTGATGTGTTCTTTGTACCGTATCTGAAATGAGCGCCCTGTTTGGCCGGAGCCGGAGTCTTCTATGAGATGCTTTTGCCAAAACTGACAAGACCCTGCCTTTTTGAGGAACATGCGCGAAAGCTGGGTCTATAGACGAATGACTTTATAGAAGTTGCATGGGCGAAGAGGAAGAAGAGACTTTAAATAACTTCCTATGGTCGTGTCCGGCACTATCATACAGAAGGCATAGGTATTTGGGCATGTACAGTTTGGCCAGCCTTTCAGATCTCGCTGACTGTGGAGTGTGAGATATTTTGCGGTATACGTACTGTAACGCTCCTTGAGCAGTATGAATGTGTCCGGTTCACCGACCAGTAAACCATTCATAAGAATACTGGAACGTTATAGATTTGAAGAGTTACTTCATTTACTAAGGGACTCCGAAAGCGGTTTGCTTCTGCCAGCTAATGCTCAGTGGATGGGGTGGGTTTTAATTCGAAGTGTTAGTAAATCTTGCTTAACCGCCAGAAAGATGGGATTTATTTAAGGGAAAGGAAAACAAGGGATAGGATAGGACAATAGACCAGACAATGACATACCCACCAACGTTTACTCACCTGTTTCTGTCACATCCTCCAATTGAGCGAAAAATTTATATCATTTTAATTTATTACACTAATCACTTTGCACAGAATGCCGTATACGGCCGAGAGAAAATTTGTACAACCCATAGTGAAAACCAAAAATAAGTTTTAAGAAAAAGAAATTAAACGAAGAAAATACGAAATTTTAGTTTTCAACAAAGTAAGTATAAAAGAAAATTTATTAATCATAATTAGTAAATTCAAAAAGTTTAAATAAAAATAAAAATTAATTTTAAACGAAAATTGATTTGTTATTGTTAGTAATGGTTAATAACACTAATACTAAAAAAAAACTATTAGCAAATTATTTCTAGCCGAAAATTTTCATCAAAGCATTATCTATAACACCGAAGAAAATGATTGACTATTCAAATAAATGGACATGAAAAATTGCACCTAAAAATCAGTTGCTAATCCATTGAAGGAGAAAAAAAAATTTGAATAGAATTATATATAAAAATTAATTAAAAAAGAAATATAGAAATTTTACTTAAATTAAATTAACGGTGGATATTATTTGTCTAGATTTACGCGTTTATTATTAGACGTTTTATTAACCAATGGCGTCGATGATATTTTATATTTATAGTAGTAGATGGTTTTACCTTGAGTTTCCCGCGATGCACCGGCGTATGTAGAAAGTTAAAACAACCGTAAATTTACTGATTTTGCTGTTCGGTTGTTGAACGCCAAAGTAGCGTTTTTACAGAATATAGGATTAACGCGCGCACATGTTTTTTCACTAAATCCACAAGATAGTATTGTTTATAGTTTTTCACGAAATTCACGAAATAGTTTTAATATATTAAAGTTTACGAAATAGAATATATTTAGCTCCACTAAATTTTATAATTATAATATAAGTTTTAATAATTATAATTTAATCACTAATAACCCAACCAACACCGCAATGTCTGTATTTGGATGGTTATTTCACTGAGCCACTGTATAATTTCGTAGTACACAACAACACACATTATTTTACTTTCAATAATGTTCGAGATTTAAAATTTTGTTTTTGTTTTATTGTTTCACGGATTATTTTTTTTAATCTACAATTTCCATAATATCGGAATCACTGTAATGAAATGGTGGAACTCAGATTTAAATTCAAAATTTGCAATGTCTTATGTTAACCACAAATTAGTTCTTATACACCAAACAAAAATTTTCCATTAGGCATTTACACAGCCTCTCATTATCGTTATCGTACACTTTATAATATTCGCTAGAATATATTTCGTTTAATTTTTCCGGTAGATAGAACATTAAATATTTGGTAGTTTATAGTAGTTTTTTTATAGGATTATTTATTAGATTTAAATTTAGTTATATATTTGTTATTAATTTATTATTATTAGAGGAATTTACAATATTTAGTCACTATTTAACAATATAATTTATAATCAATACAAATGTTCAATATATTTAAAACTAGGAATTTATCAGATTAATTTAAATTCTTTTAACTATTAAACTTTTTAATTTAGGAGATATTTAGTAAAAACAGTCGTGTTACGACCAACTCCAAAACTTAACTCCCCCCCCGCATGGCAAAAATTTTGCCTTTTTATATCTTTCTCTCATACCGTAAGCAATCGTGCGGTTCACAAGAAGAAATTATGTGACCAACAAGTTAATTATATAAACCGTAATCATTAAATCGCATCAGGGGAGTTCAATCCAAAACACTTGCATTAGGGGTGATCAACTCATTACTTATTGTAGCGAAGATTCGTTACAGTACGTAGCTCCGAATGGTTTTGAACAGGGGTAAAGGGGAAATAAGTTCCTGTGGTATCACAACGGGGCACTCCTGGTCTAAGTGTGCGGAAACAGCCACTCCAACCTAACCTTGTCCTATGTAAAACACGCATATATGGTGGATGTGGTTTTTCGGTCTTGATATGTTCGGCAAAGTTGTTGGGCTTGACTTGCACAACAACTTTGCTGAAGAAAGCATAACGAAAATCTTAATGGTTCAGGAGCTATCAACGTGAAAACGAAGGTATGTTATGACTCAGGGTCTAATCGGGACTAACTTTGAAATGGGACTAGCACCATTGAATTCAGCGTACTCGAATTAGGTTTACCCCCAGGTGCCCAGCATGTCACATTTTTCAACTAGCACAGTGAATTTGCCACCAGTGCTACAACGATGGAATTGTGAACCAAACTGTTAGATAACAATATTTTGATAACATGGGAATTGCATAAAATAAATATCTCGCGGTGATGCATTGAGATTTATTCATTTCTTATAACAATAAGGTCCGCAATTATTTTGTTGTGCAGGTACAACAGATAGGTCATTTCTTAGGGCAAGTCCCCAACCCTTTTAAAGTCAAAATCAAATCACATAAGCCATTCGTCTATATCTCGAAATTGTGGACACTTTTGTCAGGATTCCAATAACTTGGTTCTATGCACCGAAGTCAAAACATTTTCGAATCCACTAACCAAAATTCCAAAATTTGGAATGGTACGGCAGCAACCCTAACAAAATTCGCAAACAATTGGAAGTTTGTCAACGCTCCCATTCGGTATACTAAGGCAGATACGCTTGTGTGTACGATAAACATTAAATGCCCCAAACTCGAATTTTACTCGTTTTTTATGACTATTGAAAAACTGTTTAATTACTTACATTCACTAAAACTACTTAAATTTATGCGCTGGCTTGCTAATCTAGTTTCATTGTTTTCCTAACCATGATTGTGATCCGGGTCAATAGTGATGGAACAGTTTTTCATTTTTGGTTATTAAATTTAACTACTTCCTCGCTCCTAAAAACCGTTTATTTTGTTGCTACCCAATTTTAATAGACTAAAATGTTAATCTACTTCTGGTCCTCGTTATCTACATTATGCAAAATGATTACTATTTTCTCCGCATTTTCTTTTTTCATAATAATTATTATTATCACTACGATGTTTGATAGACAATTGAAACTGAAGATTTAAAAAATTTCCATTCTTTGTGCCGTAAGCTATTTAAGAGGTCCCTTAAGCTAGTAGAACACATACAGCGGAACATTACAAGATAGTATGGATAATTATAGGCTAATAATAGGCTATTTAAATGCTCTATTAAAATTTTTTTCGGCTCCATTCCTTCCAACTAAAACGCGGGTTCTGCTAGCTTTAGAAAAGTTAAATGTCTTGATGAAACTTCAGGTCACCCGAATCAAAAATCGGACCAAAACCTAAATTAGAACGCACAGCAAGATCAATTGACAAACAAATAATTTGATTTGTTTGTCAATTGATCTTGTTTTGCATTATAATTTCAGTTTTGGTCTGATTTTCGATTTGGGTTCTGCTAGCTTTAGATTAAATGACCTGGAGTTTGGTCAAGAACGAGTGGAGCCCAAAATTTCTCAATGAGGCTTTGATTAGTCTCTAGAGCCTAAAATAATTTGTATGCCAATTGATCTTGTTTTTGTCCGATTTTCGATTTGGGTAAACACAATAAAAAAAAATTTAATTTATTTTAATTTAATTAGGCTATGATTGGCCTCCATACTGTCTTGTAATGTTCTGCTGTATGGGTTCTGCTAGCTTAAGGGACGTTATTTAACACATATATGGTCTAACAATAAAATTAAATAATAAACACATAACTTTAAAATTTAGACTTTGTGCCTGAGAACGATTTTTTCGACTAAATTGTAGACTAAACTAAATTAATGACTGTTTAATATCATTCATTCAAAGGTGGGACTAGTATCTTTTAAATATGCTGTGCCCACGATTGTAAACTAAATTGTAAACTACACTAAATTATGACCTTTCATACGTCATATTGTTTTCAACAACACCGATTTGTTATTATTTAAAATCATGGAAATAGAAAAAAAAACAAATATGGATATGGAAATCTTATTATTCATGAATGTGATTATAAATTTGTTACGACTGTGTTGTCGTTAACAATACAAAAATTCATTTACACCCCCACCTTTGGTAAATTTTTTGTGTTTTTATTCCCATCGGTTGGTTTGCGTCCGGGGGTAGATTTGACGTCTATATGCGCTCAATGGTGTATGGATTCCTGTGTGTTTTTTTTGTTGTTTTGTTGGTGCGATTGCTACGATGAAACGAAAATGGGAGAGAGCGAGACCAATGCGCATCGAGTGTGTGTATATCAAAACATTCCATAAGAATGTTTTTCTTATATGCGAGAAACGAGAAACAGAGAAGAAAGACAATTCTTCTGGAATGTTTTGTGCGTCGTATTCGGCGTAGGAATTTTTTTTTGGGTAAAATCAGTCTGGTTTTGAAATTTATAAAGAAAGTCTGGTTTTAGTGATAAAAGAAAAATTAAGTTTTTTTTGGCTTTTGAAAATAAGTAGAGTTTTTTTTACGAATTGTATAACGTAGAGCCTAGTTTGGCAGAGAGAAAAAAAAAGTTGTAAATTTACTGTTTGAGTTTATTTTTGTTACAATAAATAGAAGTTTAAAAAAAAAATTATATTGGATTTTGAGTTTTTTATTGTAACCATTACACAGTTAAAAGTGTAATTTTAAGTTTGATGAGGAAGTGAAATTTATTTTTCTTCGAATCATTTTCGTACATTATAAACGGATAGTTGCACGTGTGGTTGAGTTTTATTTATTTGAGATCAAAAGGATCCAAATTATTGAAAATTTTTATTGCCTATGAAGCTATGGTTCAAGTGATACTTGTTGTGAATCGGTAAAAGATAGAATCACCAGATAAAATTCGCGGTTAATATCTAAAGCGGTGCTTCTTTAGAGTGGCACCATTGACAACAACACTTTATTTTGTGGTTGTTCGTTCCTCAGGTTCCGTCCGACAAATTTCGGCGGAACATTCCGTTTGTTTTTTTTTTATTATTATTATTTGCGTTTTCATTCTTTTTAAATCTCTGTAATCACGGTGTAAGCCAGGAGCCACGCACGCCTCAATCCTCACGACCCTTTGCACTTCTCCCTGAGAATATAGCCGGCAAAAATCACCGTGGAGGCCTCTGCGCGCGCTTAGTGATAACGGCAGTAGCCAGCCTGTAACAAATTAAAATCGAAATTTAAGAATGAGAGTATTTCCTTTTAGACATTTTTCTCGTATGGATAGGTTAAAAACATAAAATGAAAATGACAGTTAAATAGTCAAGCAACCTCAGCAGGAGTCTAAATGATAAAAGCTGGTGGCTAATAGCATGACTACTCATTAATTTAGTTTAGTCGGCAATTTAGTAGAAAAAATCGCTCTGAGGCACACAGTCTTAGATTGCTTTGAATTATCATGAAAACCTCTCGAATATGAAAACTCTTGCTCAAAATTACTAGAGTAACTATTTGTCCTCGGTTAGTTTGAAAAAAGAGGACAATTGAAATGGAACTGGAAATTTCGTTTTGAACCTTTAGGGGTAACCATACAAAAAATTAAAAAGAATTAAAAACGTAACTTTAAAAAAATTATGTTTTCGATAAATGCAGTTTCTGTGCTTTCGTCCATGGAAAAATTAATTTAAATTAAAAAATTTAACGAAGCTTCGTTAAATATGTAAAAATTATTAGAGCGAAATCTTGCGTCTAAACTTACAAAAAATAAAATAGGTATCGTGCTATCTAAAAAAGAAATAGCTGTCATTCAATATTCAACAATATGCATATACTCGTAAGGACTAGTATGGTTAGAATGTCATTAGAAATTAGTGTCGTAAAATTTTTAATTTATTTTTTTATGGTTGGCCCTTTTATTTCATAGTAAAAGTTTTCAATTGTTCGCTTGCAAATTCAACCTTCGACTTTTAGCACGACCGTTTTTTGATAATACATTAGTTGGTTAGAAACAAAGAAAACCAGGATTTTGAAAACCGAAATTTGGAAAATCGGGATTTCAAAAACCGATATTTTGAAAACCGGGATTTTGGAAACCGGGATTTTGAAAACCGGGAATTTGAAAACCGAGATTTTGAAAACCGAAATTTTGAAACCGGGATTTTGAAAACCGGGATTTTGAAAACTGAGATCTTGAAAACTGAGATTTCGTAGTACACCCGAGAAAATTACTTATAATCAAAATCGTTCAGTGTCGAGAAGGACGTTTAGTGGTGACCATGAATGATCTTGAAATGAATTAATTAGAGCGATATTGGAGACAATTATTTTGTTTTAAATTAGAACCTATGTACTTTTGAGTGTAATTTTTGATTTGGCAGTTAAAAATAAATAAATAAATTCCTTTTAAAAATATCTGCATTAAAGCAAAACATTTTTATCTAAGTTCAAACACTATTTCGTAGTTAGCAGTACCTAAATTAAAAATTTGTTTAATTAGCCGAAGAAGAAAAATGGTTTGGTTTATGGCAAATATTTTCGCGTCTATCTTGGAAACGATACATTTTACGAAAAATTTTGTCCGTAAATTAATCAATTTCAAGGCCATTCTCGAATATAAACCATTTTTTTAATAAGTAATTTTCTCCTATCTTGCATCGTTTCCGAGATAAAAGCCTGGAATTTATTAAAAAATTCACCCTCTTTCTATAGATGCATAGTTTACAGAAGCAATGTTACAATAAAAAATTTGTTCCTGCAATCCAACCGTCTCAAGAAACGGAGCTTGGAATACCACCAGAAGAAATAAAACATTTATTGCTTCTGAACATTGCATCTGCCCATACATCGTCGATAACAGTTTAAACAAAAAAATATTTTTGAATTTGGATTTATAGATGAAAAATGTGTGAGAATACTGAAAATAGAAATTCGAGAATACTGAAAATAGACCAATATACGGAACAATCACAAACACCATTACTATAGAAAAAAAAAACCAAAAGTAAAAAAATATTATTTTAATATAACAAGTAAGCATGTGAAGTTATCCCAGTTTGTCATCCTAATTAAGTAATTGCTGACCAAGTGGCTAGCACCAGCTGTATATGTTCAAATTTGAGGAAATGGCCAAGTTCCAAAATCTTAGGTTAAGTTAAATTAAAATTTGTATCTCTTAAGAACTTCGTAAGTCGGAAATGGTTCTTTATGTTTTGAGTTGGTAATGATAAGGTCAAACTATGGTGAGCTCTCCAGTGCCAGCCGTATGTTAGGATCGGCACAATCTCCCATCTTCGAATGGCCCCATACAAATTTTTCCAAAACCTTCCTATATAGGACTAAAATAGCGAGTGATGTTTTGGGATGGTATGTAATTAAGTAATTGCTGACCAAGTGGCGAGCACCAGCCGTATGTTCAAATTTGAGAAAATGGCCAAGTTCCAAAATCTTAGGTTATGTTAAATACAAATTTGTATCTCTTAAGAACTTCCTAACCCGGCAGTGGGTTTTTATGTTTTGAGTTGGTAATGATAAGGGCTTTGTTGAACTTCTCATTGACAGCCTTATGATAGGATTAGCATTTTCTCATTGCAGGATGGAAATGGGTTTTTCCATCATCTTATTTCGATCCGTAATGAAATTGAACGCAACTATGTTTTCTTGGCAGAATGCAAAATTCGGGGTACAGGGTCCAGTCTCACGTTCATGTCAGTTTATAGTACTGTCCCGGCGCGATTCAATGCGCAGATAGCTTTGCTTACGAGAAATGATTGCAAATAATAAAAAGAAGCAAATAGTGATGAGCAGTACAGTGCCACCCGTACGTGTGGATACAATTTACGTGCTTCGATATCGCCACATACTGTATCGCTCAAAAATTACTGGTGTATTTTTTTAACTGTTCATGTATTTAAATTTGTTAATAGTTCCGATAAGGAATCATTATAATGAGCGAAACGAATTATTTCCTATTTCAGACATCATCAGATCATGCCACAATTTATATGCCATTGGAGGAACTTAACCTAAGTTTTTGGAACTTGGCCATTTCCTCAAATTTGAAAATACGGCTGGTGCTCGCCACTTGGTATAAACAATTACTTAATTACGTACCATCCCAAAACATCATTCGCCATTTCCGGCCCGGGATGGTTTTGGAAGTCTAATTATTTCGAACTTAAGACATACAGAATTACTATTGCCAAAACATAATACATTATTTCCAAGTATTTGTTTTACATTAACAACAAATAAACGAAAAAAATTGGGATGGGCTATTTTGTTGTTGTGTAATTATAAACACAATTCGTCTTATAGAGCTATAAAATTAAAAAACTGGGATGGAATATACAGTAATAGTTTCTTTTATATTTAAGTTGTTTTTTATTGTAATGGTTTTGTTGTGATTGTTCCGTACATTGGTCTATTTCAGTATATCTCGAATTAAATACACATTCGTAGGAAATTCTTCCATTTGGCGTCAAATCTGTATGACAACGACTATGATAATTCATACTTACTTATACACAATCAACTTCCCAACCACTCCATACTTTTGAGCTGTCACCTGATGAGATGACTGATTTTTTCAAATCAATAATCTCATTAAGTTCGAAACTGATTGTTGCGATTCTTGCAGATCTTCCATCTATAATTCAAATTAAATTGTAATTTATCCGCGATCCAGTAATAGTTTCGTGTAAATAATAATAAAAACAATTCCTGGTATGAAAAATTGGGATAACTTCACATGCTTGAGTGGGGTAGGTAAACTGGTTTGTATAAATGGAAAATTGGATCGCTGGAAATGCCTAGGATAATTTGAATAAAGGATAATTTGAAACCATCCGTGGAACAATTAAGGCTCGGGCTATGATGGATCTTCCAGCAAGACAACGGTCCTAAGCACAAGGCACACGTTGTGAAAGAATGGATTCTGAATAACGTCCCAAACCAGGTACATTCGCCACCCCAATCGCCTGTATTGACGAAATTTAAAATTAGCTTTTTCAAAAAATCAAATTTATTTAAATATTATAAAATCCATATTACGGGTATGTCCATGATATTATTTTAATATAACAAGTAAGCATGTGAAGTTATCCCAGTTTGTCATCCTAATTAAGTAATTGCTGACCAAGTGGCTAGCACCAGCTGTATATGTTCAAATTTGAAGAAATGGCCGCAAGTTCCAAAATCTTAGGTTAAGTTAAATTAAAATTTGTATCTCTTAAGAACTTCGTAAGTCGGAAATGGTTCTTTATGTTTTGAGTTGGTAATGATAAGGTCAAACTATAGTGAGCTCTCCAGTGCCAGCCGTATGTTAGGATCGGCACAATCTCCCACCTTCGAATGGCCCCATACAAATTTACTTGAAAATCGTCTATAACTTCCGAAACCTTCCTATATACGACTAAAATAGCGAGTGATGTTTTGGGATGGTATGTAATTAAGTAATTGCTGACCAAGTGGCGAGCACCAGCCGTATGTTCAAATTTGAGAAAATGGCCAAGTTCCAAAATCTTAGGTTATGTTAAATACAAATTTGTATCTCTTAAGAACTTCCTAACCCGGCAGTGGTTCTTTATGTTTTAACAGTGGTTCTTTAACTAACCCTTTCACATTAATATACATATGTAGTACCACAAAAGTTTAAGCAGGTCGATATAGAATTATTTTATTGTTATTGTTGTAAATCTATTTATAAAAATTAATTTGTTTATTTTACCTATGTATAAATAAATTAATTTGATTTTTGATTATAATATTCCGAAAAGGACTCACAATTCAGAAACCTATAATTAGGTTTCGAATATCATATACATAGTTGTTTTATAGAAAGTCGAATACTGATTATAGTGATGAAATGTGACAAAAATTCTATTTATCATTACATTTTATTAATTTTCATGACATGGACAAAAATAACAACCGAATCATCAAAACATACTATATTGTTCACCACCACCCATTACCGTCGATTGTATTTGCTTCGATACAAAAATATCCAAATCAATTTTCATTAATCTAATGTTGCCACTTCATATATGAAGGAACATTTTTATAATTGAAATGAAAATTGAGTATGATGTTTATAGGAAATAAGGTAGGAAGTAGTTATAATACAGGCCGAACGGTCCCCTATGTTTTATATAACAATCAAATTGGGGATTCAACATAAATTCATATATAATTTGTATTCTCGTCAAGTCTGATAGATATACTCGTATGTACAATATATATTTTGTTACTCTAACTGAGGTGGTAATATACATAAAAGACAAATGAATTTGTGGTTACAGATGTGGTTTGCATTAATATTATTGGATGCACATGAAAAAACTTATGAGTAGGGTCACGTTTCATCAACAAGTGGGATTTTCCAAATTTCGTCTTGAAGATTACGTAACTTTCATATAAATACAGCGACTCCGGTGTTGGCAGTGTAGCTTGAGGGGGAGCGATAGACTGTTAAATTATAACCCGGCATAGTTAATTTAGCCCATAATTAGAGCATTTAAACATGACATTATATTATAGCGTTTAAGAGTCGAGTAAGAAATACAGCGCCAGGGCAGGGTGAGCAACCCAATTTATTTGTTTTAAAATTACTTTAATTTTTATTTGTCCCAGAATTAAATTTCCTATTAAGCTAATTTTTTTTTAATTCTAGTAAAACATTCACTACTTCGTTTTGCTGTATTAATGCCAGAAATAATAGATTAATTGCACGAATAAGTTCAAATACACATACATGGGAAGAGTCCGGACACAAATACGTCACCAAAATATAAGAAGGCCAAGAACACAATTTTAAGCCTTGCAACGATGTGTCGTAAATTTACCAAAATTAAATATCTACAAGCGATTCGGTAAGGATGTAAATATTCAATAACGGAATTTCCCTCACATCCCTGTGATTTTGTTATTCCTCATCAGAGGGCTAAGCGACACGAGGGACGAAATTAGCCACTGTTCGCACGTTTACGGTTAGTAAATCCTCCATACTGTTCCAAATTACTTTGTGCTAATATTATAAGAAGTATAGTCAGTTGTTGGGTCAAGGATTAATCATTTCGGGAATATATGACCCCCATTTCATAGATTCCTATGCAATAAAACAGTTTTTTCCAATTTTAGTTCGGACATTTTGGAGTTTGCTCCCAACATACACGTTTCAACAGCATTCGCAAAAAAATTAAATTAATAAAGTAATACAAGCTGTTTTATTACAATAATGAAATAAACTTTATCGGATTCACTTATCTGTTCTCTTAGAGTCAGATATAATAATGTTAAATTATGAATGTCGTATTTATAAATTATTATATTGTCATTCATGATTAATCAGGTTTGATCGTATTTCAATAATTTTTAAAAAGGGTTCAAATTATAATTAATATTTGAATCTTTGACTTATAAATGGAAAATTTGTAAGAATCAGAATAGTCAGTTACGAACGGATGAGATTATTGATTTGAAAAACTCAGTCTTCTCATCAGGTTACAACGACTGATGTTGTATTATGTACATTGAAATATTGTCTATATATATAAAACGGTACTATGTAGTTGTAGTACTAGCGAATTACTGCTTAACGTACGAAATTCGATTCTTTCATATTTTTCATCTGTTTACATAGATCGTGTTTACGAATTTTTATATTTTAATTTTGTTTTTTAATGTGATTGTTCCGTACATTGGTCTATCGAGAGTACTGAAAATAGACCAATGTACGGAACAATCACAATGAAACCATTACAATAAAAAAACAAATATAAAAACATATATGCAATTAGTATTTTAGAATGTTTCAATGAATGTATTTGATTTCTGTAATATATGCACAGGGGTCGGCACTCGAGTAAAAACATTTCAAATTTAACAAAAAATATGTTATTGTTTGATGTAGCCAACTTTAGCGTTGATAATAGCATCGAGTACGTCCGAGACGGCTTCACACGTTGCACGTATGAGGTCTGGTGGTATTTTTTATTTTGTAATAGATGAAATAGATGAAATTCTTTTTGACGTTTTATTTAAATGACGTTTTTATGTTTTCCTTAACACTAAAAAAATGGGAAGTTAATTTCGAAAGCGGTAATCAATGTATTGTATCCTATCAAAAACAGACGTACATTTCGATTCAATTCGAAAAAGTGATCATTCCAGCTCTGATTTATATCGTGAATGGTTTATTAAACCGTCATTTCCTCCCCCAAATATATTTCGGGTACTGTCAAAATCAATAAATTTTAATTCGGGTCAGTCTTTCATGACCCATCCATGACTATCCAAAACTATTTTCCCTTTCTTAAACTATAAAGAGTATTTAATATTCAAATCTAAGAACCTGCCATAAAATTATAAAATTTATTTATAACCAAGAAGATAAATTGCAACATTATCTCAACTGTGAAAATTCAATTTAATTTTTTTAAGCTCATATAATATAATATATTGTATATTATATATTGTATATTATACAAACAACTATTTATAAAAAAGCCTTTTACACAATAACCGTATACAATAAAGCTTTTTGTATTTGTTGTATGTTCTTTATAAACTGTTGTTACAAATGTATTTATATATTTTCCAACACACTCAAACAGTGATTTGTCAACCGCCGATAATTTTCTTATATGTAGTAATTACGTTATGTACGTACATATCATAAAAATAACTAACTACATAATCATTGTAATTATGTTCGGGAAAATAAAATTTGTAATTTGAAAATTACGACAAAAACATTTAACCGTTTTGGATTATTTTAGCACTTATTAAAGATTTAGTGTGTGGTGCACATCAAACCTATAATCGGCCTAGAAATGTAAATAAACCATCCATTATGGATAGAAGGGAAATATGTGCACGGGTTTGCCTTGGTGAAATGCCGTTTATTTTTGGTCATTTTTTTAACCCAATTTATTATTTTATACATCCCAACCAAAATAAACTAACGGTAACACATATCAAAACAAAGATAATTAAATTTTAAGCTCTCGGGGTTTTTGTTTAACGCGACGTATTTGTATTTTTAAAAATGTTGAAAATGGTGTTGTTTTGGATTATTATTGGCACTTAACCAAAAAATAACATGAAATATAAATATTAAAAAGCCCTGAATACCAGAAAAAATAATGTATCATTCGTAACTTGACAAATTAAATAATTTAGATCAAAGCCAACAAACTCAAAATGGTCTGTATGTAGCAGCAACAGATTAATTCGTTTTGACTTTGAACTTGCGGGAGTTGTTTACGAAGTCAATTTATTATTATTATTAAATATTTTTTTTGTTTTAAATTGTGATGCGGTTGTTTTGTTAACAAATTAATGGAATTGTGTTTCCTTGTTTTAATGCTACTGGGGGTAAACTTTAATTGGATTAATTAATGGATCGGGATTTACGTTAAAAAATTGTGCTGCGTTAGTTTGTTTTGCCATATCTTAATTTGTAGGATTGGTGTTAATTTTTTTCGGTCTTTTATCCTACATTTTATATCAAACATATGATACAATGAAACACAAACTGTTGCATGCCCTTTACATTAAAACTTTTAACATTTTTCTTATTATAATATAATTTAGATAATATTAATTTAGTTTTACATTATAAAATTTTATCTTAATTATTAATAATTATTTATATGGTTTGTCTCACGATACTAATTTATAAACTGGTGCTTGTTATGTCGCACGCCGAAAAGTAATTACTAACTGACTGATTGAATTTGTGTGATTGATGATTACAGTTTTTCTTAAACGCATTAATACAGTGCGTAACATAAAATTATCCATAATGCACGAAGGGTGCATTCTTTTGTGTTAACTATTATGGTATGTTTTGTGGCGCTCGAGACACCGACCCGCTATATATATATATATATATATATATATATATATATATATATATATATATATATATATATATATATATATATATATATATATTTAGATATATATATATATATATATATATATATATATATATATATATATATATATATATATATATATATATATATATATATATATATATATATATATATATATATATATATATATATATATATATATATATATATATATATATATATATATATATATATATATATATATATATATATATATATATATATATATGTATATATATATATATATATATATATATATATATATATATATATATATATATATATATATATATATATATATGTATATATATATATATATATATATATATATATATATATATATATATACATATATATACATATATATATATATATATATATATATATATATATATATATATATATATATATATATATATATATATATATATATATATATATATATATATATATATATATATATATATATATATATATATATATATATATATATATATATATATATATATATATATATATATATATATATATATATATATATATATATATATATATATATATATATATATATATATATATATATATATATATATATATGTGGGAACACCCTGTATGCTTAAAGTTATATTCAAAACGGGATATTGAATGACTGTATTTGTGAAAGATTGGTCTCCGTAGCAATATAAAATATATAATCGAATGATCAGTCGTTTTTGTGAGGCCGAGAAGTTCATTGTTGTCCAAATAAAATAAAATAATAAGTTGTAAAGATTTTTAATGAAGTTCAATTAAATATAAATAGCCTTTTCCTACAAATAATTGGGGGCTCAACCGGGATTGTGATCCAGCGCGGATACGCATTAGTCGCGAGTTAATAAATTGTTACGTTTTGTGTCAATAATTTTGTTAATTATAACAATTTAAAAATAATTTATAATATACAAACGCAGCAAGTGTCATCATAGTGTTAATGAGACGTATTGTATACTGTTATTGGAAAGTTACGTTTTGGCAGAAATTATAATTGTATGAAAAGCACATTTTCGATAAAAGTATTTTAAACCGTTTCAAGTGTTTGAGTGATTACGATAAAATATTTGTTTGTGTTTTTGAGAAACATAAAATAAGCCGAAAACATTAGTGAAAACGTATAAGTGTTAAACATTTGTGAAGAAAAGTGTTCTGCTGTAATTGTGATAAGAATAGAGTGACTCTAAAACTTAGAAAACCGTTTCGAATACTCGTTTAGAAAGGAAAGATCGGGCAAAACGTGTAAATAACTGAAGACCGTTATATGATTCGATAAAAAGTTTTATTACGAACAAAAATTATAAAACTGTTCACAAGGTGAAATTACAATTCCGTTATTGTTTACGCGTATATATTCAGCACATCAATGTCGAAAAAGAAAAGAGGAAAGGCGAACAGCACTATGAACTCTGATGAATGTGACACTTCGTTATCAGTCAGCAAGAAACTTGATGAACTGATAGGAATAGTGCAAACTAGTTTGATGGCAAAGGGTATTTCTCCTGAAACTCATTTAAAACAAGTACAAACCGAGTTAAATGCAAAGCAGTTACAAGAAGTTAAAGATCGTGAATTGGTCAAGCAAATGAGGGAAATCAAACGGCTTCAATTGGAAAACCAACAACTAAGAGATAAATTTAATGACGGAGAAGCGAGCGAACTTGATGACGGACCACACAACGGTAGAAGAACTGCTAGTGACGATGACCACCAAGGATTCAGTCGAATGAATCTTAAAGATATTTTAGATTCAATGCAAACGTTCAGTGGTTCAGATTTCTATCCTGTAGAAAATTTTCTCGAGGAGTTTGAGAATATGGCAATTATTATGAAATGGAACGATTTGGAAAAATTCGTGTGTTGTAAAAAGTTATTGGTCGGCTCCGCAAAATTATCAATACGCACATCGAAAGAAATAGATTCCTATAAAAATATAGTACAGTTTTTGAAAGAAGAATTCGGGAAAAAATATACAAATGCTGAAATCCATTCTAAGATGATAGCGCGAATTAAAGAACCTAAAGAAACATTTCAAGTATTTAATAAACACATTTTTATTAATCACTTGTTTTTGTTTCGCAGAATATTTTTCAAAAAGTTTAAAAAATCACTCGATCGATTTCGACTTGTTAGGTCATCATCAGGAGTATCTACTGCTAGCAGTAGATACTCCTGATGATGACCTAACAAGTCGAAATCGATCGAGTGATTTTTTAAACTTTTTGAAAAATATTCTGCGAAACAAAAACAAGTGATTAATAAAAATGTGTTTATTAAGTATAAGTGTGTTTCGTCAAGTGCCTACGGCAAATAGCGTAAAAAGTAAACATTTCAAGAATATTTCCTCGCTATGCGAGAGCTGGGTGGATTAACAAATATGGCTGATATCGATATAATTCATTACACGATTGATGGGATTGTTGATAAAGAAGTCAATAAAACAGTGTTATATGGTGCAACTTCAGTAAAAGAGTTCAAGAATAAACTTGAGATCTACCAGAAATTTAAGTCGAAACAAAGTTCCGAAATTAATACACCTCATCAGAACAGACATCAAGCAGCGCTTCCACCAAATCAACCTCCAAAAAGAAATTCAAGGTGTTTCAATTGTGGTATAATGGGTCATAATGGGCGACAATGTCGGAAAGGAATAAAATGTTTCAAATGCAATGAGTTTGGCCATATTGCCCCAAATCGTGGCAAAAGAAATCCAAATACAGCCAAATCCGAGAATATTTCAGCATCTACCTCAAGATCTACCACTGCCGTGTCGAATGACGAAAAGTTTTTTAACGGCAGAAATTTCAAATACCTAAAGATAAATAACTTCAAAGTAAAAGCCTTGATTGATACAGGGAGTGATATCACTTGTGTGGCTAAGAGTACTTATGAGGACATGGGAAGGCCAAAGCTCAATGGAAATGGTACCACTATCAGAGGTGTTGGCAACTTAGCAATGGTTACCACTGGTACATTTGATGGATTTTTGGAGGATGATGGCGAACTATTTGATGCTCGTGTTCATATTTTACCAAATGAAAGTATGCCAGGCCTTAGTGTAATTGTAGGGAATGATGTTCTTCATGGCACCAAGATAGAATTAGGAGATCATGAAATCAAGATCAGCAAATTGTTCGATAATTTGTTGTCTTGTTATTGCGCTTTTAAAGAAAATATTTTGAATATCGGTAACCAGAAGTATTACTCTGAAATAAATGATCTGGTAATGAATTACGTACCAATAAAAGTTAAAGAATGTCCCGTACAAATGCGACTAGTTTTAAACGACGATTCTCCTATATATCAAACACCAAGGAGATTGCCACCCGCAGAAAGGAAAGTCGTGGATGAACAAATTCTGGAATGGTTACGAGATGGTATAATTCGTCCTAGTAATTCAGATTTCGCTAGCCCAGTTGTACTAGCAAATAAAAAGGATGGAACTAAACGATTATGCGTAGACTATCGACGATTAAATAAGAAGGTAATAATGGATGGATACCCTTTACCGATCATTGAAGATCAAATTGATCAGTTACATGACGCACGTGTTTTTACGACACTAGACCTCAAAAATGGATTCTTTCATGTACCGGTCAATCAGGAAAGTATAAAATATACTTCATTTGTAACTCCGTCTGGCCAGTATGAATTCCTTTGTATGCCGTTCGGGCTATGCACTTCACCAGCAATATTTAGTCGATTTATTCATGTAGTTTTCAAGCCATTAATCGATAAAGGAATCATTGCAGTCTATATGGATGATATAATTATTCCGACCATCGATTACGAATCAAACATAATTGTCCTAAAAGAAGTACTCAAGACGGCTGCACAATATGGGCTTATGTTTAAGTGGAAAAAATGTTCATTTTTATCAACGCGTATCGAGTATTTAGGGTACGACATCACAGATGGTACAATAAAACCTTCAGTAGCCAAAACTAAATCCATCACGAAATTTCCTAAACCACAGAATATAAAAGGTCTGCAAAGTTTCCTTGGCCTAACGAGTTATTTTCGCAAATTTATAGAAGGTTTCTCTGATATTGCACGACCACTATACCAGCTGCTAAAGAAAGACGAACAGTTTAATTTTGGTCCAAAACAAGAACAAGCCTTTAGAGAATTGCAAAATCGTCTATCTACTCCGCCAGTCCTTCATATTTTTAACCCTAATAGAAAAACTGAAGTCCACACAGATGCTTCAAAATTGGGTTTCGGAGCTATATTATTGCAGTTTAAAAGCGAAGATCAGTCGTATCATCCTGTCTATTACTTCAGTAAGCGAACTACAAAAGCTGAGGAAAATTATAATAGCTACGAGTTGGAAGTATTAGCCATAGTAAACGCATTGAAGAAGTTTCGTGTTTACCTACTAGGCATCGCATTTAAGATTGTTACAGATTGTGCCGCTTTTAAAGCTACAATGGAGAAAAGGGAGTTGCTGCCACGAATTGCCGGTTGGGCAATGTTCTTGCAAGACTTTAATTATACTATCGAGCACAGGAGCGGTACGAAGATGAGGCATTCAGATGCGTTGAGTCGGTACCCAATAGTTACTGTTATTGCTGACGAATTTATTGAGAAGGTAAAAATCGCTCAACAGACCGATGAGCATCTCCGATTGTTAAAGAAATGTCTAGAGAAGGGACCAGTAGAAAATTATTGTTTATATGGTGGAGTGGTCTATCGCATTGAAGATGACGGTTGCAACATGTTGTGCATCCCTAAAGGAATGCAATACGAAATTATTAAGGATACACATGAAAGAGGTCACTTTGGATATAAAAAAACAATGGAATTACTCAAACGAGAATATTACATACCTGGTTTATTGGGAAAAATCCAAAATGTAATCCGCAATTGCGTACCCTGTATTCTCTCCGAACGAAAGGGGGGCAAGCAAGAGGGTTTGTTGAATCCTATACCAAAAGCTGACTTACCGCTGTCGACATATCATGTGGATCATTTGGGGCGTACATATACGTCAACAAGAAAGCAATATGGATATATCCTGGTCGTAGTTGATGGGTTCACGAAATTTGTTTGGATGTATCCTGTGAAATCGCTAACAACGAGCGAAGTACTCCAAAAGCTTGAACTACAAAAAACCAATTTTGGTAGTCCAGCCAGAATAATTACAGATCGAGGGACCGCCTTTACCTCGAATGATTTTAAAAAGTACTGTTCAGAGGAGAACATTTTTCACGTTCTGATTACAACTGGTGTTCCAAGAGGGAACGGCCAAGTGGAACGAATACATCGCATAATAGTACCAGCTCTAACAAAGATGTCGTTGCAGAACCCAGAATGTTGGTATAAATATGTTAATTGCTTACAAATTTTTATTAATTCTAGTTGGCAACGTGCGATAGGAATGAGTCCTTTCCAATTGTTATTCGGAGTCCCGATGCGAGTAAAGGAAGATCTTCATCTTAATGAATATATTGAAGATGCAATAGCCCACAACTTTGACGAGGAACGAACTACTTTGCGGAAAGAAGCATCCAGCCAAATAGAACGTGTACAATCGGACAACAGAAGGGATTATAACAAGAAAAGGAAAAGAGCAACCGTCTACAAATTGAACGATATCATAGCTATCAAGAAGACGCAATTTGGAACCAATCAAAAAATTCTCCCCAAGTACCAGGGACCTTACAAAATAATTTCTGTAAAGGCCAACGATCGATATGATGTGGAGAAAATCGGCGACTATCCTGGCCCACGAAACACTACTACAAGTGCAGACAACATGAAAATGTGGAGAACATCGCTGAAAGAAACCGAAGTCGACTCCAAGGATGACGATAGTGTAGAAGATGAACAAATGCCGGTGAATATCGATGAGACTCTGCCACCTAGTGAGATCATCGTCGATGATAACAACCTATAAGTAAAAGGAGTGATGAAATAACTAAATTGTCATTGTAATTTAAAAAAAATGTATACTTACCCACTACGAAGCCATAAGATGATGATGTGTACTACCAACACAAAAAGACGAATAAGACGACAAGTAAAAGTGTGAATCAAAAAAGGTTCGAAGACGTAGCGTAAAATAAAGACGTATCATAGAAGACGAAAGAAGGGAACCAAAAGACGAAAGACATCGAGGCGATGTCAACTAGGATGGCCGAGTTGTGGGAACACCCTGTATGCTTAAAGTTATATTCAAAACGGGATATTAAATGACTGTATTTGTGAAAGATTGGTCTCCGTAGCAATATAAAATATATAATCGAATGATCAGTCGTTTTTGTGAGGCCGAGAAATTCATTGTTGTCCAAATAAAATAAAATAATAAGTTGTAAAGATTTTTAATGAAGTTCAATTAAATATAAATAGCCTTTTCCTACATATATATATATATATATATATATATATATATATATATATATATATATATATATATATATATATATATATATATATATATATATATATATATATATATATATATATATATATATATATATATATATATATATATATATATATATATATATATTATATATATATATATATATATATATATATATATATATATAGTATATATATATATATATATATATATATATATATATATATATATATATATATATATATATATATATATATATATATATATATATATATATATATATATATATATATATATATATATATATATATATATATAT